>JAPDEL010000007.1:0-529867 GCA_027569095.1 Aspergillus conjunctus | reverse complement strand
CCCCCCCCCCCCCCCCCCCCCCCCCCCCCCCCCCCCCCCCCCCCCCCCCCCCCCCCCCCCCCCCCCCCCCCCCCCCCCCAAATCACAACCAAAACACCCCAAACCCAAAAACAAACCATTCCACCTGGCCCCCCAAACTTTAAAAAAAAACCCCCAACCCACCCCCCCCCCCCCCCCAAAAAAAAAAAAAAAAAAAGATCTAACAAGTACCCAAACAGAATCATCATCGCCAGCATCCTCCGCCTCACCCACCTCTACACCTCCATCACAACCTACAACATCACCTGTACTTTCTCCCCTCCTTTAATATAACCCCACCCAGTGACTAACCAGATCTACAATACAGACAACGGCGGCGAACTAAGCTACTACGGCGTCATCGAATCCGACGTAGGCGTCATCTGCACCTGCATGCCGCCCATCGCCATCCTCTTGAAACGCATCCTCCCCCGGTGGTTCGGGTCCTCGCTGGATCGCGGATACCAAAATTTTCAATCGGGGGATACCCTCCGCAAGCAGAGCTACCACACGAGCCTGGCCACGACGAGCCACGTCTCCTCCCCGACGACGCACCAGAGCAGTGCGGACGACATCCATCTAATAGATGTGCTCGCGGAGGAAGAAGAGCATATTAAGCGGCCGGGGAAGTGTCATACTCAGGCGTACATATAGGCTAGTAACCCAAGGGGGTTAAAAAAAAATAAAAAATAAAAAAATGAAAAAAAAATAATAATTTAATCTGGTTATATATATTCTGCTTTTTCTACCCTACCTACCGACTTGACTACAAGGATAATCAGCCAGTAGACCAGTCCAGTCGAGAATCGAGAGAGATGATATGTCCGTCCGTCCCTCGACGATCCCCCATGAAAATGCCGAATTGTGGGGGTGGGGGGAGAGGAACCTGCTACTACGTAAGTGAGGGAGGGAATGGATCCACGCTCACCCGGGTGGATCCAAGCAGGACTCAACCTCACTAAGGAGAGATGCTATCCACTCCATGTATAAACTTCGTATTCTGGAGACGACGGAAGCGGCCAGGCAATGAATGACAGCGGGAGGGTAGCGACTAGGGCACGTTGAAAAAGAGGGGGGTGGAAAAGTGAGCCGAGATGGTTTCGGCAGTGGAGCGCATCTTGGCAGAAGCTCGTTGCTCGTTCCTCGGGCGAACGAACGAACGAGCCAGCCCCATGGAAATGCTGCATGGCATGATCCTGCTGCTGCGGGTTCGTGAGTAATAATAATAATAATAATAATAATAATAATAATAATATATGCTAAACGTATGTACTATGTATGTACTCCGGCAGTACTATGTACTCTGTAGGTGCTACTGCAAGTACAGGCGCTAACGGTGGCCAAATCCCCAACTGCTAATTTGAGGTCTTAATCCCGGTACCGATATACATTATATTGCAGCAGATATTAATTAATTAATTTGATCCTGGATGCTTTGGTTGCTGTAATATCAGTTTAATTGGCTTTCATTTTAATTTTAATCTATCAGCTCAGGTAAAAGGCCGGGGTTCCTCTCTAGTCAATTATCACGATGCTTCCCCACAGCCTTCCTCCTACCCCCAGAACCCCCTAACGCCCGTCCGACTCTCCCCATACCAAGCCCTCACCAACGTCTCCCATCTCCCTCAACGCAGACCTCATCCCTAAACAACTATCCATCCTGTTCATAAACCCCTTCGGATCATCCACCCTCACATTCTCATAACAACCCCGTTAAATCGCTAAATCGCCAGCTCCAGCGGGTCGATCCCCCTCCGTGTAATTCCCCCTCTCAATCACCATCCTATTGTCCCAAAACACTTTCGGCATCGCTGCCCCATTCGCACACTCCGACGTAAACTGCCACGGCTCTCCGTGCCGCTGACACCCGAAGAGCAGGGCCGGGTACGGCCTTCGCGCCTGCCTTGAGCAAGCATATCGACCAGGGCGGGGCTGCTCGGTCGCGATCGCCGTGGCGAGGGGCACGTTGGGGAACATGTTGTCGATGTCGTCGAAGCGGTTCGAGGTCGACGCCTTCAGCGAAAACGAGGATCTGGAGGCTTGCAAGGGACGTGGGAGGCGCCACGGCGAGGGATGCCAGGCCGGGTGGATGGAGTGTAGATAGTCACGCGTGGGGTCTGCGTCGTAGTCGAGGAGGAGGTTCATGCCGGACGTGAAGCCGCGATATGTGGCGAGGACGAGCAGGTTGTTTAGATCGCCTCGTCTTTCGAAGTTGACGATGGATGGGGACGGGGGGTTCTTCATGCTGGTTGTAGCGATAGGGGGGGGGGGGGCAAGGGTGTGCTGGTTGATGTGCGAGTGTAGAGTCCTGATGGCGAGGGGTTGTCTTGCGCGCCAGAACACGACCTCGATGGGGCTGTATGAGGACCTCGATATCGTACGGTAGCTTCATCCATGGGGATTGGCTCTTTGGTATTTCCGATCGTGTCAACCTCAACCTCATCATGGGATATAATGCTGGAAACAGAGAAAATGAGGTCTTTCCCACTCCTGTCAGGCGAGGAATCCACTCCGCCTCGTATTGATCGGAGACGAGAGTGGGATTGCATGAAACCTCACAGGCTCAGGAAGACGAATTCACCAGCTGCTCTACAGTTGGATCCCCCAGTCCACCATCTTCCTAGTCTCCACTCATGTCGAATGATGATACACAGCTACAGATCAAGACACTGCAAATATTGTAACATCCATAATAGTCTAGATACCTAGCAGTCTGCTACTCGAACAAATCCAATTTGGATCGGTTTTTCCTTCATGGCAAAAAAATTAACACGCGAGAGAAAACCACCAGCAAAACATACAACGCCATCCATATCCTGCATACCAGATGCATCCAAGCGCCTGAAAGAAACTGCACGAGAATCAAGACCCCATCGCCGGCGATCCAAAGATGTCAAATCCGGCAAACAATAATTACACAGCGACGGCCTGGAACGGATGTGGATTTCATGCCATAATAAAAGCTTCCAGAAGCAGGAAACAAAGAGGCATTCAAAAAGGCAACCCCATCTTTGTGTTGATCAACGAAAACGCTCATAAATGCAAGGTAATGGGCCCGTCTAGAAGCTAGGTGCGACGCTTGGGCTGAGCCAGCATGTTCAATCGACTGATACTGAGCGCTCCGCGACTTTTCGGACGAGCGCTCCCCGGGGTCCCAGCACGACTAGCCCCGGAGGCAGATCGGACGGGCGTATGGGAACGAGGCTTAAGAGGACTGGAGATTGGCAGCTTCGCGGGCGAAGGGGAGTTGAGCCTAACCCGCTTTGCGCTACGCTCGTCAGACTTCGGGCCAGGAGGGGGCACATTCTCGCGATCATTCTCGTCTTCAGCGGCCCGGTGTCTCTTCTTGTGGCTGATACCATGTGGCACACCTGGAATTTCCGGAAGCGTGGCTTCGACGGTGGCTTCCGAAGGACGAACGTGGCGAATAGTGGTCGGGGTCGAAAAGTCTTCCGCTTGGGGCACCGCAGACTTACTCTGGTCAGGAGTCAATGCGGGCAAGGTGGGATACACGATATCAGACGTAAAGCGGAACGAAGAAGCGGTGGGAATCTTCGAAGGTGAAGGAGAGACCACCACCTCGACGTCGTGTGATTTACCGATAGGGGTGAATTCCACTCGTTTCTTAGGGGATGGGGTCGGGGCAGCTTTCTCGGAAACGCTGTCGGCTCGCTGAAACAAGAGATCGGAACTGAAACCAGGAGCCGCCTTGTGTGTCCCAGCTGCTATTTTAGCTGGGTCTTTCGAAAACAAAGGCTGAGGGCGGCGCAAAATAGATTTCAAGTTACCAAGGGTCGGGATGTGGCTCTTGAGGCGAGGATTGAAGTCAGTACGGGGGGTACGTGGAGCCGCCATCGATTGGGAGACTGGAGATCGCGCAAGCGACGGGATCATAGAGGTTCGGGCGGGCTTGAGGCTGGTCGAGGAAGTGCGTGCCATCGACGCCCGGGTAGGTGTCATCAAGGAGCTGCGGATCGCATTCCTGAGACGGGGCTTCGCCGACTTGGGGGTGGTGGCTCCGGTCGCGGCGGCATTCGGTATATCATGCTTGGCACGTTTAGCACTCGGCAAAGCAAAGGCAGGAGAACGCTGAGGGCTCGGTCTAGCGGGTGAAGTGCGGCTCTCCGGCTCGTCAAGACGGGCTTTCGAATTCGTTCGCTTGAGAGACTTGACAGGTTGGAAGCGGCCTGGGACCGCGCGGAACGCCGATGCATGACCTGCGATCGAGTCCATTTTCTTGAATTCAGCTATGTGGGCATCAGAGAACCGGCCAGCCCTGCCCTTGGGCAGCGCGATCTTCCGATCAGCAGTCTGCGATGCTTCGCCGGATGCTGCAGTCACTTTATCATGCACCAAGTTAGCCTTGATCCTGGCGACATCCTCACGCACGCTCTCCATGAGCTTCTTAGCTTCGTCGCTAAGTTGTGATTCCTGACACGTGAACCTGAATTCGAAGCCCGGCGTGCCGTACGAGGACACCGCGGGTGAGGCTCTGGCTTTGGTCGGGGTATCATGGGCGATATTTTCCTTTACAACATTCCCCTGGGCATCTTTCTTGATCGGGTTGAAGCCCAGAATCAAGCCCGAGTCTGCCTGTTTTGTGGTGCTCTTTTGAACTTTGCTTGGATGCATCTCCTGATGAGTAGGACGCGTCACGGCGCTAGTGGGTGTTTTGGCGGGAGATTTCTTCAAAATGGGAGTTGCTTTGGGTGTGCGGACAATGGTTGCTGGGGTGGGGGGTTTAACGGGGGTGTTGGCAACGCGAGGCTCGTCGCGCTCCATGACTGTATCGAGGATTCTATGGCTGTCGGATTTGTTGGGTTTGTTGTTATTGTTATTGCCAGCGGCAGGGCTCGTGGGGGTGTCCTATATGGGAAGCGAGGGTCAGCAAGTTATCCCACGCAAGGGCGTTAAAGAGGAACTTACCTCGACGGGCTGCTGAAGGCCTCTGAGGCGGGCGGACCGGCGAACCGGCATGGTGAATGGATGGCGAAAGGGCAGGAAATGAAAAATGGAGATAAGAAGATAGTGATTGGGATTGAATGGGAAGCTAAGATAAAGGCGGGATTGGAGCGAGAGCGGTTGTGGTGGTGGTGGTTTGAGGTTGAAGTCGTTGCGTTGTGGACAAAAGTTCGAAATCATCGACGTAAATAAAAGGACCAACTCGGCAGGCGGTGAGTTGACGTCATGGCACCCGTCCCGTGTTTACTTCCTTCCCGTTTGGGAAGTGGCATAAACACACGTAAGCGACTTGGTCATTATGCATTTATGCACGTACGGAGTATACCTTTGCTGGACGAACCTTCGAATGTTTACAGGTGGAGGATATTGGGTGAAAGTGTTTTTAACTTCAGATGCAGAAATAAACACCACCTGCTTTTCAAAGCTCTATCGGTTGAAGTTGTACCCCTGGTCCTTAAAGGACGGTCTCCTCCCAATATATATGTTGCTCTCTGCGGTCCACGAACCGGTATGCACCGACTTTCACCCCAACGTTGGTGTTTATATATAGCTTAGTATCCCTGAATTGCAAAGCTTTGCAAAAATAAAAAGTTTCTTAACCAAGTTTCAGCTCGGGTAGATATACTTTTATGGCTCGCAAAACGACAAGCAAAAAAGATTGGAGACACGGGGAATCGAACCCCGGACCTCTCCCATGCTAAGGGAATGTTATACCACTAAACCATGTCCCCAATTGATTGAACATTGTGAGGTGCGAGTGATTTATGAAGGGTAACAAGGATTAGTGTACAGGCTCCTCGCTGTCCTCCTCGCTGTCTTCTGCACGACGCGATGTAATTTATCACGATCCAATAAACCAGAAGAATTCAAATTCAAGAATTACAATTTTAATTCCCAGCAAGCTCCTCAATTTCATCCTTCCCTAGTAAACCCAACGCTTCCCTGCGTGTAGGAGCCTTGGGATCGAAAAATGGCTTCTCTGCTAAAGACGTCACCCGAGTGCCGTGCCGGGGTTCAGACCCTCCATAGTCCCAGCTCGCGTTATGGATTGTGATTCTACCCTCCTTAGCCTCTACCAATCATGATGGCTATCACCATTGTGAAGTTTGAATCACACTCACCTGTTGTCCCACAGAGCACTCGTCCCGGGGGTCCACTTGAAGCGGACCTGGATATCCACGTTCTGCTCATACACGTCATACAAATACCCAAGTATGAGATCACTTTCGGCCTTGTCCAGCCCAACGATGCGCACCGTCATGGCGCGGTTCACCCACAGCGCTCTCCACCCGGTGGCGGGGTGAACGCGAACCAGCGGGTGCTCGCGTTCAACGTACTGGGGACCAGCTTCGGGGTTCTTGCGGTCGAGATACGGGTGGGCAGAGCGATAGATGGCCGTCCTGCCGTCGATGATTTTGCGGAATTCGGGAGATAATTTCTCGTAGGCCGCGTAGCCGCTGGCCCAGAGAGTGTCGCCTCCGAGGGAGGGCACGGTCTCATTGTGAAGATGTGTCACGCCTGCGGGCTGGCGCTCATGCACCAAATCGGAATGCCATCGAGAGGCTCCTCCAGGGCGACGGAATCCAGCTGGGATTTCGGCTGCTTGGAGGGCGGGCCAGATGACTGTCACTCCTGGAATACCGGGGACCTGGGCGACTTGGGGCTGGATAGAGAGTCTGTTAGGGCCGGCCAGTGCTGACTACAGCTTGAATCAATTACCGGCAAAGACCAGAGGAGACACGTACATGAACTTCAATCTCCCCGAAATGCTCTCCCAGCGCCTTCTGCTGCTGTGGGGAGATGTCCTGGTCACGGAAGAAGACCACGCTGCGCTCAGCGATCAGCAGACCCAGCTCGTCCTTTTGTTGATCGGTCAGGTCTTTCAACTGCAGCCCTACAATCTCGGTCCCGATATATCGTGTCAAGTGAATAACTTCCTTTGCGGCCGAGAGAAGCGCTTTCTTCTCGGGATCCGCCCGGCTACCGGGGTCTACGTGAGGCCGATCATAGTCCCGAATGCGATAGACATCATCTAGATATAGCGGACGAGAGGGACGATATGGATATCCCGCGGAAAGATCAATCCCGGATTTCTCTAGTCTCTCCCTGGCTGTCTGAGGCAGGCCGAGCGTGTCCTTTCGGGGCTCGGCAACGTCAACAATGCTGGGGTCGATCGGGGCGGGAGCCATATTGAAGTAAACGCGGTTAATCTGACATTCAATAACAAAATGATTTACAGTCAATATATTAGATTGAGTCTCACTGCTGCGATAACGTACTCGGCCATTTAAGTATCCATATCCATCCACATGTCCCCGTGCCAGCGGATGAGATGGCACCAATCACACCATCATCACCCCCCATGGCGCTCTTGCGGAGATAATCATCCAACAACGAACCCCTCATCCTTCCCCTCTTCTGTCTCACTATCTCTATCCACTGGGAGCTCCCCTGGCAAGTTTCGATCTCATCATGACAGGGATACAATCGCGTATTGGCGATGGGCGATTTCTAAGCACTCTCTAATCACTGTCTCCAACGTTGGTCCTATCCGAGGGATAGCCATGTCCATCCGATCCAAACGGAGGTGGAGTGACCATTACACCACTCTCCACACATATAGCGTTAGAATGTAATCCTTCCGCGCCCCCGAATGCTTCTTAAAATGGCCTGTTCCAGTTTCCTCCTTCGCTGTCGGATCCAATGTATCTAAGACATAATCATGACTCATGGGCCTATTCGCCGAGTGGCCGTCATCGGCGCAGGAATCAGCGGGGTCGTGTCAGCAGCCCATTTGCTCGCTGCAGAGCTCGAAGTAACCGTCCTGGAAAGAAATCATGCAGCTGGAGGCGTTTGGTACGTTTTGGGAAGCATTTATATCGGTGACAATCGCTGATCCGGGGTAGGCTGTACGACGAGCGAAAGCCATTAGAGCCCAGCTATACATATGTTAAACCTCTTGAATCTGAGAGCAAGTGGCATGAAATCCAGGCTGAGGGGGAACGCGCTCCTCTCGAGCATGCTCCGCCAGGGTAGGACATTTCACCTCTGTATTTGAGTTGGGATGCTAATAATGATCAGCGCGTGCTATGAAGGACTTACAAACAATGTGTCTACGCCTTGTATGCGTTTGAAACTCAACGCCTGGCCAGAGGGTACACCCGATTTTGTCAACCACCGAATTTTGAAAGAGTATATCCAGGACACGTCGGTAAAAGCTGGTGTTGATGAGGTTACTATATACGGGGCACGGGTGAAAAACGTCCATAAGGATGGAAATGCATGGCACGTTGGGTGGTCTACTCTGGTTAAGGACCCCCAGGACGGTTTTCAGGAATTGGATAAAACTGAGGTAAGAAGAATTGACCCATAAAAAGCACGCAGAGCTTACTGATTGTAACCCAGGTCTTCGATGCTGTGATCGTGGCATCAGGTCATTATCATGCACCGCGCATTCCCCCAACACCCGGTCTGGCGGAGGCGAAAGCGCGGTGGCCGGAGAGGATCTTTCATTCAAAGAGGTATCGAAGACCAGATGGCTATACGAACAAGGTGAGCTCATCCACAGCAGACGATGAAGATGCGATCCTAACTTGGTAAAGAATGTTTTGCTCATCGGGGGAGGCGTATCTGCTATTGATATTGCCAAAGAAATCAGCTCTGTCGCAAAAAAGGTCTATCAGAGCACAAGAAACGGCGAATTCGACATCCCTTCGAATATCCTGCCCGAGAATGGGGTAAGGATAAGCGAGATCGCCAAGTTTGAGGTTGAACACGACACAGCAGTGCCCAACGACGAGCCACTTCCTTTGAAAATACATTTGAAATCCGGCCAAACCCTCTGTGGAGTCGACATCGTCGTTATCTGCACAGGCTATCATGTCACAGTTCCGTTTCTCCCTGGGTATCACGACGACCAGTTGTCGTCGGAGCAGGCTAACGAGAGCATCCTCGTTACCGATGGTAGCCAAGTGCACAACCTGCACAAGGATATCTTCTATATTCCAGATCCTTCACTTGCATTTGTGGGAGTGCCTTATTTCACAGCGACATTTACACTATTCGAGTTTCAGGCCATTGTTTTGGCCAACGTCTTCGGTGGAATTGCTACTCTTCCCCCCCGGACTGAAATGAGACAGGAGTATACAGCACGGGTCGCGGAGGCCGGCACCGGGAAACGCTTTCACTCTCTAAAGGACAAGGAAGAAATATATGTTAATGATTTACTGAAATGGGTCAATGCCGCTCGAGAACAGCTGGGACTAGACGCGATAGAAGGACACACAGAAACCTGGCTGAAAGCCAAAGAAGCACAGAGAGGACGAGTCAAGGAATTGTTCGCGGGCAATCAAAGGCGAGACAGTGGGATTGGAGCACTGTCGGTGCTGGAACCCTGCAGTATTAATGCAAGTTAGATTAATTTTCCATAGAGGGGGATAAACGCTTAGCCTAGAACGAGTCATTTCGCTTTAATTATCTCCTTTTATCCCTGTTACCTGGGTTCTAGATGAGGAAGATATGAAAGTACTCTCCAGCCTGGGGGCCCAAGATTCAAGCTAACCATGGTGTCATTTTGGCATCGCATCACTCATGATCGACACACCCCTAAGAGGTAAAAGTTGTCTCGCCCTCTAGCAACTAGCCCACTTAGTACACTTATCTCCAGAGTAGTGCTGGGCTACTGCTGCACAAGTGGCGTCAGAATGGCGTGAATCCGCTTCATAATGAGAAATACCTAGCTTCGGCCGATATGGCCCCCCATGACCTGTGGTTGGCTAGAATCACTTGGTCGACTATTCCAATCTGAGTCGTGGGCCTCACTGAATGCATGTAAAGCATTTCTTATTTATTTGAGTTCTCGCCCTTGGTTCTTGGAGAGAGGGCCAGAAGCTTATCGGAAAAAAAAAAAACCATGGCTCCCACCCAAGCTTCGATCGACGAGCGAATCGTTCAACCCGATGTTGTCCAGGAAACTCCCAAACGGAGATGGGTGAGCTATATCTGGGATACCTTCGACAAGTCGCCCGAGGAGCGCAGATTGCTGTTCAAGCTCGACGCGGCGATTCTGACATTTGCGTCGTTAGGTAGGGCCCAGTGCCTGTCACGTTTCTGCTTCAATAAGACAGACTAACACCCAATTCTGACAGGATACTTCATTAAATATCTTGACCAGATTAATATTAACAATGCCTTTGTGTCTGGAATGTGCGTTGAGCCCAACTATTATTCCACCGGCAATAAAAACTAATGCAGTACCAGGAAGGAAGATCTGGGCATGTACAAAAACCAGCTCAATTATATGCAAACCTGCTGGACAGTTGGCTACGTGATTGGGGAAATCCCCAGTAACATACTACTGACGCGTATCCGGCCACGATACTGGCTACCAACCATGGAGGTATTTGAATTGCTATCGCGACTGCTCGAACCGGCACGGAGCTAACGTGCTCAACCTCTAGCTTCTATGGACGGTGCTCACATTCTCTCTATCGAGATGCAATACCCCTACCCAGTTCTATGTCCTAAGGTTCTTCATCGGTAGGACTACTACTCCCCGCGTATATCAAACAAGAGGACACGCCTGCTGATCCGAGCAGGCCTGGCGGAGAGCACGTTCTACCCCGGTATGCAGTATCTTATCGGATCGTGGTACCGAAAAGACGAACTCGCGAAGAGGTCCTGCATTTTCCATACAAGTAGTGGCCTTGCAGCTATGTTTTCGGGATACCTCATGGCAGGGGTATACAAACTTGGAGGCAGGGGTGGGTTCAGAGGATGGCAATGGTAAGTTTGATTGCGAACAAACTTTTGAGATGATCCCCAACTAAGGAGGAAAAAAAAACCATGGGACAGGCTTTTTATTATAGATGGGGTAATCTCTCTGCCCATTGCCATCAGCGGCTTTTTCCTCCTCCCGGATGTCCCTGAGATAGCGAATCCGTGGTTTTTGTCCGATGCGGTACGTTTTAGCCACCCTGGCACGTGCTTCGGGGTCAAGCTGACCGAAGACCAGGAAGTTGCGCTTTCGCAGAAACGGATGCAGCTGGAAGGTCGAAAGAGTAGGGAACCGTACACAAAGGCGAAGCTTACGAAGATCTTCTCCTCGTGGCACATTTATCTCTTGACTCTTCTTTACGTGTGAGCATACCCATACAGCAGATAGAGTTGTGTACGAGTCCATACTGACCGCAGCAGAACATTCAACAACGGGGGAGCCGGTTCTCAACCTGTCTTCCAGCAGTATGTTTGTCCAAGTCGTAATTTGCCTTGGCTCTCTCCATAGAGTTATTTTAAAAGGTTCTAACAAATCTAGATGGCTCAAAGCCTCCACGGATCCGGTCTACCCTGTCTCTAAAATCAACGCCTATCCCACAACCACCAACGCAGTCCAGGTCGTAACAACCCTCATTTACGCGTGTAGGTAGACCTTCAACCCCCCTTCCCCCCAAAAGACCTCAATCTGACAAACAGAAATAGGGACATCAGACTCTATCCTCGGTGGGCGGCGATGGCCACCTATTCTTTTCGGAGCTGTAACCCCCCCTTCTCCTCCTTAGTCCTTAGAAAGGACACAAGCAGAGACTAACTTCAACAGTCCATAAATATCATCTGCTACGTTTCTCTAGCAGTCTGGGACATCCCCACGGGCTGGAAATGGGCGTGCTATATTATGAGCGGCGCAGGAGGTGGTATCAGCGGTCTTTGCATGGCGTATGCCACCTCCTTCATCTATTTACCCTTTTTAAGCACTGAATACCGCTAACGGACCCAGCTGGGCGCATGAGATATGCTCTGACGACAACGAAGAACGTGCCTTGGTAATCGGGAGCATGAATGAGATGGCGTATGTCGTCCAGGCGTGGCTCCCGCTGATCGTGTGGCAGCAGGTCGAAGCGCCGCGGTATCACAAGGGGTTTATTACGGTTGCAGTTCTCTCTGCTCTGATGATTATCTCATCGATTGTTATACGATCTTTGCAGCATAGAGAGAATGCAGAGAAGTATGTTTCTCTCAATTATGGTGGAGTACGAGGACGTCTTGCTAACATATTCCGGTAGGGCGAAATTGCGGGCGAATGACTCCGAGGGAAGCATTTTGAGCGAGGCCGGGGGGAACTTCGGGGATGAACAAGCCCCCAAGCTGTGATCTGTCTTTTATTGGGTAAATTAGGGTCTCTGGGATATGTATTGTCCTGGGAGAGGACAGAATACGGGTACTTGAAGCGGCAAACTTGGGTGAAATATGGGATGAAGGAGTTCAATTTGGCTATGTTCGTCTATCATACGCTCTCTAGCCCATCTACGCCTACTGGCTTCTCAGCAAGTGTCGTGAGCCGGATACCATGGCGCAGCCCCTCAACAGAGGTATCGTAGTCTGAGATGGCCGTGTGTGCCGTGACCCGATTGTCCCACAGAGACACAGTCCGATCGTCCCATTTCACGCGGACCTGGATGTCCTGCGAGAGGGCAATATGCTGTTCGAATTAGTTTCCAAGTCTGTACCAAGATGTAGAGATTGGGAATGAGCGTACCTTAAACAAAAGCTGGAGGATCGCATCAGACTCCTCGTCCTTGAGACCGATAATTCGCTTGGTGAATCCAGGGTTCACAAAGAGGGCCTTTTCTCCAGTCACCTACATCATTTCTGGAATCAGGGCTGTCTTAGCTTGTCTTAGCTTGCCTGGGGTAGAATACTCACCGGGTGCACTCTGACAATGGGATGATCGGTTTTGACCGGATCACGACGCACAAATTTCCCGTCTCTTTCGGCGTTATGAGCCTGAGGAAATCCGCTGTGTTCTGCACGCAGGCCCTCGAGAAGCTTCTTTATCGGCTCCGACAGGCTTGCGTATGCTGCAACCTGAGAGGTCCAACCGGTGTCACCTCCGGTTGACGGAACACTGAGCAACGTGAGGAGGGTGATTCCAGGAGGCTGGTGCTCGTAGGAGACATCAGAGTGATAACGCGTCGTGGAGAGTTTGCTCGAGCCCTGTTGCAAGCGGTACAGATTATCTGCACCCAGGTAAATGTTGTGGAATTCGATGTGGCCCTCAACATGCGCTCCAACAGGCTGCAGCTCGCCCGGGGTTAGCAAGTCTGTCTCTAGTAGAGCCAGGGACTAACGGGACAGCGTACGTGAACGTGGAGCTTTCCAAAATACGCCGCAAACTCCTTCTGCTTCTCAGGGCCGATATCCTTGAAATCCTGGTCGCGGAAGACCACAACGCCCCGTTCAGCGATCAGGAGCGCAAGTTCGTTTTTTTGAGTGTCGGTTAACTGTGACAGCTGCAGCCCCCAGACCTCGCTTCCAACGCGGGGAGTCAGCTTGGTGATTTCTACCGCTGGATCCCCGGTTTCGAAGAGGTGAGGCTTGGCCTTGTCTGCTGCGTGGCCACGATCCTCGAACGCGAAAGGCTCGGTGGGAGGGAGTCTCGTCTCATTATCATACACCGGGAGATATCTTGCATATTTGTACTATGGAAGTCGTTAGAGCTGCTTGATCCACAGTCTGGGAAGAGAGCTGCCAGGAACTTACGTCGCTATGGGCTCCGTCGTCGTATGCCTTGGTCACGGCGACCAAAGGCTTATCTTGTGTAGTGGCCGTCACGGACATCCTGACCCAATGTACACCGTTATTCGCTGATACCAGATGAGTCTAGAAATTGATATCCTGGCCAGGGCCTTGAGGCCGCATTTATATGGAGATAGCTGGAATTCCCCCCTCTCTGCCAAAACCTATCGCCGACGATCGACAGCTTAGACCAGGATGGTGCCCAGAGTTGGCCGATAGCAATCACGCAGACGATTGTGCCATCGTAACCATGTTTGACAACATCGACCCCTCCCCGAGTACTTGTCTCCGCAGAAGTCCCGTTCTAAATTGATCGATATTGTCTTTGTGTATGTTGCATGCAATGATTCAACAGAGGGATTGACTCTCGTATTATAAGACCACAATTGTGCGTGGCCTTTGAACTGGAAACTGTTGTTATGACCTCAAAAGGACGTGCCAAGATGGGACTCTGATGCACCACAGCCAATTGAATAATGGACTGATCATGCTAGAATAAGAGATAATACCCTGTTTTATTATTTTTAGAGATATTATAAAACTATTTTATAATACTACTTATATAGTAGTAGCTAATTATAAGTAGTAGCTAGTAGCCTAGCTACCATAGTAGCTTAGCTATTACTTACTGGCAGTAGCCAGCTACTAGTAACTATATAAAAAATATAAGAACCCTTATTCTTGCACACGTATCTAGTTTATTTTTAATTTTTTATATTTAATCTAAGTTATCTATTTAATTACTATACTCAAGTAACAGCTTTACTACATGTGGTGAAGATAGCTCTTAATCTAACTATTAACTGTAATATATTTACAGTGAATTACACATACAGGACCAAGTATAGGACAGAACAGGGAAGTCACTTTATATAGCGCAGCTTATAGAAGGGCTACAGAGTTAGACACCTCAGGCAGACGTGGTGTCATAACACTTCATAAATGCCTTGAGGAACATCCCCTTAGCTTTTCATTATATTATCTTCATATGCCAGATTACTTAGTAATTCTGGGCAAGCGACCTATGCCACAGCATCTACCTTCTAAGATGCCTTCACTTACTGGCGAACAAGACTTGGCAGGCCCACATATTCACTTAACTTAAGAACGGTTCAAGAGACCAGATACCTGTATGAAAAGCCTGAAGCATTGGCCCACTTCGAGAGGATGGGCCTTGGGGGAGCAGTACTTGTCTAAGAAAAAATACAACTCTGCAAAGACTTGGCCAAAGGAAGAGACAAGTGCATTTCCGGGCATTAGGCTCCCTCAAAGGAACTTCCTGCCAAGGGGGTCATATGAAAGCCGAAATCAAATCATAGTCAGCAAGCCTCATGAGCCAACCCCAGTGGTATCACAACATGCTCTTCAAGTCACCAGGATACTTGATTCTCCTCATACAATCGCGGCTGCAATCAGCAACCGTCTCCATCCCGGCCAATCCCATACCCTGCCACAGATCTGCAAGTAAACCCTCAATCACAGATTTTGCGCCCCTCTTACCACCGATAGCAAGGCCATATATGATAGGCCTTCCGACCATAACGGCCTTTGCCCCAAGACACAATGCCTTCATGATATCCGCCCCAGTTCTTATCCCAGAATCAACCATCACCGTCATCTTGTCACCCACCGCATCCACAATTTCTGGAAGCGCATCCAACGACGCAATAGCACCGTCAACCTGTCGACCTACAAGGCATCACTTAGCACATGTCAAGCCAACGGGATAGGATAAACACAAACCCCCGTGATTGGAAACAACCAACCCCTCACACCCTGTCTCCAGCGCCCTCCTAGCATCATCTGCATGCTGAATCCCTTTCAACACGATCGGACCCTTCCAATGCTTCCTCAAGAAGTCCACCTCCTCCCACGTATGCGGCTTTTCATTCAGCTCTGCCACCCAAGCATTCGCAGCGCCAATAATATTCTCCTCGATCTTTCCACCTGCCTTCTCGTACTTGGCCCTAAACACCGGATCCGTAAAACCCACCTCATTGCCAATTCCCCAATAAAATGGAAAATATCCCTGATCAAGATCTGTAGGCCGCCATCCCAATGTCCATGTGTCAAGGGACACCACCAAAACCGTAAACCCATTCTCTTCGGCTCGTTTGAGCAACGAGAGGAGGATATCTTTGTCGTGCACCCAATAAAGCTGGAACCATCGATGGCCGGATTTATTTGCAGCAGCAACCTCCTCAATCGAGCTGCTGCTTGCTGTGCTTAGGGTGTAGGGCACCTCAAGTTCTGCGCAGACCTCGGCAACACCAGTTTCCTTGTCATCGTGGAAGAGGCCTTGCACGCCTACTGGCCCAACGATGAGAGGGGTTTTGTATGTCTGACCGAAGAGGTTGACCGAGATACTTTGGTTGTCCATCTGGAAGACATTCCGTCTTAGTTCTTAACCTTCAAGGAAAGTGCCTGGCCGATATTGGAGAAGAAGAGAGTGGTAAACGAACTGGCCTCATGACTCTTGGGACTCTACAACACCCAGATTAGACGTTCGACCCCTTAAATCCCCTTTCCCGTGCTCTCCCACTTTGCTGGATTTGAGGACTTACAACTTCCAATTACGAAATGCTAGCCGGTTGGCATCCATCGTTGCTCTCTCCCCTGCCCCGGTGGCAACATAGCTGTATGCACGAGGACTCAAAACTTTCCGGGCATGTTGTTCGAGGAGCGTTGGGTTTGTGGTTACGGCAGGAAATTTGCCCTGCGCACCTTCGCGGTAGATCTTCGTCTGGTAGCCGCCGAAGTTGATTGGGGGCATTGCGGAAGATGAAGTCGACGAAGTGGCCGGTACACGGGAGTATTTTGCAAAGTAAAAGCTATGATCTTAGGAGAATAAATAGCTGATTTGGACAGTTGCTGGGCGGGACAAGAGCCCTTAAGACCCTGGTAGTTTGGTATAAGTTCAGGCCAGACACTTGCTCGAGAGAGTATTGTCTGTGGCTGCAGTGGTTGCACCAAAGCATATAGAGAGTCCATTTCTGCAACCTAAATGACTAAGATTGGCGGTGAGCTGCGCAGCATACTGGGTTTCCAATGTAGATCGGAGAGGATAGCAATTTTTTTTTGGGTTGTTCCAGCTATTGTTATTACTAAATGTAACAAAAGGCACGGAAGAATTCCCCAAACTTTACCGAACCTCGTATTGCCTGGGGTGGCGGAGCTTAGTGTTCGGCATGTCTGAGACTTCTATATAATATCGATCACTCTATGCAATGCGTGAGGAGCGTAAGGAGCCTATATTCAAGGCATAATTAGCTTAAAGACCTAAGCCCCTTATCAATTGTGCTACGTGTCAACAAATCGTGTTCCACAGGACCGCAGATGCTGAGCCCCGCGCATAGACAGTGGGGTACCCAAATTCCATCCCCTACTTCATAGTTCTAAAATTGTCTCGTCCTCCTGAGGATGTAAATTGGAAATATTCCAGCGGAGTCCACCCTCGTCTCTCGGAGCGGTCATGGTCGTGATATATTTCGAAGTCGAAGGGATACAAGCTGTCTCCGAGGGGGGACCTATACTCCTTGCTTGGGGCTCACATTGGCCCAGACACAGATGGTTTTCATTCAAACCTGTGCGTTTTTGTAACGGGATAGGATTAGCATAGTCACATCATGAACGATTCAGACATCCAGCTGAATACCATGTGTGGAAGGTCACATGCCCTTGTCTCCAGAACAATCCGTAAGATGGGTAAGAATGAGAAAGAAATGCGCGCTCCTTGCTCTGTCAAATCCTGATACGTTGGCACACTTAGGCCGCGTCTAGGGAGCCGGGTCAGAATTGCGTCTTCATGCTACTTTCCCTACCTACCTATATTCGGCCTGAGAAGTACCCACAAAGGCGTCCTTACCTAAATTGGTGATTCTGATTAGATTTCCAAAGCACGCCTTTCAATACACACGTCTTTCATATCCATGCACATTGGCACTTGACAGGAGCCTATTACGTGGGCCAGGACCGTGGTTGTTGTTTGGCATAATATTAACTCAGCACAAGATGACCGAGAGGTAAGATGGGACAGTAAGGATGTAACCGTATGGCATGCGCATGATTCGAGGGTGACCAAAAAGCTGGGCTGCCGAGCCATGTAGAGGATTTGAAGAAGTTCAGTCATTGGAATGTGTACTGCATACTTTATACTACTGTACTTTCACACTAAAAGTCTCCCAGTCAATGCTATGGGCCGCGACCTGGACTCTTGTTGTGGTTGTGCTATCCATCGTCCATCAACTAGTATTTAAAAACCCACATTAAACACCTCGGCTCAACCGGAAGCAACAAAGCCATGGCACGATTTGGGGATCTAGACCTGAGACAATACGGGGTCTCGGCTATATCCGGCTTTCTCCCAGAGACAAAGCACTTGGGGAAACTTCCAGATCCTTTGTATAGTCCTTGGGAAAGTATCGTGAATGGCTTACCACAGCTTATCAAAACCGACACTCTCGGTGATGCAGTCGACAATCTTCCGGTACTCTCAACAGCAAAACTTCGAACAGAGGAAGAATGGCGTAGGGCATATCTTGTTCTCGGCTTCCTCTCTCAGGGCTATATTTGGAGTGGCAAGGAGCCGCGAAAGGTGAGTAATGAACCTAGCTGCCTAGATTTCAGCCTGGAAGCCTAGAAAGATACACTCACGAATCCAATCTACCAACCATAGAAACTACCTCTCTCAATCACCTCACCTCTCCGAAGCGTCTCCTCACACTTCAAAATAAACCCTTGCGCAACCTACGCTACCTACTGCCTCTGGAACACAACCCTCGGAGATGAGGGAGACCGCACAAACCCCTCATCCTACTCCGCCCAAATTACATTCACAGCGTCACACGAAGAAGAGTGGTTCTACACGACCTCCGTCGCAGTAGAAGCCCAAGGCGCCCCGCTCATCCCCCTGGCGCTCTCTGCCGTTGACGCCACAACGACTCATGACACAAACACAGTTACATCTTTCCTCGAGGCATTTGCTACGTGCATGGATCGGATATGCGAGATCCTGGCACGGCTCGACGAGAGACTCTCTGCAGATTTCTTCTGCCATAAGCTTCGGCCCTTCTTACGGGGCAGCAAGAATATGGCTGGTGCCGGGCTACCGGAGGGGGTGCTTTATCCGAACTGTCGGTGTGGGGAGGGCGAGTGGGTGCAGTTCAGTGGGGGAAGTAATGCGCAGAGTTCGCTGATTCAGTTTTTCGATATTGTGTTGGGGATTCAGCAGAATTGTGGGTTTTTCAAGGTATGTCAAGTCCATGAGGGCCTGCACCGTTCAAGGCTAAATACATAAGAAATGTGGTGAAGCTGATAGAAAAATAATTTTTCAGGATATGAGAGACTACATGCCCGGCACCCACAGAGCTTTCCTCTCACTCATGATGGAGATATCGAACATCAGGGACTACGTACTGAGCCACTGTCCCAACTCTGCCGTCTACCGGGCGTATAACAAAGCTGTGGCAAAGCTTGGCGCTTTCAGGGACGCGCATATTCGCATTGTGACAAGATATATCTTTATCCCGATGGGAAAACGAAAGTCCATGCCAATATCAGCAGTACCCGGACTCGACCATCACACGAAGATAAAATGCACGGGAACTGGTGGTACTGATATCATGCAATTTCTTCGGGCGTCAAGAGATACGACAAAGTCTGCTTGTTGTGGGATGGCCCAACGGCCTTGTTCAGTGGTTAAGGGCATAATATTGACGAAAGACCTTGTTGCTATCAGCGAGACTACAGCGATACATGAGGGCGAAGACAAAGGTAGCCATTGAAAGCTTGGTTCGGTGTCATTCCCTCTCGGAGCGTACGCAGCAGCTCTGGATTATTCACATTTAGTTGACTACTATAATATTTGTGCGCAAAACGTGTATGAATGCGGGGAGAGGGCCGAATCGCATATAATAGGATGATCCAGGAAGAAGAGTAGGAACGGATTCTTGGCTCCCAAAGTAATTTAAAAGTAGAAGAACACGGATATCAATACCCTATGGCCGCAGCAATATTACAGATGATTCCAGGCAAAGCAGGAGTGGCAGGCGCTGTTTGAGGGTAGGGTATACATTGGGAGTTGGGGGCTGTGCACGCTTAGGGCGAACGCGAGGCACAATATAGCGCAGGTGATCTGTTTGTTATGCACGTTCGCCTGGTACTGAAATGATGATACGTGTTGTTTCACCATGCATAGTGCGATGAAGCACAAGGGATGGGCCTCGCATTCCACCACATTCGAACCAGCGGTGAGATTTGAGGGGACAGTCCAAATCTCGGAAGTATGTTCGGTGCTCGTCCGTGGATATATGGGTAGGGCTACTCTGGTGGATTGCACTTAATATTTACGCATTTCCCGAAAACAATGTCTACCTGCTGTTGACTGATTGAGTGATTGGATTCTATTTTTTTTTTATTTCATCATAAGACATGGAGGCGGAATCCCGTATCACGCACGTCGACAACGACACCGTCTCGAACCAGCAGCCGATGAAGGAGACGGCCATAGCATACCTGCCAGCCCAGGCTGAACTCAACGGGCTGACCAAGAATGGGCTGTCCACAATTCCACTCATAGCATGGGCTGTTGTGCTCCACAAGTTCACTAACATGGACGCTGTCAGCTTTGGTGTTCATTATATCTCTTCAAGCAAGGCCACTGAGGAGAAAACCGGGAGACAGAGTTCCATCTGTGTAGTTAACATAGATCCTGAGGCTCGGGTGAGAGACTTCCTATCAGGGAATACGCATAAATTAGAGCCCTTTGGGTTGGAACCCCGGCCTGAAGTGAGCACGGCTATTTTGTTTCATCGAGGAGAGAGGGACTTGGAGGAAACACTTGGTTTTATCCGCCACTCAAGATGCAACAGCCATGTAAGGATTTATATCAAGTCTCCATGTTAATTGATAAGGCACTGACATAAGCATTAGCGTTACGATGTCCTGATTGCCATTTGTGTGAGCGATGAAGATCCAACGGCAAGCCTGTATTACAGGCCACCTGCTATATCCGAATCCCGCGCCAAACGTCTTTGGGGAAACATGGCAGAGGCGATCCAGTGGCTCGTGAAGAACCCCGAGCAGAAGATGCGAGATGCAAAAATCATCAGTCCCGAGGATTATCACCAGATCGTGCAGTGGAACAACAAGTCTTATTTTGACCAAGTGGACACCCAAATCATCGACGCTATCATAGATCAGCATGCTCTTTCAAATCCCACTGCCGCCGCAATCCACTCCTGGGACGGCAATCTGACCTACGCCGAACTGAAGAGCCTGTCATTGAAACTGGCTGCCCATTTGCAATCCCTTGGTGTCTGTCCGGGTGACATGGTACCTCTGTGTATGGAAAAGTCCATTTGGGAGATCGTCGCAGTGCTAGCTGTGATTAGATCTGGGGCTGCATTTGTCCCACTGGAAGCCCTCCAACCTGCAAAGCGACTGGAAGGAATTATCGATAGAGTGCATGGGCGTGTCATTCTCGCATCGCCTGCACATGCTGCCGGCTTAAAACGCGCGGAAAGAACGGTAGTCTGCGTCAGTGCAGATGCCATGGCACAACTATCTCCCCCAGAATACACCACCCCCCGGCGAACAGCAAGCTCTACCGCCTATATCCTCTTCACCTCTGGCAGCACTGGCCGCCCAAAAGGCTGCATAATGAACCATAGCGGACTCACAGGCTTCGCTGCACACGCGCTACCCCTCCAAATCACCCGCACCAGCCGGGTCCTCCACTTCGCCTCCTGCAGCGTGCACGCATCCTTCGTTGAAATCTTCTGCACTCTCTCTGTCGGTGGCACACTCTGTATCCCCACAGACCACGACCGGATGAATGATCTACAGGGTTCCATCAACCGGATGGGCGTTACCTGGACGACCATGACGCCGTCGACATTGAAGACGCTTGATACCCAGAATCTGCGGAGTATGCAAACGATTCTCCTGGGCGCTGAGGCTATCCCGAAGAACGCGTACGAGATTTTCCAGGGTGGGTTTTGGTTGCTTATTGGGTATGGCATGACGGAATGGGGAGGGATTCTGAGTGCGCAGAAGCCCGGGGCAAGGGATACGAGGAATATTGGGGAGGCGTTTCTTGGTAGTGTCTGGCTTGTTGAGACCGATGACCATACTCAGCTTGCGCCTGTAGGTGCAGTGGGCGAGTTGCTTATTGAAGGGCCTTACCTTGCGCATGGGTATTTAGATGACGAAGAGAAGACGGCTGAGGCGTTTGTTGTTGATCCGTCATGGTTGCGGCAGTTTCGCGGGGATGCCTGTCCCCAACGGAGACTGTACAAGACAGGTGACCTCGCCAAGTACGAACCCGACGGGACGTTGCGCTACATTAGCCGCAAGGACAATCAGGCCAAGTTGCGTGGATACCGAATTGAGCTAGAGGAGGTGGAATATCATCTTCGGGAGTGCTGGGATGGGATGGAGCATGACGCCGTTCTTCTTGCGGATGTGGTGGTTCCAGCGGAGAACTCAGCCTCACCGTCACTCATGGCATTCATTCACGACCCAAGAGCATCCACGGCCAAAGATTCGTCGCTTTTCGTGACACCAGACGAACCGTTCCATCTACGCGCGCAGAAGGCTAAGTCGAAACTGTGCGAACGGCTCCCAGGCCACATGGTCCCAACCGTCTATATCCCCCTATCCTATGTGCCAATGACAGTCTCCCGAAAACTCGATCGAAGAGCCATACGGACCCAAGCCGCCACACTCAGCCAGCATCAGCTACTACGTTACCGAACCGACCTGGAGACTGGAGAGAATGAAAAGGCCCAGCCATCCTCTATTACCGAGCTAGCCCTTCATCGAATGTTCGCTCTCCTACTTGATCTCGAACCTACGAAGATTGGAGTCAATGATAGTTTCTACGCGCTTGGAGGCCATTCGATTGCAGCAATGCAGCTGGTGTCTATGTGTCAGGCGGAGAATATACCGCTGACTGTGCAGGATTTGTTTGAGAAAGAGACTAT
The DNA here is from genome assembly GCA_027569095.1 of Aspergillus conjunctus. Taxonomy (NCBI): domain Eukaryota; kingdom Fungi; phylum Ascomycota; class Eurotiomycetes; order Eurotiales; family Aspergillaceae; genus Aspergillus; species Aspergillus conjunctus. The sequence goes on along the minus strand of JAPDEL010000007.1, from coordinate 507,332 downwards.
TGCGGGGCTTGCAGAGGCTGTAGAGAGGAATCGTTTGAATTAGAAGAGAAATATCTCCTTTCCCAGGGTTGAAGCCAAAGAATGCGCAGTTCATGATCGGTCAAGATGCAAGGCTATACATGGACAAATTTGCCCAGAACTGCCGGCCGGTCTATAACGCACTCCGCATACGCAGTAATCCATCAGGTGGATCCATGCATGGGCTTAGGTAAACAATTGTAAATTGGTTAACGTATTTCACTTGGTGGTGTGGCTAACTCGTCAACTTTTTCTTCAGGGTTACGGTTTGCCCCTTTCCACAAGGGGTGTACCCACCGCACTAGCGACGCCTTACTGGGTCGGAGAGGGAAATTGGCAGCCCCCGCCCTCCTTACCTATGTACGTACCACTCGGTGGCGTCCATTGCTTCCCTGTGTGGCCCTCTATGTATTCGCAAAGCCAATGTAGGACTTGGTTATAATGCGGTCTTAACTAATGGAAGACAAACGTGCAGCACCAAGAATGCGCAAATCCTACATGCCCTATCCCAGACCGCCGCGCCGAATACTGGGGTAACCAGATCAACAGCAGGGGTATATTGAACCGCGGATTCCTTCCTTACTTTCTTGTGGAGAGCACTAAATGTTTCTACGGTGACATGGCTGGCAGTTGCCAAAGAATGTTGCATAACGGTAACCTTGAACCCTGTTACACAGCTTCTCTCCCTAGCGTAGCCCGTATGAATCAATAAAATGCAATACAACCAGTGGTGGTATACGCGCATTCATTCTCAGGGTTGGGGCATATTTAGGCCTCCCAAAAAGGGTAGGAACCTGTTTAGTGGTACCGTGCTTATATAGGTCTCCTTGGACCAATCTATAAAAGTAACCATTCATGTTCATGGAACTGCCCTTCCCCCACCCCTCTGCGTCTAGTCACATCGTCCAACTTAGCTGATGGCCATGCAGTTCAACTTCGCTGTCCTCCTGGCGTTGACGCACCTTGCCACAGCTGAAAGTCCACCAAAGGCGACCGATATCAACGAAATTTTCCGTCCTGTTCTGTCCCCGGAGGCTCAGATTTACCTAGCCAACGACTCCTACGAAGACGTGGTTCCTAGATGGTCAACGTACAAGGAGCCGTCGTACGTAGCCACGATCAAGCCGGCGAGTGAGGAAGATGTCCAGAAGATTGTGAGTACGGCCCGAAAAAAAAAGCTCGCCGAGTGACGTTCTTTACTCAGACAAACCACAGATCACCGTTGCGTCCTCCCATGAACTTCCCTTTTTGGTTACGGGCGGGGGTCATAGTGTTAAGGTTAGATTTGCCACGGTGCAAAATGCCATCAATATCGATATGAGCAATCTCAAATCGCTTAACCTGGACCTCGCGAACAACTTGGTGACTGTAGGGAGTGGGGTAGAGAATGCCCAGGTCTATGACCTCTTGTCTTCTGTTGGAAAGGAAACTCGTACGTTAGCTCCTCTGGCCCTATCAGCCAGCACCAACTGACGGTGGGTGGGGGGTGGAAAACAGCCCTTACTGATGACCGCTGCGTGAATACGGTCGGCCCAACGCTTGGAGGTGGGCTTGGTGTACTTTACGGTATCCACGGGCTACTTCTTGACGCTCTCGTGTCTGTTCGCCTTGTGACAGCTTCTGGGGACGCAATTACTGTCTCTAGCACTGAAAACCCGGACCTTTTTTGGGCCATCCGTGGTGCCGGTGCTAACTTTGGCGTTGTCACATCTGCTACTTACCGGTTATACGACCAAACCAATGACGGAACTCGTATTTCTGCCAGCTTCAAACACTCGCCGGCGAGTAATCGCTCCCTGATTGAGTTATTTCACACCATGGATGATGAATTTGCTCCGGAGCTTTATACGAGCTTGACAATCAGCTACAACCGTACCATCCATCAGGTGACTATTCTTCGAATCGTGCGTCTGACGTTGGGCCAAGATAGCTGACATGCAGGTAGCCCTCCATTTCTTCGACGTTGTCATTCGTTGGCTCTCCTTCCGCTGCCCAGCCGTGGGTCGACAAGTTCCTGGCACTAGATCCAATCGAAGCGTCTGTCAAAATCATCCCTTGGCACCAAAAGGATGAACCGGAAGAGCCTCTCTGTGCCAGGGGGGACCATTACAGCGTCTACGACGTTGGTCTTCGCCAAACAGACCCCGCAGTTTTGGAGGCATATTTGAATACTCTCACAGAATTCTCTGCCGCAAACATCTGGTTTGACGGCACAATGGTGATGGAACGACATGCGACGGACGCGGTCCTGCAGATACCAGAGAGCGAGAGGGGGGTGTACCCATGGCGAGATACCAAATACGACGTGTATGAGACCCGTCCCATCTCCTTGCTCAACGCAGTATTTTTTTTTCTCGGTGGTCCGGTTTATACTAAAGTATAATCACAGGTATTTCTTGACAAAAACTCCTAGTGCAGAGTATGATGATACTGCGGATGCCTTCGTAAAGCCTATTCGACAAAAATTCCATGACACAATGGGCTTTGACACAATGCATATATACGTCAACCAGGCTTTCGGCGATGAAGGCCCCAACTCGTGGTATGGACCGCAAAACCTGCCGAGATTGGTCGCCTTGAAGCAACAATGGGATCCAAATAATAAATTCGGAGTTGGTTGCCCAGTGCCACTGAGCCTTGACTAGCCTTTCTGGGCCAAGGGAGTGCTTCTGGAATGAGCTAGGCAAGCTACGTGCCCCGCTGGCCTTGCTGAGGACATCTCATATTGTATCGTGTTGCTTAAGTGACACAGTTGAGGAGATATGTGAAAGACAAATGAAGGCCTCAGACGGGACTTGCAATAGCTGTTAAACCACGTCCAAATTATGGATTCTGCACGAATATTAGACTTGAACTCATCACTACCTCCCCGCCCAAGGCATCAATTGGACAGAAAGATGTTGCTATGTTCCAGTAACCAGTACATAACTCTGGGGAGGGGCAACCCGTTTCCCGTTAGATCTATCCAGAGAAGAGAGGATGACGCACAATACTCATCTACTAACCCAGTTTAGGGTACACTTTCACTAGGGGCGACATTAGGTACATAGACAGGATGCACTTGATTTTCTCGTGGCTTGCCCAATCAGGTCTCGCGCTCAGGCTTTGCTCACTGAGCCTCGGGCAAAGTGACGAGCATCTCTTTGTTGCGGGGTTTGGTTGGCTGTTGTTGTGGCGTGGCCGCCCTCAGCTATGCAAGGGACTTCAACCAAGGTAAGCTGGAGTATTAGAAAGAATACTAAGTGTAAAGAAGAGAAGAATAATCAGAGACATTAAACAGGAGAAGTTATCCGTATAGAGCAAGTATATATTAAGCAGTAACTATTGCATGCCTAATAGGGCTAGAACTGTAATATCTACTGTGGTCTATCCTGGTAATTTCCCTAGGAATTTAAATCCCAGACTATGAGTAAATTTTTGAAAGCATAGACAAAAAGTATCCAACTTTGATAGGAGCAACATAATGAGCTCTTGTCATGCACAGCAGACCCATTGGAGCCATGGTGAACTATTGTGGTGTGACAACATCAAAAGCTTGCTGGCTGGTTCGATCGCGTGGTGCGTATTGTTTTATTCTATCAGTGAATCTTGCTGAATTGGAGGATTCTGAAGTTGGCTTACTGGCCGCTTTGGAGGAGCATCGATCCAAGCAGTGATAGATTTTCTGATCCGCGACTATCAGACGAAGACTATACCTCTCCCATTCTTATAGGGGAAGTAGTAGTTGGGAGGGAAGAAATGATTAAAACACGTAACATTCTAGATAGTATTAATTTCATCTGTAGAGAGTCTCACGCGTAACATATCTGGCATTGCGTTAATATACTCGACAGTTTACCCACCCACAATTAGGAAGACGTAGGTACTTTAATAGAAGAAGTATGCTAGTACCTATATCTATGTTAATATAGTAAGGGCCCTATTTTCAAAAGTAGGGTAGAATATACTGCGGCTTATAAGCTATTCTTCTTAGCTATAGCGCAGCATTACCCTAATCAAATCCATAAGGAGCTTCTTAGGCGTCTAGATCTATCCCTATCTTTCCTCACTCCCCTATAATTACAAGTAGGCCGCCTCTAAGAAATCCCCATAATACAAAGACCATACCCTAGTCCTCACACATAGGAATAATCTCTTATTCTATATCTCTACGTAAGGCACACCATTAGCCATAATATACGGAAAAGTCGTAAGCCCATTTTGACGAGCAACTATAATGTAGAGTTAGAAGGTATCAATAATATTATAGATTATAGATAGGGGCCGAAGACATGTAGCCATTAACCTTTATAACCACCCAGGTTAGGGTATTAGAGACTCCGAGATAAAGAACCTGCTAGACCATAATATAGGCATGTAAATAGGTCATCACCTCTGTGACTAAGGCGGCAAGCTCCCTTACCCTAAACATTTATTAGGCTTTTATCGCACACGCCGGCAGAACAACAAAGAACTAACCAATAGATATAGAGTATATTAATATAGGTAGTCCTTACCTTCTTTAGACTATCTCTCATAGAGATATACATACTCTTAGCTAAGTTCTCAGCTAAGTTATTCTGTATCAGCTCGGCGTCTCGGTTGTAAGCAGAATATAGAGCTAAGTACCTAGTTACCATAACTATTTAATCGCGAGTTCTTCATATATCTATCCACTCGCCAATCAACCTTTCAGATTCCTCATAGTTGTCTTAAATAGCAGTATCAATAAAGTTACCACCCAGTGAGAAAAAGCTATTAAGAATAGTGAAATAGTCCTCCCTTTACCTGGCTTTGGAGGGGCTGTGAACAGAGAGACATTGTGTTTGGTCAGGTAGGGAATGCAGAGCAACGGAAATGTAAGTTGACTCTGATAATAATGATTATGGCTGGGTAACACGTTATGATAAGTGTTACCGCATCTGCATATAAATTAAGACTATCGACTTACCACAGTAGAAGATGTACAGGCCTTCCAACGATCTTCTCTACCTGCCGATCCTCTAAGCGGCTTGTAGTAGCGCTGGAGAAATGGGACTAGTGCTAGCCTGTTTTGCATGCTCGCATGCTATATAACTGTACACCACCTGAGGGCCTCTACATACTTTGCAACCTCTCAATTAACAGTATGCCTGTTTCCCTCAGCCGGAGATGTTGACCCCCATGCATCACCAATGGACTTGCTAAACGTTGTGGAATCACCTGTTCGGTTATCTCTCCTTTTCCACCCCTGTGTACATATAGGAGTTCCTGACTACTTGGGTTTTGTTTAGTTAGTGTATCGAGCGGTTTGACCACCCTGGACTTACGCCTTCTGTGAGTCCTAGTGCAGGGGATCCCTGGATGTAGGGTGCTATCAGCTGGCCTTGGAAGCTGAGTAACCAAACCATGGCGCTACCTGGCAAGACAATTCTAGTCGTAGCCTGACGCCAAAACAAGCACACAAAATTGGAACGATTGGTGATTGGGAAGGTGACAGATAGTTGAAAAGATATTCACAGCAAAATTTATCTAAGGGGCGATGTTGAGCATGGAATGCCAGAAGAAACACTAGCGGGTATCTGTCCATTTAATAAAGGCATATGCGTCACGTCAAAAACCGAAAACTATGCTTTTTAATGTAGCGTTGTATCGATTTTGTGTACCAGAATTGGTGGGTTATACTGGTCAGACATGCTTTCTGCAGAGGACCGAGTTCAAGACATGCATGAGCTTGCCCTGACAGTCAGGGACAAGTTTCTTTGATCTCCAAGCAACAAATCTGTCCGGCCTGACGAGAACGCAACCGCTTTCTTCAACGCCTCGATTTTCATGCCAGTCCCGATTCACGTCACTGTAGTCAAGGCCAAAGCCGATACCATACACATGTATGGGGATTCCTGTTGAATTGGTGATATTTTTGGCGGCCTCTTTCCAACCATCGCCACCGATACCAGTGAATAGGCAAAAGGCGCCTTTTCCGGCTAGATCGTGAGTCGAAATTTTCTTGCGACGGGTAGGGATATCCAACCAAGCGTGAGGGAGTCGGCTGCCGGGGTAAGTTGTGACCTGAACTTGCAATATCGGATTGCCCTCTAATTCTGGCCTGCAGTGCTCCTCATCCGCGAGATAGACCGCAGTTGATTCGTACCACTGATTGTAAGCGGCACCCCAACTGTGAAGCTCGATCTCAATATGCTTCATGGCATTCTGGATCTTCTCGCGATACGCCGCCCCTTCATCGCTGGCTTCAGATAGCTTTGCCAATTGCTTTGCTCCTTCTTCCGGGGTGGCAGCAAACATTCCTATTGATTGCCAGACGTCCTTGTGCGCTTGAAAGCCGTTGTCAGCCTCCCCAACAAGCATAGCACCGACAGGTTGGCGCTCCTTGCTGTATGAGTGCAACAGCTGGCGGCCCGCAAGGCCCTTGGACACGTAGGCAGCCTTCCAGGCGAGATTATAGGCATCTTGGACACAAGTGTTACTCCCCAGGCCGAATGCCGGCGGATGGCGATGTGCGGCATCGCCAAGGAGGAAAACATTAGTATCGTCAATGGAGTAAGCTTCGGCGATACTTACACGCACAGTCCAGTGATCCATATGCAGAATATCGATATCAACAGATTCATCTCCGATCATATCCCGTATGCAATGGATGAGCTCGGGACTCTGAGGTGTCAACCCCTCAAACGGGTCGCTGCCGTTTGGGCCAAAGCATACCAGCACCCACAGATTCCAGGGACGGACCACCCGCAGATGCGCCACGAGGCCGCAGAATGAAGTACGATCGGGCTTCAAAATCCAGTGAAGCGAAGCGTGGCGGTCCTCATGCATATGACTTGTCAGATCCGCACGAAACAGGATGTTGCAGGCCTTGCCACCGCTCGGCTTGCTGATATACTTGAAGTCCAGCAGCCGTGCTACCTGGCTTCTTGCCCCATCTGCACCAAACAGGTACTGGGCGCGGACCTGAAAAATACTGTGGGAGATATTGTCCCGGAGAGTGCAGATGTATCCTGCCTGTGCATCAACACGTCCGAACTCCTGCACGCCCACCAACTCGGTAGAGAACCGGACGTCGAAATTGTGATGAGAAGCATACCGCACTAGAAGAGGCTCCATTTCCGACTGAGGGAACTCAGCATACTCACACGGAGTGATGCCGAACGCGTTTCCCTATCCAAGACTCAATTCGGGCTTACTGGAAGGATGAGATTGGGACATGAGTGGGTCGGCCTACGACACAGGATGGATGCTCAGCCCATCCTAGGACTTTCCAATATTCTTCGCCGATCATACTTCGGGACCAGCGCATTGCCTGAAAGGCACGACCACGAACTGATAGCTGAAGAGCGTCGTGCTCAATTCCCAGGTCGCGCAGACATTCTACAATACATTTAGTAGGAACGTAGGCGAGGCCAGCGGGGGTGCCATTTCTGAGCGACGTACCGAAAGAGAAGGGATTAAATGAATGAGCCCGAGGGGTGTTTGCGGTACCAGAAGCCCTAGAAATAACGAGTCCCTCGAGACCTACACACGCGGATGAATGTCACTGGGTCTTCGAGAACGTTCATGGAATACCTACCATGTTGTCCGAGAAAGCTTGCAAGGCCGAGTCCCGCGGGTCCGGCACCCACGACAAGAAACTGGGTTTGCACATCCAAACTCATGTTGATCGTGTGGTTTGATGGATTTAAGGACCCCGAAAGATAGTGGAATTGGTGACAGGTACAGTCGTGCTGAGTGATGGCCAACCACCTTACAGCTACAAGGTGTTCGGTGGCCGCTTATAATTCTTGGAGCGGCAACAGCCCTGCCATCAGGAATGCCCAGTACGCAGTGAATGATGTCAGGATAACTCACACCCCCCTTTTCATTCACGACACTGAAACCGCCAGGAGTCTGCTACCTCACCACATCAAAGCGCTCGGAATTCAACCTTTCATAATGCATTCAAAATTAAAGCTATTTAGTCATATAGAGGGTCGATCTTAAGATCGGAGACTAGCTCTCATATAAGATAAGTTTTGGATAAGCTTTTATGCTTAACAAGTTAATTTTTTTTTTCTATAAAGTTAAAGAATTTAAAATAATTACTAGTATCATAGAACTTAAAAAGCTATAATGTATAAATATTGTTAGATTTATAAAAATTACAGGGTATAAAATAAGACATATTAAATTAATTTTATATAGTTTTCTAGACTAGATTATATAGGGATTAATTACATCTCTTTAAATATTAAATCTTATGTTAACTTCTCTTATTTGGGCTGGGTTGGGGAACTTTATTCAAGGAGTTTGGGTGCGTCAGGTGGTCAAGTATGGTAATGTAAGACAGCTGGGCAAAACCAGGAATGCGCAACTCCTACATGGCCTCGTCTCAGGCCAAACTGCGGTTACCCCCCTTGCTTTCTTGTGGACAGCACTAAATGTTTCTACGGTGACGTGACTTGCAAATGCCAAAGTATGTTGTATCACGGTTACCTCAAACCCTGTTACACAGGTAGGCTGAGGTATCCCTAGCATAGCCTGTATAAATTAATACAGCGCAATACAACCAGGGGTGGTATACACGCATTTATTCTTCAGGCTGGGGCGTAGTTAGACCCTCTTAAAGAGTAGAGATTTGCATCTCGCAGCCAGACTGTAACCAATCCACTCTCCTGTCCCGGTCGTGTCCTCCGTGCACGCGAGGTCGAATACAAGTCAGAGAGTGGTATTATTGGGTCCTGATTAAAACAGACCGTCCATTGGATGTAGATACCTGTCTCTGACCTCCAATGCGCCGTCGGCGAGACGAGGAGAGTAAGGCGTGCGTTTATGTGCTCCAGGTACGTTACATACCTTACCACCACCAATTTAGGCCCCGGGAGAGTGAAGGATGGGTTCAAGCATCAAATTATAAAGCCACCTTCTCTTCGAGAATCAATATCCTCTCTCTCTTTGAAAGAAGGAAGGAATACCCAGCACCAGTGGACTTAGCGAGGAAGATCTTATCTCATCCAAAATCATCATCTTCAATCCAGAGTCAAATCAATCAATCAATCATGGCGCAGCCGAACCCCCCATCACCCAGCTTCAAACGAGTACACCGCGTGTCCCCAGTGCAATCCCGCTTCTGGTTCGCCGAGCAATACATGTCCGACCCGACACAATCCAACATGGCCATGGCCTACAGAACCACCGGTGACTTCGACGTCCAGCGGTTTGAGTGCGCCCTCGAGGAAGTCCTGTCCCGGCACGAGACGCTGCAGACGGCAATCTTCATGGATCCAAGCACGCGTGAGCTGTTGCAGGGCGTACGGGTTGAGCCGGCGCCCTTTTTCAAGTACATTGAGGGAGATGTCGACGGGGCTCTTTACACGCGGGAGATGGAGAAGGCGAAGGAGATTGTGTGGAGGATGGATCAGGGGGATGCGTTTCGGGTTACGGTATCTCCCAACAAGCATGCCCAGTCTGGAGAAGAGGAAGGCGGGGGAGAGTATCTGATCCTCTTCTACTTTCACCACCTCGTGATCGATGGGTACAGCTGGTCTATTTTTCTCCAGGAGTTGAGTCTGGCCTACCAGCAGAAACCGCTGGCGGTGGTACCGCCGCCGTATACGGACTATGCGGACGCGCAGCATCGGGCGGTCGAATCGGGCGATCTAGATCGGCAGTTAGAGTACTGGACAGAGAATTTGATGCCACTTCCTGAGCCGAGTTCCCTGCTCCCCTTTGCGCGCGTGAAGGAGCGAGTGGCCTCGAAAGACTTTGCGCGCCACACGACCACGACGACGATAAGTGCGGCATGTACAGAGCGGATCAAGGTCCTCTCCCGCACCTTGCGCAGTTCCCCCTTCCACTTTCATCTCTCTGTGATTCAAGTTCTTCTCTGTCGTCTGCTTGGAACAGAGGAGATCTGCATCGGCACCACAGACGCCGGACGATTTGACCATCGCTTCGCGCGTACGCTGGGTTTCTTTGTGAATACACTCCCCCTTCGACTCCGTCTAGACAAAGGCGATACACTCACCGATGTTATCCGACGCACAGCGTCTACGGCAGTCGCAGCACTAAGCAACTCGGCCATCCCTTTCGGCATGCTCACAGACAGGCTAAACGTCCCACTCAACTCAACACACACGCCGCTCTTCCAAATCATGGTCAACTACCGCATGGGCGAGACACTCAGTTCCCCTCTGGGCCAGACGGCATCGCTGCAGTATGTGGACGCGGTGCAGGCGAGAGTGCCTTATGACATGAGCATCAATTTCACGCCTTCAGCGACGGGCCCATGGCTACTCGAAATTGACAGCCGGAACTACTTGTACACGCAGCAGAGCGTGCAGATGTTTTCAGAGATGTATACTCATCTTCTGGAGAGCGTTTGTGAGGATCAGTCTCTAGCTGTCGATCGGTATGCATTGTTTCCCAAGCCTGTCATCGACGCGACCCTTCGTCTCGGGGAAGGCGAGATTGTTGATTACCGATGGCCGGAAACCCTGGTTGAGCGGATTGATGATATCACAAGGGATCATGCACAGGCTGTTGCGGTGACAGATGCTACAGGTCCTCACACCTACACAGAACTGGCAGCGCGGGTAAATGCCATTGCAACTGCACTTGTTGATAGTGGAGTTGGAACCGGGTCCCGGGTTGCTGTCTTTTGCGAACCCTCGATCGAAGCGATCGCAGCTATGCTAGCCGTGCTTCGGGTCGGCGCAGTCTATGTTCCTGTGGATGTTAGTTTTGTCGCAGCGCGCCAGGCGGCTATGATAGAGGATTGCCAGCCGTCGGTGATTCTCTGCCAGACAACGACTGTACAGAGGGTGAATCAGTTTCGAAGTCAAGAGACACTCGTTCTCCCTGTTGATGATTTTCAAGCAAACGATAGCCTCGCTCCGACCCCCATCAGAGGCACCTCCACATCTCTGGCCATCATCCTCTACAGCAGCGGTTCAACCGGCAAACCCAAAGGAATCATGCTGCAACAGGGCCTCTTCACGAACTGGATCGCCTCCCAAGGGCGCGTAACATTCTCCTCCCGCCCGGAGACGGTCCTCCACCAGAGCTCCCCGGGGTTCGACTTGGGTGTCGCACAGGTGTTCCTGGCGCTCTGCTTCGGCGGGAACTTGGTGATCGTGCCGCAGCAGATGCGGTTCGACCCGATCGCCATTTCGCGGTTGATGGTTGCAGAGCGCGTGACGATGACGCTGGGCACACCCGTCGAGCACACGATGCTCCTCCGGTACGGGGCGGATTTCCTGACGCTGCTAAGATCCTGGCGGTATGCGATGATCGGCGGTGAGCTTGTCACGGATCACCTGGCCAGAGAGTTCCAGGCGCGGTTGGGGGCGCGGTTTGCTCCGGAAGTTACTATTGTGTATGGGCCCACTGAAGCAGGGGTTGTCTCCATGTGTTCAGTAGCCCCAGTGTCGGGAGGTCAAGAGCCGACGCCCACCACGGTAGTAGGCAATGTCGGTAGGGCCCTACCCAACACAGCACTATACATTGTGGACGAACACCTCAACCTCCTCGGTCCCGGCTTCCCCGGCGAAGTCTGCATTGGCGGTGCGGTCGTCGCCCTGGGCTACCTGGACGCTTCAATGGCGCAGGAAAAGTTCCTCGCCAACCCCTTCGCCTCCGATGAACACCGCGCGCGGGGGTGGACAAAGCTCTACAAAACCGGAGACCAAGGTCGACTGCTCGAAGACGGCTCCCTTGTCTTCATCGCCCGGATGGCCGGCGAAACCGTCATCAAACTGCGCGGAATCCGCGTGGACCTTGAGGAGGTCTCGCATGCGATCTTAGCAGCGGCACCCGATCTGATTTCACACGCGGTCGCGTCGCCCAGAGGGGAGGGTGAGTCGCGATTCCTCGTCGCGCATGTGGTTCTCGCGCCTGGCAAGGCCGTGACTGAGGGCCAGCTTGATACTATCGTGGCTGAGCTTCCCCTGCCTCAGTCCATACGCCCGAGTATTCTCATTCCCGTCGATACCATTCCGACGACGCCGAATGGCAAGGTCGATCGGAAGGCAGTGGCGGGGCTCGCGCTGCCTGAGATCAAGTCCCCTGCTGGTCCAGAAACCGACCAGACTTTTACGCTTGCGGAGGCCGAGCTGAAGGTACTGTGGGAGCAAATCCTGCAGGCGAGCTCTGTTCCAGGCATGGCTATCCAGCCAAAGTCCGATTTCTTCTCCGTAGGAGGCACGTCGGTCCTTCTGGCCAAGTTGCAGGGGCTCATCCGGCAATCAATGACAATAATCATCCCCCTCGCCGAGCTATTCAAGGAAAGCACGTTGGCAAAGATGGCCCGAATGCTGAACTCCAAACGGGCCCAAGTCACTGATGACACGATCAACTGGGAGGAGGAGACCAAGGTACCCGCACATTTCCTCGAGGGTCAATCCCAAGGTTTCTGCCAGGACGGACACCCACGCACTGCCGGCCCGATTCACCAGGTCCTCTTAACAGGCTCGACCAGCTTCATCGGCAAAGCAATCCTGCACTCCCTCCTCTCGAACCCCAGCATTACGACAGTCCACTGCATTGCTGTCGAACCCGAGCAGATACCCTCCCTCCCACCCTCCGACCACATCACAGTCCACCCGGGTCAGCTAATGGACCCCTTCCTCGGCCTTTCCCAGGACACCCTGAACAGCCTCTCCACCAGCCTCGACCTCATCATCCACGCCGGCACTTTCGGCAACTGCATGAACCGCTACGTCTCGATGCGCACCCCAAACTTCCACGCAACCATCTTCCTCGCCGAGCTCGCCCTCCGTGCACACGTACCTATGCACTACATCTCCTCGAACCGTGTGACCCTACTCTCCGGCGCCACGATATACCCGCCGATCTCAGTCTCGGAGTATAAACCTCCCACTGACGGCTCAGACGGCCTCATCGCTTCCAAATGGGCGAGTGAGGTCTTCCTTGAGCGCGCGGCGAAGCAAACAATGTTGGATGTATGTATCCATCGCCCTTGCTATATTGTTGGTGAGGAAGCGCCGAGCACGGACAGCATGAACTGTATTGTGCGGTTTTCGAGGGAGCTGGGCGCCTTCCCTGCGCAGGAGGGGATGTGTGGGTATCTCGATTTTAGGGAGGTTAAGGAGGTTGCTGCTGAAATCGTTCAGGAGGCGTTGAAAGGATATCCTGGCCCTCGTTCTCTATCCCAGTACGGAGTGGAGCAGGGTGCCTTAAGGATCAAGCACTATTCGAGCGGAGTGAAGGTTCCCCTTGGAAAGCTGGGTGAGCGTTTAAGTCAGCTTTATGGAGGCAGTTATGAGAAGATTAGCACGCTGGAGTGGTTGGAGAGGGCTGGCCGGATCGGTATGGAGCCTCTTGTTCGAGTATTTATGGAGGCTGTCATTGAGATGGGGCAGAAGAGGTCATTCCCTTATTTGGAAACAGGAGATGCGTAAGTGCGTTGGCATAGCCACAGGTGCGGCTCACGGATTGCTGGCATGCTGGTGGGAAAGACGGTGATCAAAGATAGAATCGATTTAGGCACAAGTCCCTGTCCTGTCTCATGAAAGTCTCGAAGGGAGTTCGCCACCTCTCATAGGCAATTCTTTCTGTAACCATAAGAAGTGGGACACCTCAGTTTGGGAATGATAGATCAGGCTCCGGAGACAAGGTAGACGTCAACTCATTTCACGTTGACCGGTCTGCCCAAAAACCCACGAGGGAGAGAAGGAAGGAGAGTCTCAAGGTGACCGAACTCGAGCTGCGTGGAAATCCGCAAGGCTTATCACGCACGGCCTTGCTACACACATCCATTCTATTTTCAAAGCTGTAGAGCAGATATACCGTCTCGAACTGTATCTCCAGATCTCGGTCAATCAACCTGGTCCCTTTTGGCTACGGGAGTAGGAAAGATTGAGTTTGTTGTCCTGTATTATATTTCGCAATCCCCAACATATTAGACCAAAGTCACCCATCCAGAGCCAGTCCAGTCCAACCAAGGAGGGCCTCCTTTAGTGACTGGGCTGCAATAATGAATCGACCAGGAAACCCCGTCTGTCGATCTTAAAATACCCGCCGTTGCATTCTTGGTACCCAAGAACAATGTAAGGAGGGAACGCCCAGCCTTATCCCATCCAAGGGGTTTATTTATTGACTGTCCTTTTCGAGGGCCTTTAATTATGAGCCGGAGGACGCTCTGAGAATCCCCCCGACCAAACCGAGTTGAATCTGCTGCATACACTTCACAATGAGTACTATGGGAAAGGACACCACCGCCCACGAGCATGACGCAGTCTCAACGCCTATGGAATATGCCTCTGCTGACGACTCGCCCGAGTCATTTCCGAATGGAGGCTTGCACGCGTGGCTCGTGGTTCTGGGCTCATGGTGCGCTTGTCTACCATCTTTCGGGCTCATGAACACCACTGGCGTGTTTGCCGACTGGCTTTCGACCAATCTGCTGAGCGAGTACTCGCACTCGTCAATATCCTGGATTTTCAGCGTGTATATGTTCTTCTTGTTGGTTGGTGGTGTGCAGATTGGTACGTTTTGTCTCACCGTTAGAAGAGCACGAGTAACGAGGGTTTAGGGCCCATATTCGACCGTTATGGGCCGAAACACTTGCTTGTTTTCGGCACGATTGGTCTCACGACCGCTGTGATGGTATTCAGTGTCTCCACAGGTATGTGACAGCCGTCGCGTCCAGCTACCCCTTTCGTCTGCCCACTGATGGTCCGATAGAATACTACCAGTTCATGCTCGGCTTCGGCGTCCTCGGCGGAATCTCCGCATCCATGGTCTTCACCCCCAGCGTCTCCATCGTAAACCACTGGTTCTACACCGGTCGTGCCCTCGCGACCGGGATCGTTGCAACGGCCGGAAGTATCGGCGGCATCATCTTCCCACAAATCTTCATCGCTCTCGCGTCTTCGGCCGGGTTCGGCTGGGCTATTCGCACCCTCGGCTTCATTACTCTCACTCTTTGCGGCACCGGCGCGCTCCTCCAGCGATCACGCCTCGAACACCGCAAGACAAGCCGCCGGACAATTGATTTCCGCCCCCTCCGTGAACCGGTTTTTACGCTCACCACCATTGCAATTATGTTCGCTGACATCGGCGCCACCATCCCGCTCACATACCTCACCTCGTATGCGCGCGCAAATGGCATGACTATCACCCAGTCCTACACGCTCATGTCAATACTCAACGGAACCTCGATTCTTGGCCGGCTTCTTCCGGGCTATGTCGCGGACCATTACGGCCGGTTCAATGCCATGGTCGGGACGACGGCCATCTCCGGGATCCTCACGCTCTCACTCTGGTTGAAAGCAGGGTCGAACAGGGCCGCGATAATTAGCTACGCTGCGCTTTTTGGGTTCTGGAGCGGCTCGGCTATTAGTCTCAGCCCTGTATGCGTGGCGCAGATTTCCAAGACCGAAGACTTTGGGAAAAGGTACGGCACGGCTTATATCTTTGTGGCGCTGGGCGTGCTTGTGTCGTTGCCGATTGCCGGGGAAATCCTTAACGGCCAGATTAGCGATGGGGTGGAGACGTATTGGGGATTGATTCTTTTTTGCGGGTTGGCTTATATGGTCTCGGTAGGGCTGTTCGTCTGCGCCAGGGGACTCAGTACGGGGTGGGCGATGCGGAAGATATATTAGGTTGGGTGGAGTCGCATTCTTCACCGTCCTATCTTCCACCTCTGGCGACAAGGGACAGGCTAACCATGCTGCTGGTGATGCATTCAAGGGCACTAGCAAAGACAGAGAGGCACAGAGCCTATTGATTCTGACATGGCCCCAGGATCGCAATCATCAGCTATCACGGTCATGGGTGCGCGATTGGCCAAGCAGCTACACTTCCCTGATGCGCTGGATTCGGCACATCCCTTGTCGTACTATGGGTCATAGAGCTGCAGAGCCAGGTGTAATTAATGCAGTAAGCTTGGAAGAACTTTGTAATCAAGTCCCAGGAGTGATTGATTGATTGATTGATTGATTAATGCATTATACCCTAATTTAGTCTTACTTGGAGACTCCTACAGGGTCACCAACCTTCCCATGAAGCTTTCTAAAGATAGATATATATATTTTTTTCACACTAGTTGCCCATTTTATATATTTTTTACATAATTTACTTTTATTTTTATCTTCCCCCCCCCCCTTATTCTGTTTGAACATGTCTGTCACTTTACACGTCGTATGATAAGGCAGCGTGGGAGTCTGTGTGAGACATTGATTCAACCCGTTTTGAAAATAGTTGGATCTCTGACTTTCCATCCGACAAACAATAAGGTACTTTGAAATCTACAGATGACGCCGACAATGCCCCTCTACCCGATCAGAGCGATCGGAAACGACTTCGGCCTTTCCTTCGGGGGGGGGGGGGCTGCTTTTTCGGGCCAAGGGCCAAGGTGCATCGGTAGGGTGCATTCCTATGACGGTTCCTCCGAAATTGCCGCCCACCAATCTCTGGCATATGTACAATAGCATGACGATGGATGAGGTCCTTTGTCGTGTCAAGTAACAAATTCTTTGTTTTACCATGGACCTCAGACTCGCACTGGCCATAACCGTCCTTTCAGCACCACTGTCTGTCTTCATGTACAGGCAGATCCGCTCGTCATTGGAGGACATCCAGCACACGCCAGAAGAACGTACCTTTACTCCCGCGAGAACTGGACCCGCGGCGCAAGGAGGACCAACGTTCTCGAAACCGGTGTATCCGATCGATGTCTTCCCGGGAGGCAGGCAGTTCAAGACCGTCTATGGAACAATCCACGTGTTCGAATGGGGGCCTGAGGATGGGGAAAAGGTCTTGCTCGTGCACGGCCTTGGTACACCCTGTATAGCGTTGGGTGATATGGCCAAGGAGCTGGTGAGCAAAGGCTACAGGGTCATGATATACGGTGGGTAGTATTTTAACAGCAACGGGATAAACTGTGACTGACATGCGACTTTAACAGATCTGTTTGGCCGGGGCTACTCTGATGCGCCGAATGACCTGGTCTTCGATGCAAGACTCTACACCACACAGGTTCTGCTTGTGCTCTCTTCCTCCTCTCTCCCCTGGACCGGCGCCTCCGCCTTCAACATTGTTGGCTTCTCCCTCGGTGGGTCTATCGCCGTGGCCTTTGCCGCCTACCATGCGAGCATGCTTCGCTCCCTAACCCTGGTTTGTCCCGGCGGCCTCATCCGCACGTCGCACATGAAGCCTCTGGACCGAGTTCTGTACTCCTCTTCTAGGACGATACCCGAGTGGCTCCGCCTGAAGCTTTTCCGGGCCAGTTTGGAGCCCAGGAACGGTGCGGCTTGTGCGGATGTCCCCGGGGAAAAAGAGGACGAGGATGACTTGGCCTTTGACGATGTGCCGATTGCAGGGGATCGGCCGCAGGTCACCGTCGGCGATGTGATCCGGTGGCAACTAAGATCCAATGCTGGGTTTGTGCGGTCCTACCTGAGTACGCTTCGCAGCGCTCTCGTTTACAGACGACATGACAGGACGTGGAGAGTCCTGGCCGACGAGCTCGCTAAACGACGAGCGGGGGATCCTCTACCGGGCCTGGCGGGCGGAAAGGCCTGCCTGGTAGTGGCCGACCGTGACATTATTGTTGTGGGGGATGAATGCGCCTCCGATGCGGCGGAGATACTTGGGGCGGAGGCCGTGGAGACTCATGTCCTGAGCGGAGGGCATGAGATTGCCATCTCGAGATCGAGAGACGTGATTTCAATAGCTATAGGATTTTGGAATAGACACCTAATAGAAGTATGATGATAGATTCCGTTCTGTGAAAGAAAGTCCATCCTTTATAGCTCTCTTGGATTACTTCTGATTCACAATGACTACGCTATGGTGCACGGCACGCGCAATTTGAATTTCTTCATTGCCTCACTTAGGCACTGCTGGCAGTCTAGATAGGCTCGTGGAAGTTGTATTCCTTCTGTGTGTTGATCTAGCAAGGACCCAGCTATGCACATCATTGTAGATTCAAATGCCTCGCTGCTTCCTGGACTATCTTGGTTCGCTCTGCATGTCGAGCCTGAAGCTTGCAACCAAACTTCAATGGTCTCGGAGCTGGCACTGGCTCATACTGTAATTTCTCTCGTAGCTCATTGCCGTTCTCATCTGTCGGCCATCCGATATTCAGTGTCCACCCCAGCTTTGCAAACATTATGACCAGGGTTCTCTCTGCAAAGTCAACGCCTGGGCATGCTCGCCTACCATACCCGAATGCTGGGAAGCCTTGACAATTGGGATACGTGGTGAGTGGCTCCTTGTAGGTCGAATAACCAGGCTCAAGCCAGCGGGCTGGGTTGAAGAGCTTGCCGTCTGGATAGGTCTCTTTGTCCATAAGGATAGACCTGGTTGAGTATGTGTTAAGAACAAATTGCTTTGCAGGCCTCCACCCACGAGTGGCTGAGTGGTGCGGTCGATGACTTACGAAAAAAGTGCATTGAATACAGTCCCCTTCTCAAAAAAGTAGCCCTTATAAATATCGTCCGATTGCAGGCAATGGCCAATACCCATTTCTGCGACAATACTTCTGTATCGAACGGTCTCTTTGACAATGGCTCTCACAGTGGGCAGGTTAGGAATGTCCGCATAGCTCGGCATTCGATCCTTGCCGACAACCTTGTCAACCTCATCTTGGAGCTTCTGCTGCCACTCGGGAAACTTCATCATGAGGAACAAGAAGGTTAGCAGATTGTTGTGGGGAGAGCGAGTCCCACCGTCAATCATGGCCTGGAAAGTGTGGACTGACTCCTCATCGGTGACAGTATACTGGTCTCGGTGCAGCAGAAAGTGTTTGTAGATGCACTCTGTCGCTGAGCCCTCCTGGACAAGCTTCTCAATCATTCTTCTGAAGGCCCACATCTCGCCCACGTAGTCTTTCCTGAGACTTTCCATCGTTCTCAAGCTTGGCAGAAGCCACATCGGCAGCTTCCTCAGCACCGGGAACACATTGCTAGGGAAGCAGTCAGGCCGGAAGGAGTTCATGAGCTCCGCCGTGAAAGTTTCATTATGATGGATGAAGGCGTCCGATGGACTGCGGACTGAGAAGCCAAGCAGTGAGGATGTCAACACCGAGTAGGAGTATCGCAAGAACTCTCCGTGAAATGAGTCGGGAGACTGTAGCAACGCGTTGACGGTGAATGTTGCTTCATCGTCCATCAGACTCTGGTATTTATTAATGGATGTGATGCTAATAGCACTTTGGATCATGCTTCTTTGGCGACGCCATCCGTCTGTAACTTGTCAGTACTTATTTCCTCATAACCCGGGGGGGGGCAAGCCTGCTCACTCACCGTCTTTAGCCCTGAAACCAGGATTCTGTTTCATTGAAATGTATTCCACCGCATGGGGTGCTCCACGATCAGAATACTTCACCCCGCGCCTGACAAACAGCTCTCTTGCGTCCTTTTCGTCGGTGAGAATGACTTGCTTGTCGCCCATGGCACTGAATTGAGTTATGGGGCCATGCTGCTCTGCCCACTTTTTAAAGATGCTGATCGTGCCATTGATGTCGACCGCAGCCAGTGCTGGCGCGCTTCCGAGGAATGGCCATCCTTTTGTTCCCGTTAGTCAGTGGTTGACACCAAAATTGGCTCGGTGTGGATGTACCTTTTGGCCCCGGTGGCACTTTGGTATCCTGTCGGCGTTGACGGGTGGACAGGATCCCAGCAACATACCACAGAGCGAATGCCACGAAGGCGAGCGAGGAAAAGTGGTAGAAGGAGACTATCATTTTCAGCAGGCAATCAGCGGTATCCTTTGCTAGCACGATGAAGTTGTCCATGCCTGGCTGCACTCGCGGATTACAATAAGACATGGCATGGCGTGGACTTTCGGCGGATTCGGCACGTTATCCATGGACGGCAATAACGCCGACACTACAGAAGATTCGGTACATACAAGAGAACGTCCCACGGCCTGAATATGCTCCACCAAAATAGAAGGACAACAAAGCAAGACCCTGAAAATGGATAATTTCATGGACATGACCAAGGACCTCGGGCACGAGCCTGAGCTTCAACGCCTGAGAGCGCTGGATGCAACTTACGACGATGCCCTGGATGGTCAACTCGTGGTGGCTCCCATTGATCTGAACGAGCCAGGAAAGAAGATTCTAGACTCTGGCACCGCCGACGGTAAGCTGCCACTCACTTCCTTCCCCCAACTTGCTTTCTCAAATGGCGTTTGACACGGATTGGGTGTGAAAAAAAAAACAGGCACCTGGCTTCGCAGTGTCCGAAGCAAACAATCCGCCCAGCATGAGCTCTACGGCAGCGACGTTGTCGGCGAGCTGTTCCCCACAGACCCCGATGGCATCACCTACTTCGCGCATTCCTTCAAGGACCCATGGCCCCAGCAGCACTTGGGCACGTTCGACCTCGTCCACATCCGAGGCAGCATGGCGGGTTCCGCCCCCGAGGGCCCAGCACCAGTGATCAAGAACCTGATTACGCTGCTGAAACCGGGCGGTTGGGTGCAGCTCATGGAGCTGAATGGTTTCAGCGCGCCGTCGAACGGCCCTGCCATGACAGACTTTGCCACGATGGCCTCTGAGCTGTTCACCGGCATTGGGGTCGGGGACTTTGCCAACGACAACAAGACCTATCTGGAAGAAGCGGGGTTGCAAAATGTGCAGGAGAAGCGCGTCATTGTCAACCTGGGGAAGAAGGCGAAACCAGCGTTGCAGGAGCAGAGTCTCCATGGAGTTACCGGGCCGATTGCCCCCTTGACGATGGTGGCTAGGAGCGTGAAGTCTTCGTTTACCATCGAGCAGCTGGATGCGCTTCCGGGTCGTGTTAAGCAGGAGCTAGAGACTGAAGGGGGTCGGGTTGAGATGATTATTGCCATTGGACAGAAGGCTTGAGGTTTTGCTATTAGATCATGTTGTTGGTCAATGGACAGAATGAATATTTTATAATATTCCATAGCGAGAGGCTATATGAGTATCTATTATTCTCAACCCATTCGACCACACAGTCAAAGAACCGCTTAGTTGTCTCTATTCTGGGCTGATTTCTCCTTATAAACTATAACCGAGCCTACATAACGTCTAAGCGCATTCCATCCTACCCTCCATGGACTCTTCTTAGTGATTAACCCTTTCGCAACAGAGGTGCCCGAATCACTCCCTTGGAGGCCAACATGAATGACCCCAAAACCTCATCCAAGCCATGACGAATAGATAAATCCACCCACTCTTCCAAGGGCAGAACCTGAATTGGCTGCCCCTCAAGCTCCTCGACCTGCTTCTGCAAGTCCGCAACAGGGATAACCCGCTCACCACTGTGATGGAGATAGACCGGGTTACCACCACCGCCACTTTTACCTTTGGCGACCACGCAGGCAGTAATGTCCTTCGAAACAGTGTCGACATGGACAAAGTCAAAGACCCCAGTCGAGCCAGTCAGATCAGGTACGCCGCCTACCATTCGGGAGAACCTGAGCAAACTATGCGTGATATCGAAGTCGGGTACATCATCGTCGTCGCCGGTGATGCTACTGGGTCGGTGGATCCATACCTGCATCTGACCTGCGAAGTGCCGCGAAGCTTTTTCCAAGAACACTTCGCTGGCCCATTTGGATGCCACGTATCCGTCCGATCCGTCGATGGGAGGGGCAAACGAAGCGAGCGAGGTCTCAGCCTGCGCGTCGGCGCCGCTGAGACGCGCGACTCCCCCCGTAGAAATAAAGTGGATTGGGATCCCGTGGTGTACAGCTGGCTGTGCCAGTTCGATTGTTGAGAGAAAGTTGGCGGCTCGGAGACTGCGGTAGTTCTTCATGTGGGAGACTTCGGCGCCGTTGTGGACGATGACGTCGATGTGCTTGAAGAGATCGGAGGCTTCAGACTCGCTGAGGCCCAGTCTGGGGAGTGTGAGATCGCCAGGGTAGCGGATGATCTTGGGTGATTTGACGCTCAATTGTCGGGGTGTACCGCTATCTTTGTTGTTGGGGCGAATGGCGACACAGTGGATGTGCGCGACGCTTGGGGATTCGACGAGTTGCCGCAGAATGTGACCGCCCAGGAAGCCTGTGGCGCCAGTGAGAAGCACAGAAATCCCTTCCTTCGAGGTACCATTCGGTTGTTTTCCTTGTCCGTGAACTCCGTTGGTGGCGGGGAGGAGTGGTGGTGGTGGTGGTGGTGCGAATGTCGTCTCGTCCAGGGCTGTCTCCTGGTCCCAGCTGATCGGTGCAAACAAGGGGGAAGTCCCATCAAGTCGTGCAGCGAGAAGCTCCAGTGTGCTGGCCTGGAACAGCTCCGAGACCGAAATTTGCAGCCCGAAGCTTTCAGAGATTTCCGCCTTGAGAGCCAGCAGGAGCAGCGAGTTACCCCCAACAGAAAAGAAGTCCGAGCGACGGTGGATGGAAATGGACGAAGCCAGTTCACCCAAGACGTTGTTCCAGATGCGCCGTAGTCGCACCTCCGTTGGTGTCAGTTGCTCGTCCGTGTTGTCAAAAGCAATACTGGGTAGAGGCAACAAAGCCAGCTTCCTAGAGTCAAGCTTGCCACGATCTGTCATGGGGAGAGTATCCAGAGGGATGGCAATGGCTGGGCGCATGTATGCTGGCACGGGGAGCTCCTGGGTGAGTTGACGGAGGAATGTCTGCTTGTCCTGAACATTGCTGGTTCGGGAGAAGACGACATACGCAACGAGCTGCTGCTGCGCTGAATCATTCCCCCCCTCCTTGAGAAGAACAGCCGCATCCGCAAGGACGCCTCGCGACGCCTGGACAAGCGTTCGGGCGACATCGCCGAGTTGCACTCGATAGCCTCGAATCTTGACCTGATCGTCCCCATCCACACGGCCAGAGAGGACAATGGAGCCGTCGGAAAGCATCCGACCTTTATCGCCCGTAAGATAAGCGTCCCCCAGAGCAGCCGACGTCTTGAATTTGGTCTTGGTCAGCTCAGGGCGGTTGAGATAGCCACTAGCAACGCCGGCCCCAGTAATCGCCACCTCACCCGGCCAACCAAGAGGAACGGGCTTATAATCCTGATCCACGATGTAGGTCCCATAGTTGGCAAGCGCCTTTCCGATGGGGATGCTAGTTTCGGTTGAATCGATCCCTTTCAAGGACACTTCGCCCAGGGAAGAGCAGATGGACGCTTCTGTCGGCCCATACGCGTTGATAATCTTCAAGTCAGGCCGGTTGAGCGTGCGGAACTGGTGCAAGAGGTGGACCGTGAACGCCTCCCCGGCAACCATGGCAATGCGCCATGAGACACAGTTGCGAAGCTGCTCGTAACCATACTTTAACAGAGCTTGCATCTCCGAGACAATCAGAGTGGTGCAAGTAACAGCCTCACGAGCTATCAGAGCGGCGAGGTCAGCAGGATCAGCTCGATTGTCAGCCATGATCACGGCGCCACCGTTGGCGAGCGCAATGAAAATCTGGTAAACTGCAGCGTCGAACCCTTGGCCACTCTGTTGGAGAACCACCTCTCGCCCCAGTGGCACCCTCTCCGAAACACCGAGGATGGGGGTTCGGATGTTGGCATTGGTGAGTGGGATCCCCTTTGGCTTACCGGTGGAACCACTCGTATAAAGAATCATGGCAAGGCCCTCGGGGGCTGAAACATCTGGTATCTTTCGTATGGTCTTCTGAGGCATGGCATTTAGAGCGACCAGCTTGGCTTTGGAAGAGCTTGTCAACAGCAGCTTCTTGCTGCGTTGCGCGGTTGTGCTATGATAGAGCACAATTCCCGGTTGGGATTCTTGCACGATGTCAGCGAGCAGGGCATCCGAGCTCCTCGTATCGAGTGGTACGTAGGCAGCTCCAATACGGAGGATGGCGAGAATCGTGGCAATCGTGTCCACACTGGGCTCAAGCAGAACACCGATGCGCGTGGAGGATGTCCCCCCGCCCGCGTTCAGTAGCGCTGATGCAATGGCGTTGGACCTTTCTGAGAGCTGCAGGTATGTCTTTGCTTTGCCGGTAGTATCTTTGACGGCCAGGGCGAGAGGACCTTTCTCTACCCACGCGTTGAAGGTTCTTGACAACGTACCAGCAGAGGGAGCTGCGAGGTTCAACGTCGGCCCTGTACCGAGTCTGATGGCCTCGTCCTCCAAGGTCGCGTGGGAAATCGACACGGAGCCAACCAGAGAGTCGGGGTTTTCCGCGAATACCTCAAGCATGTGCGCGTATATGCTAGCAAGCAGCTGGGCACCCTCTTGGTCATACAAGTAATCCTGGAGGTGGAGGGTAATCCTGGCAGTTCCGCCGTCTAGCTCATCCACAGTCGCAACGAGATCAAACGGGCTCTGAGCGTCCACGTAGTGCGAGAATTCCATCTCCACTCCCTGTAGCGGAGAGGTGCGACCAGCCCCCATGCGGTAATTGAAGCATACTTGAAAGAGCGGCGTTTCCGTTGTCGATGATGCGACGCCGCATGCTCTCAGAATCTCCTCGGTAGGTACACCAGTCCGTGACAAACCAGAATATGCCTTGCTGCGTGTTTCCGTCACCAGGTCGGCAAAGCTTTGCTCGCTATTTACTTTGAATAACAAGGGAATGGTTTCCAGGAAGTACCCGATCGTGTTCACAAACTTCTGGTCAGACCGGTTGGCGTCTACCACTCCAATGCACATCCTGTCTGTGTCTGCGAGTTTGTGCAGCAAAACTTGAAAGACAGAGAGGTAGAAATGGAAAGAGGTGGTGCGAGAGATCCGGCTCGCCTTCTTGATCGCGCTCACCACATTGACATCGAGGTGGGTGACGACCTCTTGAACAGCGTACTGCTTTACGGCCTGACGTGTGCCAACTTTGGCAAAGGGGAAGAGAGGTAAAGGCTCTAAAGGCTCGACAGGCTCTCGGAATTGGTCTTGAAAGAAGCCGAGTCTTTCGGCATAGGCTCCATTGCATAGATCTCGTTGTTGCTTTAGAGTAAACTCGGAATATTGAGCTGGCGCATATTTGGTCGAGTCAGTTGAGTCTGGGTTGTTGTAGAACATGGCCATGTCCTTCTGGAATATTTGCCAGCTGACGCCATCCATGATGATGTGATGGTATCCAAAGATGAGAGTATGCGAATCGTCACGGTGTGACAAGATTGTAGCGGCGAAGTTGTCCGCTTGCTCGAGATCATAGAAATGATGGCGGATCAAGTCGAATTCGTTCTCGACATCAGACGAGTCGCTGACATCAGGGACAACCTTGAGCTGAAAAGGCGACTTGTCGAGCACGCCCTGCATCGGCTTCCCTGTCTTCTCATCTGTGTAAAATGAGGTGCGCAAGGTCTCATGGCGCTTAATCACCTCATTGATAGACCTCTTCAGCTTGGGAACATCTAGCCTCCCGGAGAGAGTGTATGATATGGCGCAGTTCAGGATGGTATCATCGTCCAAGTATTGAGAGATGAAGTAGAGCCGAGATTGGCCTAACGACAGCGGCTGTGTGGTGATCGCAGTTGGGCGAGGGCGTTTCTTCGTGGGACTGCCACGAGCTTGAGGAGGGTTGGACTTCTTCGCGGCAACATTTGGTTTCTTTGATGTCCCGTTGACCAAACCGTTGTATCCGTTTATGGCCGTCGATGGCCCGGGGGTAGCTGCAACGTCGATCACTGGCTTTGTATCAGTGAGAGGTTTATCCCACGGGCGAGCCCTCTGAGCCGGTGCTGCCTGAGTTTCGATTATGGCGGCGGCGCTTGAAGTCTTGTCAAAGGACAGAGATGAGACGACCTCCTCAGTAATCTGTGCAACCGAAGACCCGCCCAGGATCTTCAACACTGGAAGGTCGTATCCAGCTTCGGCCCAAGTCCAGTTCCGAATCTGCACGGCGACGAGGGAATCAATCCCGAGGTCAATGATGGGCACATCGGTGTAGATGGTTTCGAGCGATAGCTCCGTGTTGTTAGCAAACACCAAACTTCAAAGGAGGGGATCGATCGTTGCAAAATACTTACCTTCAGCGAGGACGCTAGGTATTCCAAGAGAGCATTTTCCATGACCTTTCTGGCTTCATCTGGTCTACCGGAGCCGAGCAGCATCTCCTTCAATGATTTTTGAGCACTACCGAGAGAGTCCGCAGCAGCCTGCACCGCATCAGGGTCGGTGATGAGATGGGAAAAGCGCAAATTCTGGTGCCAGAAGGGAGTCTCTCCCGTGGCGGTCTTGTAGGTCTCTAACCCTGTGATTAGCTCCGGGGACTCATCGCTCTGACCGACGAGGATGGCCTCGGCAAAGAGATGATGTAGGTCAATTTCAGACACGGGCATGTAGTCCATGGCTCGGATGGAGCTTTCCATAGCGCTGACACCTTGTGCATTCTGGGATCTTTGAATAACGCCAATACCAACGACCATGCCGATATCGATAACTGAAGCAGGGAGACCAAGGGCCCTCCGTCGCTCAGCCATAGCAACCATGAACTAAGAACAAACCAGTCAGCGAGGAACAGCCCTGAGAAGTGTCACGAGAATAGACTTACGTTGTTCGCAGCGACATAATTAGCCTGCGTTCGCTGGCCTGTAATTACAGAAACCGACGAGAAGAATAAGAAAAAGTCCAGGTCATCACCAGAGAAAGTCTCCTCGAGGTAGAGTGAGCCTTGAACCTTGGGCTTCATGGCAGTTTGGAAGCTCTTAAAAGGCATGTCCGTGAACAACCTATCGTCCAGTACCATGGCACCATTCGCAATGCCACCGATTGGAGGCATGGAGCTAACAATGCGAGTGCGGAGCTCCGTGAGGTGATGCTTGTTCGTAACGTCGGCTGCTTCAATGACAATATTTACCCCTTGTCTGCGCAACTCATCCTTCCAAAGCTGCCCTTGCGTTTCGGGGTTTCTGTAGAACATCGTCAGTAAATCCATATCGCTATCAATGCTCATCGAAGCCAACAGACTACGCGTACCGGCTTGTGACAACGATATGACGAGCGCCACTTTCCACCATCCAACGACACATCGACTGGCCAATTTGCCCGGTAAGACCGACAAGAAGATATGTCTTGTTAGAGGAGAATAGATTACGCGTATCAACTGGCCTTTGGCTGAGGATAATGCTCTGCGCGCCTGTCCAGTCAACAACAGCCGCATTGACATGTTCCTTGATTCCCCCAGTGACCAAAGCAGAGGCCTTAACCACACTCTCAGTGTCAAATTTAACCTTATCGGATGATGAATCACACTGTACAATGGATAGGGCCTCTGCAAGCAATTCATGAGGGTTGATCCCATGAGCACCAAGGTCATTGAAAGCAACAACTGTAGCGTGGGGTGGCAGAGCTTGTCTGAGAGCTGAGAACTCGCGTGTCTCGGTTCCGCGTCCCATGTGAATGAGCATCCGGGTTTTGGGGGATAGCTTCCCTTTTATCTCCTTTCTCGAGGCATCCCACTCGATGAAAATATGTCTACCTAGGATTGACCCTGCTGCGCTGGGGTTGAAAGTGACCGACGAAATATCTGGTCGACCAGGTCTCCGCAAGGAAGCAGCAAGACGTGCATCAGGCTCGTAGATTAGGGTCGTGCACCCCGGGAGGATGGACTTCGCGATAACGAGAGATTTCATCTCGGTTAGTAGCGAAAGAATAAAGACACTATCATCCCGTGGCGCTGTCTTGTCGACTTGAATCGTCCATGTGCGCGGCACTTTTACAACGGAGGCATTGGACGGTGATAGACCCAGAACTCGTGCCCCCTCCGACGTGCGTCCAATGCAGCAGAAAAGATCCTCGTTGTTAATGTTGGGCACGACGGGATCCGTAGAGCAGAGTTCCACTTGAATGGTCACTGCATCGATTGTGTCCCCTATGAAATCTCCGTGGCGATGAACTGCTTCAGCTGTATAAACAACTTGGCCGCCCGTCTTTACAGACCGGGTGAGAGCAATAGGCTGTCTTTCAACCGCAGCTTGGGTTTCCACCTTGCGCCTGAGAGTACTGAGTCGGTCGTTACGCGCCGCATCTGGGAACAGTCTTGGAACTAGGTATTTGCCTTTCTCAAGAGAGACTTCTGGCTCAACAGTCCATAGATGTGTCGTTTTTGTGTCCGTGGAATCACCATTTCTCAATCTCACACCACCAATGAGTCTGAGGAAACTCTCTGCAATAACTGTCTCGACCCCCTCCAGGGTGTCCAGGTCCAGGAATTGAAATTGCTTTTGGGGATTCTCGGACTGGAATGACCGACCAACGCCAATGGTGGCATTGTGATACGGATTGTCAGATCTCGCCCCCCGGGTAATCCAGAAGACTGTTTTTATCGTTGAGAAGAGTGTCTGCAGAGCCTTAAAGGTTGGAGCCCTGATGTCCTCTAGGACTGGACGATCAAGATCAGCGAGGCTCAGAACAGCCTCAACGCCACTGACTTCATCACTCAGCTCGGGCAGACTGCGCACATGGATGATGCTTCCCTGCCAGGCACTCAACAGCTTTGACTGTATGTTTGCAGCGAGCTGGGAGATGTCTGGCGCAAAACCGCCCACTACGAGGAGATTTCCGCTGAGAGGAGTCGGCGAGGGAGATGTCAATGGGCTGCGTAAGAAAGTGATATGATCATCAAGCGCCTGAGACACGACGACCGAGAATGTGTGCATGTCAGGTACATTGTCTAACGCGATAGAGTCAACTCCAGAGAATCCAACCTGTCGAAGGAGGCTGTGAGTCTCCTGGCGCGTAGGGGGAATGAATTGGGCGTGGGCTAACCCCTCCTCATCAAGCAAAGGCAGTGCGGACAGCAACATGAAGGGGAACCGAAGCTGGGTGCCTGTCACAGCCATCATGAGTATGAATCCGCCAGGACGCACCAGATTTCGTATAGTCATCAAAGCGGCAACTTGCTTCATAAAGGCTTTGTGAACAATGACTAGGTCAAAAGGGCCGGCACTGGTCAGATGGTTGACCTCGTCGATCCCATTCTCAACATTGGCTTGGGCAAAAACCACTCTTAACTGGTCGGCAGCGAGAGCGGTTTTCATCTCCTCGATGTTAGGCTCGGAATCATCGACTATGGTATATCTCTGCAAGCTGCGACCGAGCTCATGGCAAATCGAACGGACTAATCCTGGTGAAGATGGACCGACTTGCAGAATTCTCAAGTTGGCGTGCTGGTGAGATATCTGCTTGGCTGCGCTTACAAAATGCCTCTGGAGTTGCGAGAAACCCAAGCCCTCATTATGCCACCGAGATATAAGGGAACGCATAGATGACGGGGTAGCTTGGAAGGTCGTATTTGGGCCACGTCCCTCAGGAGGGGAGGGGAGGAGACTCTCGCCAATAGTCCGCACCAGAACTAGGTCTATGTGCTCGCCGACTTCTTCCACCAATGATACCATGTCAGATGGCGTCGGTATGCCAGTAGCACGAGCTTCCATCTCGCCGATCAAGGCACGTAGCCCGGGACTCTTGTCCGCAAAGTCGTCGAGGATACCGGCTGCCTCGAGCTTTGATAGGTAGTAGTGGACAGCTCGTTCACAGGTATCGATGACCTGGGAATCGCTTCCTGGGGCGGCAACCCTCTGTTCAGATGATGCACAAAGCGCCCCAGAAAGCATCTCCTGTTCCCATATATTCTTCAGGTAAAACCTCCGATCGTCACTCTCAGAAGCAGGGAGGAATGAGTTCATGACAAAGTCTTCAATCTTCACCTGTAGTTGATTATTTTCAGCGTTAAAAATACTCATATCACCAGTCAGTGTCGGCAATGGAACCTGATAACCAGGTGCAAACTCAGTGATGTGCGCGTCCACAGTGACCGAAGCACCAGGACCCAGGGAATCGCTTGATAGGGAGAAGACTATTCGACCAATTGTAGTGGGCAAGAAGGCTGTCCATAGTGAGTTGTCGAGAGGGGCGGCGAAGGCTGCGAGGAAGGTCTGGAAGCAGGCGTCGAGCCAAGTGGGATGAACGGGGCTGGTCTCAGTCAGGTCTCTGTCCACTGCCACGGTGGCCGAGGCGAAATGCAAACGCCTCTGCAAGGACTTCAAGGCCCTGAAGGGTCCGGTATAGCTCAGCCCAATCTCGTTCATCGATGCATAGAATCGATCGATGCTGGTCGGCAACAAATCGGACTCTGCCTGTCCCTGTCGTTGCCGACTGGGGAATGAGACGGATAACTTCGAACCACCATGAGGGCCGGCAAGGGTGATTCGAATGTGGCCGGTGGCAGCAGTTCTTAAATGCCGGTCCTCCATCGCACCAGCGCTGAGACTGAAATAGGCCTGAATCTCTCCCTGGCTCTGATGATGAGAGTCGAGTTCGCTGCGCACAGAAAACAAGGTTTCTGTGCCATCCGATGCCTCATCTAGGACGATTGGACGCAGGATGGCCACATTGCACAGCTCGATACTGTGTACATCCTTGCCCCGGCAAAGGACCTTGGCCGCTTCAAGCGCCATAACACAGTAGGTAGCTGCTGGGACGATAATCTGGCCTTGGACGCAATGGTCTCGCAGCCAGGGTAACTCGTCCATGATGAAAAAGTTCCGCCATCTGGGCTCGTAGTCTGTATCGTCTGGGGTTCTGCTTCCTAGGAGCGCGTGAGGCGGATCAACCCTATTGCGGACATTCTTGTTGAGCCGGGATTCCCGATACAAGACCTTCTTGTGATCCCATGGATATGTTGGCAAGTCAGATAGGGCCGGTGCGTTTACAGTGGAGGCATATCTCGGGTCGGACGCGAGCACATACCCTGCAAAGTCCACAACCCCCGACCCCAAGGTCAGCCAGATAAACCCGAGAGCGGTACCCAGGGCCGACAGGTCGTCTGACTTGCGATCTAGGACGCCAGAGTACGGAATGTCCGAGCCCAGCTTACTTCTGATTGTCTCCAGGGTCGGCCCCTTGAGAGAAGGATGCGGTCCGACTTCCAGGGCGAGGTCAAAGCCACCATTACTCTCGTCTAGGGCACGCTCCACGGCTTGCGAAAACAGAACTCTCCCTATCAGATTGTCTTTCCAGTAGGCTGCTTCCATGTCTTTATCCTCGGCGGGAGTGATCATTCTGTTATCCTCGTACACGCTGGATGCCCAGGCCGTTCCATTGGACTTGCCGGCTGTTAGGCCGCAGCGCTGAATAGCAGCTAGATATGGCGCTGCGCAAGGAGACATGTGTGGGGAGTGGTAGGCTGTGTCGAGCCGGAGAACACGATTGAACACGTCCTCGCTGTCGAGTAATTGCTTGGCCTCGTGGACAGCATCCATATCTCCTGAAAGTGTGACACTCTTGGGCGAGTTGCTAGCAGCGATAGTGAGGCGATCGGCGAACTGCTCCATGGCACAAAAGTTGAGGCCTTCTTCATAGCCAAATCCCACTGCAATCATGCCGCCCTTTTTTCCGTCCTTACCGATCGCGAGCTTCGTGTATACACCGCGGTAGTAAGCAATCTTGATGGCATCAGCCTCGCTGATTTTGCCCGCAGCATAAGCAGAACCGATCTCACCACCAGAGTGGCCGACGACCAGGCTGAAAGTTATTCCTGCACTCCAGAGTACCTTGACCAGGCCAACCTGGAG
Source organism: Aspergillus conjunctus (assembly GCA_027569095.1). Lineage (NCBI taxonomy): Eukaryota > Fungi > Ascomycota > Eurotiomycetes > Eurotiales > Aspergillaceae > Aspergillus > Aspergillus conjunctus. The sequence goes on along the minus strand of JAPDEL010000007.1, from coordinate 475,939 downwards.
TGCCGCACAGACCGGCAAGGAAATCTCCGCTTCGCCCAGCCGTGATGTGCTGGGTGGCTTCATGATCTCCTCGCTCAGAGACCATGCTGGTCCGTCAGGAAGTTGCCTCATTGCCTGGTCCATCTCCTCAATGACCTGCCTGAACAACGCACTCCTCTCCATAAGTCCTTGTCCCATGCCCGCCCATTGGGCACCCTGACCTGTAAACACACCCAAAATCTTGGGACGTTTGATGTGGTCAAATTCCGGAAGAGAAGATCGGGTGCCAACCTCTGCGCCAGGGCTGGAAGCAACTTTGGCAAGCTGCGTCTGGATCGCTTTGAGGGCACTGCCTCTCGAGGTTCCAGGGATGGAGATTCGGACCGGCAAAGTAGAACGATGAGAACTGAGTGTCATGGCCAGGCGTAGAATAGACACCTCAGTCCTCTCCAGGTAGTTTTCATACCTCTCTAACATGGTACGAAGGGCTGTTCCGGAGCTCGCTGAAAATAATAGAGGAATAGAAGAAAAATCATTTTCGGATGAAAGGATACCGTTCAGGGCCGGTCTCAGCTGTTCTGGCTTTCCCCAGGGGCCATTGTCATGAAGTTCAGGCACGTAGCTTTCCACAATGGCGTGGCAATTCGTACCTCCAGACCCGAAGCCGTTGACACTTGCCCGTAGTGGTGTGGCGGGAGGCAGTACCGGCCAGGCCTCTGGCGAAGTAGCTATTGTAAGGTATTTGAAAGATGGCTTTACGCTGGGGTTGAGGTTGTGGAAATGTTGATTTGGGGGGATAATCTTATGCTTCATGGCCAGGACGGCCTTCAAAATTCCTGCGATACCAGCACCTTTGCGTCACAGATTAATTAGCTTTCTCAGGATCCTCCAAGCTGGTATGCTAATGCTTACATCCTTCAGTATGCCCAATGACGGTCTTGACTGACCCAACAACCAGCTTGGGTCGATGACTGTGGTCTTCGTCAGGCGGGAAGAACGTGGTGGCAATGGCGAACGCTTCTCTGGGATCTCCCGCTTGAGTACCAGTTCCTGAGAAGTGCCACGATGATTAGTCTGAGTGCACCCAAAGCCGTCTGTCTTACTAGGACTACCAGTGACCCACCGTGTGCTTCAATGTATTGTGGGCGGTCCTCTGCCTTCCGGAGGTCAAGCCCAGCGTTTCTGTACGCAGTCCTCATCAACGAGACTTGAGCCTCAGCACTAGGCAAGGCTATTCCCTGTGTCCGACCATCCGAGTTGACACATGTCTCTCGGAGGATTGCGTCGATTCGATCTCCATCTTGCAACGCCTGGGACAACGTCTTCAGGAAGAAGACACAAACGCCCTCGCCTCGTGCGTATCCGTCAGCAGCCTGGTCCCACATCTGAGACCGACCAGTCGGCGAAAGCAAGTGAAGACTTGTGGCCGCAAGGTAGCAATCCGCGTTGAGAATCACATTGGAGCCTCCCACGCAGGAGGTTGTACACTCGCCAGCGCGCAAGGCCTGGACACCCAGATGCACGGCCGCCAGGCTCGACGAGCACGCGGTGTCGACACTGATCGAGGGCCCTTTCCAGTCGAAAAAGTAGGAAAGCCGATTCGACAAGAGGGCGCGCGAGGTTCCGGTGATCATGTATTTGGAGACGTTCTCGATATCTCGCAGCTGGGTATCCGTGTAGTCGGCCGACATGGCGCCGATGTAGGCTGACGTCGCGCTGCCTCTCATTCCATTCAATGTGAGCCCTGCATTTTCCATGGCCTCGTACACGGTCTCGAGCAGGAGCCTCTGCTGCGGATCGATCGATTCGGCTTCGCGCGGTGCAATACTGAAGAATCCGGCATCGAAGTAGCGCGGATCTTCCTCGATGAAGTACGCATTGCGGGCGTTGCTGGCGCCGTGATGTTCCCCGTCGACATTGTAAAATCCCTTTGCGTTGAACCGTGATTCCGAGGGCACTTCTCTCGTGAGGTCGCGCGGCGAGTAGAGCAAATCCCACAGCTTGGAAGGAGACGTCGCATCACCGGGGAAGCGACAGCCGGTGCCAATAATGGCAATGGGCTCCTTTGGTGAATGTGTGTAAACCATGGTGCCTTGTATAGGTATGTTCCCTGTTGGTTGTTCTAGACTCTTGACCTGAGGCTTACGCTACGCATCTTGAGCACCACTCTGGGCCGGCCAGGGGTGTACATACGACAATAGCCCTGATCGCACTCTCCTCCGTATATCCAATCTTCGGCCATCCGACGACCGAGACGTTCAGACCCAGATATTACTTCCTGTAATGCGATTGTCTCCCGGGTCCTGCAGATCGTCACGATCGGTAGCCTGATGGAGTACAGTCACCGAATTCGGTACATGTCAAGAGCCGAATCTAAATGCTAGTCGAACAACACCATTTCGTCGTATTCCCCAAACATACTCGGACAGCTGGACCCACCTTCGTGAGTTGCAGCTGTATGACTTCCCTTGCGCGCGCGGAAGGAATACTTAGGGTAAGCTCTATACTAGAATCCCAACCTTGAGAGTCCACACTGCAGAACACTGTGACCACCATGGCAACCATACGCCGGCTCTTCAAGTCACCCTTCTTTGACTTCGAGTTCCTTCGTCTCCTGGCCATGGCGCCACACGAAGGGGCCGAGATCGGGGAGGCGCTGGAAGCAGCAGCCAAAATCAAGGACCAAGATCCAGAGTCCTGGTACAGCACCCTGCTCGACACCGGTAGCAAGGCGGAAGCCATTGCAAAGGAAGCTGAGGCCTCTGGAGATCGTGTCGGCGCGCGACGGGCATACCTGCGGTCCTCAAACTACCTCCGCGCCGCGCAGTTCATGCTCAATGACGCCCCCCTGGGACTCGACGAGCGGGTCCTTGGAACATTGGAACGAGCCATTGCCAATTTCAGAAAGGGAGTCCAGTATCGCGATGGAAGGACAATCTTCCTGGATATCCCATACGAGGGCGAACAAACGCTGCCAGGCTATCTCTACCTGCCGCCGGCCTTCAGGCGCATCCCTGGTCGCAAGATCCCCATTCTGCTCAATTCCGGTGGGGGCGATTCGACCCAGGAGGAAATCTACTTTGTGAGCCCAGCCTACGGACCAGATCTAGGCTACGCAGTTCTCACGTTCGAGGGACCCGGTCAGGGGATCGTCCTCCGGCGCGACCGGCTGCCCATGCGCCCGGACTGGGAATCCGTCACCGGCCCCGTCCTGGATCACCTCTTTGACGTCGCGGCTCGCCATCCCGAACTGGATCTGGACCTAGACCGTATTGCCGTCACTGGCGCGTCGATGGGGGGCTACTTTGCCCTCCGTACGGCTGCTGACCCCCGGATCAAGGCATGCGTCAGTGTGGATGGATTCTACAGCCTGTCGAGCTTCGTCGGGGGCAGGATGCCGGGGCCGCTCTTCCACGGCTTTATGGGCGGCTGGATCTCAGACGGCGTGTTCAACGGGATACTCAGTGTTCTCAAGAAACTGGACTTTCAGGCCCGGTGGGAGTTCAACCACCTGAGGTGGGCCACCGGCTCCAAGACAGACGCGGATATCATGCGTAGCTTCGGTGACTACACGTTGCAGAACGCGGACGGCACAGAATACTTGGCTGCTGTGAAATGTCCAACTCTTGTAACAGGGGCAGGGGCCAGCTTCTACTTCGATCCGGCCACGACGACAGACAAGATCTACGAGTGCTTGACGAGCCTCAAGGACGGTGTAGATAAGGAGAAGTGGATCGCTACAGATGTAGCATATGGAGGCCTCCAGGCCAAGATTGGTGCTTTTGGATATTCGGCGCAGAAAACTTTCGAGTGGCTAGACCAGAGGTTTGGAATTGAGAGGGAGGCCTTGACGGCCAGCTCAGGGTTGGAAGACACGGTCAAGGTTGATACTAGCCAGGAAGTTTTGTGATAATGGAACAAAATGATTTACAATGAGGATACCAGATACTGTATCTAAGATGCTAGATTTATCTATCTAGTCTACACCACCCATGCACGCACCCGACGCAGCAAAGACCAAGCCCTGACTCTCGTCGATGGCAATGGCGAGGATAGCTTCCACCGCAGAGTCCAACCATAGCCAAACCCATCTAATTCAAGGAAGTTCGCCTCTTAAACGCGGGAAGATGGGTAGTAGGTTGCTACCAAGAAGCCAAAACTGTAGCTTGGGGTCAACGGACAGGGGCTAGCACATAGATGGAGAGTAGGATGGATGGACCTACACCATACCAGCAATACGAGACATAATCGTCCTTCTCGTCATAGCTGGAGAGAAACCCCCCGAGACACCGCATACCCGCAGCAATATATGCCAGAGCCACCATAATCGGTGGCTTCCACAAGGCAACCAGCCCGATGGTCCACGCGGTGGTTATCGCGGCGAGTGACCAGCGAGCGACAGGCTGGGACAGCAGCAGCGGGATTGTTTTACGGCCCCGGGCTGCATCAGCAGAGCGATCACGGAAGTCCTGAGCATGGCCCTAGGCGAGTGTGATATCATGAGCATGTAGTTGGCGAAACCGACAACAGAGGATTGACTCACAGTGGTGGCGAAAATGGCAGCCATCATCAGGACTGCAGCGGCCTTCAGTCCATGCCACTCTTTGCCGGCGTCTTTGGGAAACATTAACATTCTCTATCGGGCATGTACCTTGGTAAAAGAGAGCACCTTGCCAGGGTTAATACCAAAAATAATCGTGGTCCCCCAACAGTAGCAACCAAGACCGATGGCTCCGACGAAATTCTTGACTACCGGAATAGCTGCCAGGTCACCCTCGTTGTACGACACTATGGCGATCGTATAAACAAACGTGCAGGAGGTCGTGTTTGTATATATGGCAGCAATCCACATCAGTACAAAGAGGACACGATAGAGAAAGTCCGCCTTTCCTGGCGTTATCCTGCCTGAGGGCAAGGGCCGATGGGGCTTTGCTATGCTATCCTCTTCTATGCCATCGAGCTGACGTATCTGGTAAGTACTTCTTGTCGTTGCATGCATGATGCATGATGCAACTAACCTGGTTCTTCACCTGATCACCACTGTCAATGTTTGATTACCCCTGTTTGAATTAAGCCTCTGGACTCACCTGAAAAGTGAGAAGATGTAATTGGATCCACAGACACCCCTTTAGAACTCGGTCAAGGCGACACGGTGCAGCCATCACAAGGGCTACAGCTATCTGCTCTCAGTGTTGGCCATGGGCCCTTCCCGCGGAGAATCAGTACGTACGGAAGGTAAAAATGCTGCCGAGATGTCTGATTTCCCAAACAGATATAAAGTCTTCAAAAAACTGCAGGGAAGCCTCGCTAGGTCCAACGCCCTGTCCATTGCTGACGAACGGCAGGGTGGTACAGCGACTGCTGGATCTTGATGGAAAATCATTAGAAAAAAGCAAATGGTCTGGTAGAGTAGCTGTACCCCCCCCCCCCTAGCAAGGATCTAAGAATTGCGCTCTCTTAACCGTCACAAATCCTCCGATGGATGTGCAGCAGCAGCATCGTGCAAGCGAGTAAACGGTTGGCCTCATTAGAGTCGCAATCACTTCCCCATTTAGGGTATATCCCCGAATACAACCGAATATACCGCAAGTGAGATAATGCAGTAGAGAGACTAATTTACTCCCTTTTAGATTCTTAATTGCTTGTTCCGTCTCCTTTTTGGTCAGGCTGCTACTCCGGTGTATGCAAGACTCGCATAAAGACAAACTCAAATAGTACTGCAAAGTTCGAGACACACTCTAGATAGGCCAGGCCAACCACACACAGCGTTCACTACATGGCGCTCTTTCAGGTGACCTGCGTGGCTCTGATGGCCTTACTCGCCTGGCTCGCATTCAGGCGGTCCAAACGACCGCAAAGCAACCTCCCTCCCGGACCCAGGCCATTGCCTGTAATTGGAAACTTCTTCGATCTCCCTGCCAAAGGACAGCCGGAGTATCTGCACTGGTTCAAGCACAAAGATACCCATGGGCTGATCAGCTCCGTCACCGTGATGGGCCAGACGCTCGTCATCTTCCATGACAAGGACGCCGCCCACGCCGTCATGGGGAAGAAGGCCCAAAAGACCTCGGCGAGACCCCAGCTCAACTTTGCTCAGTTGTGTGGGTTCGAGGAATTTCTCATCACACACCAGTATGGCGACAAGTACCGCCGGCACCGCAAGATGGTCCAGCAGGAGATCGGGACGAAAGGGCTCGCTGCTGGGTTCCGCCCCGTTCAGGAGCAGGAATCGCTGCGTTTCATCCTCCAGACGTTCCATCGCCCGGATGACATCTTGATCCACTTGAAAACGTCAGTCTTCCCTTGGCCTAGAACGCGGCGGTTACCTTTTAGAAAGCGTCGGGCTCACCGGTTGATTAGCCTGGCTGCCGCCATCATTCTGAAAATCACCTATGGGTATTCGATTGAGCGAAACGGCTCAGACCCGTTGGTCGACTTGATCGAGCACGCCATGGAGAACCTGTCGCAGGCATTTGTGCCGCTTGCCTGGTTCATTGACAGCGTGCCCGTTATCAAGTATCTCCCTGACTGGTTCCCTGGCATGTCGTACAGGAAGACTGCGGGGGAATGGCGGGCCATCAACGAGACCGCTGCCAGACTCCCATATGACTTTGTCAAACGCCAGATGGCACAAAATGCCCACAATCCTTCATACGTCTCCAATCTGCTCGGGAAGAACAGCACGGTCGCCCCGGGCGGAAACGAGATCAAGGTTGCGTCGGCCGACGAAGAAGAGGCCATCAAGTGGACCGCCGTCAGCCTCTACGCCGCAGGCTCCGACAGCACCGTCGCCATCATCCACAGCGTGATCTGCGGGCTGGTCATGTTCCCAGAGGTGGTAAGCAGAGCCCAGGAAGAAATCGACCGGGTCGTCGGCTGCGATCGGCTCCCCACCTTCGACGACCGCATCAACCTACCTTACATCGACGGCATCGTCAAGGAAGCATGGCGCTGGAACCCCGTCGGACCGATGGGCCTGACACACAAGGCCGAAGACGACATCGCCTGCGGAGAATATCTCATCCCCAAGGGCGCGTACCTTCTCCCGTCGCTCTGGTGGTTTCTAAACGACCCCAGCGCGTACCCGGACCCGCGCGTCTTCAAGCCCGAGCGCTACATGGAGCCCTTCAACCAGCCCGATCCCAGTGAGCTTGCCTTTGGGTACGGCCGGAGAGCCTGTGCGGGTCGTTTCTTCGCCGACGCGAGCGTCTACATCACCGTGGCCCAGCTACTAGCTGCGTTCAATGTTCGCAAGGCCAGAGATACCCGGGGCAACGAGATCCCCGTTACTCTCCAGTCTACCCCGGGGATGATCAATCGGCCTACTCCCTTTGAGTTCCGGGTCGAGCCGCGCAGTCCGCACCATGTCGAGCTTCTTCGCCGGATCGAGGCTGAGCAGATACCGGATGTAAGCCATGCAAGCCTGCTCAACCCGTGTACAGTCTGAGACGACGAAGATCGGTTCAGGGAGGTGGTGTCGGGAACATTCTTAGCTCTTCGAGGAAGATACAATTCGATTTTCTGCGTAGCGATAATATGTGAATTTATTACCCTGGTTCATCAATTATACAGTATATATCCCAATATCCACAGTTCGTTGTAAATCTTCAGCAGAGCCTGTAGCTCCCGCCTGCTCAGGGGGGCCTCCTCTGCCCAGGTCTTCGGTATTAGAGGAGGCGATGATATCGGCGATCACGATGAATTAGGCATCGTTCACCGAACATTCGGCGCCTATCAACTGTCAAGAGGTCAGGTTCAGTTCATTGGTTCAGTGAGGTAGTTGGATAACCACACACTCGCATTCGCTGTTCAATCTGAATGTCCTCCTACTACCACTCCTAGTTGGAGTCTCTATGTTCACTTACTCCTCCATCAGTGGGTTCGAGTCACAGTCGACGATGGATCACGATCACGATCGCCCCTATCTCCAGGACCAAGTTCTCCAACAGAGTCTCCAAACCTCAGAGGAATTCTGGACACGCCAAGCAGAGCGCCTCCACTGGCACCGGAAGCCCTCCTCCGCTCTCCAGATAGCCCAGAAGACTCTGGCAGATGCCACCATCCAGCCGACATGGGAATGGTTCCCCAGAGGCGAGATCTCGACCTGCTACAACTGCGTCGACAGACACGTTGCCGCCGGGAACGGAGCCAAACCGGCCATCTACTACGACAGCCCCGTCACGGGGACAAGAGAGACAATCACATATCACACGCTTCTGCACGAGGTCCGGACGCTGGCCGGGGTGCTGAGGGAGCAACTGGGCGTGAACAAGGGGGATGTGGTCATGCTGTACATGCCCATGATCCCGGCTGCGTTGATTGCCATGCTCGCCGTGAACCGGCTGGGGGCTATCCACTCTGTCGTATTTGGCGGGTTTGCGCCACATGCGCTCGCGCAGCGCGTCGAGGCTTGCAGGCCGGATGTGTTTCTGACGGCGTCGTGCGGGATTGTGGGGGCTAGGCCGCCGATTGCGTACCAGGGGCTCGTTGAAGAGGCGATGAGGCTGTCATCTCATAAGCCTTCGTATATACTCGTGTGGCAGCGAGAGCAGCTACGTTGGGATTTCCATGAAGGGAAGCGAGGGGAGGAGAAGGAGAAATCCGCATATAGTCGATGGTGGTGGTGGTGGTGGTGGTGGTGGAGGGACATCTGCCGCTGGATACAACGGCGATTTCGTCGTCTTGTCTTCCACCGCAAGACCAGCACCAGCACCAGCACGGCAAAGCAATCTTCGTGGCAGGAGTACGTGGCCGATGCCAAATCCCAGGGTATCGCCGCCGACTGCGTCCCCGTGCAGAGCAACCAGCCCAGTTACATCATGCACACGTCCGGGACGACGGGCGCCCCCAAGGGCGTGGTGCGCGATTCCGGCGGCCACGCGGTGGGCCTCAACTTCACGATCGAGTACATCTTCGGCATCCGCGGCACAGGAGACGTCATGTTCGCGGCGTCAGATATCGGCTGGGTCGTCGGGCACTCGTACATCCTCTACGCGCCCTTGCTGGCCGGGGCGGCCACCGTCCTGTACGAAGGCAAGCCCGTCGGAACCCCGGATGCGTCTGCATTCTGGAGGGTTGTGGAGCGGTACAAGGTGACGACCATGTTCGCGACGCCTACCGCGCTGCGGGCGATCAGGCAAGACGACCCGGGCAATGCGAAGCTCGTGGAGATTGGGGAGCGCGGGGGCCTGCGGTCCCTGCAGGCGTTGTTCCTCGCGGGCGAGCGCTCAGAGCCGGGCTTGGTCTCCCTGTACCAGGGCCTCCTCGCTCAGCATGGCGGGGAGAACGCATGTGTCGTTGATAATTGGTGGTCTACCGAAGCTGGGTCGCCGATTACCGGCCGGGCGATGGCACCGGAGATCGGGTTGAGAAGGGAGGTTGCGACAACCGGCCAGACGGCTCGCCTTCTTCCCATTCAGCCTGGGAGTGCGGGAAAGCCCATGCCAGGGTTCGATGTTCGAGTCGTGGACGAGCTCGGTGAGGAGGTCCCAACGGGGGCGATGGGGAATATTGTGTTAGGCCTCCCTCTGGGGCCGACCGCATTCAACACGCTGTGGTGCGACGAGGAGAGGTTCTACAACAGCTACCTGAGGAGATTTGGATGCAGGCTCCTGGATACTGGCGATGCGGGGTGGATCGACCACGATGGCTACGTCCATGTGATGAGTCGAAACGATGATGTGTTGAACGTCAGCGCCTATCGACTGTCAAGTGGTCAGTTTCAACCCTCCCCCGTTTTTGAACCCGTTACAGCTACTGACGTTCATTAAATCGTCACCTGTAGGGGCTATTGAAGAAGCCATCTCCTCACATCCTCGGGTCGTAGAAGCGTGTGTCGTTGCCATCCCAGATGATCTCAAAGGTCAACTCCCCTTTGCCTTCGTCTCCGTCTCTGCCTCCGACCCCGCCATCCCAGAAGCGACCGTCGCGAAAGAGGTCCAGTCACTCGTCAGGAGCCGCGTGGGGGCATTCGCCTCGCTGGGGGGGATGGTCCAGGGCACAGGCATGATACCGAAAACGCGGTCTGGCAAGACGTTGCGGCGTGTACTTCGGCAGTTGGTGGAGAATGCGGTTTACGGGGACTGGGATCGGAGCGTCGAGGTTCCCAGCACAGTCGAGGATGCCACGGCTGTACAAGTCGCGCGAGCCAAGCTTTGGGAGTACTTTAATAGGAACAAAGGATAGGCACAAGGCGATTGGGGCGGCGTCAACCCTGGAACACTGTCTTTCGGTTCGGCCACGTTAGATGAAGGGCTCCGACAAGTCGGTCAGCCACAACAGGAAACAGGGCCGAAGACCTCGATCGATGACATGTTCCTACGCGCAATACTCTGTACTGCAGATACCTCTTTCGAGTTAAACAAGAAGAAAAAGAAAGAAGAAAAGGATTGATAGCTGTTTAGATAGACATGTGCCGTCTAGCACTTTTCAACATAGGTGTATTATCTGGCTCCGCAGCAGATGCACGAGTTCCATAAATCTGTCGACAGACAAAGAACGCGTATCCACTAGGTAGCCCCTGTTCATCGACCACATCCTTATTCTTTGGCGGTTCCGCTGGCAACCTCCGGTATGGGAATTGGCCCCCCGGGAGAGTCCTCCCGTCTCGCCGTCAAGACCTCGACGCCTGTCTCTGTAACAAGTAGAGTATGTTCTATCAAAGATCGAATTAGTATCCGAAGCCCGGCAGCTGGAATTTCAAACATCTATACGCACCAAACTGTGCCGACCGCTTGCCATCCACCGTCACGTTGGTCCAGTCGTCCGGCCAGTACTTTTCTCGGTTGCTGCCCAAAGCAAGGATAGGCTCAATCGTAAATGTCATCCCAGGCTTACATGTCCCCACAGCCTTGTTCTTGCCATAGTGAGGGATCCACGGCGGAGGGTGGAACTCCGAGTTGATACCGTGGCCGCCCCAGGTCTTAATCACGACCAGGCCCCGAGAGGTGGCATGCTTTTCAATGACCTTGCCAAACTCTCGAATCGGCAACCCTGGCTTGACGATCTCAATCGCCATGTCCAAGGCCTCCCGCGTCGTTTCAACGAGTTTGATGGAGTCCGGATCCGCTTTGGCCCTGTCGCCAACGTAGTAGGTCTCGTTCAGGTCGGCATGGTATCCACCGTGGTACAGAGAAATGTCAAGGTTGAGAATGTCGCCATCAAGAAGAATCCGCTGATCCGGGATCCCGTGGCACACCACTTCATTCACAGAGGTACAGACCGACTTGGGAAAGTGGTTGTAATTCAGTGGAGAAGGGTACGACTGTCTCACGTTTTAGCGAACAACTGGACCTGTTTCCCACGGGACAGGGTCACTCACCTCTCGCTCGACGCACGCATTGTGGCAGATTTCATCCAAGTAATCTGTGGTCACGCCGGGCTTCACTGCTGCAGCGGTGATGTCGAGTACTTCTCGGGCCAGCCTACACACCTTCCGCATGGCTTCCTGGCCCTTTGCATCCAAGAGGTCCCACTTGGACCGGCTCAAGCGCATCTCACGCCTTGGGATGCCAGTCTCCGCCCAGTCGGGATGCGGGATCGTCTTGGGGACAGCTCGTCGCGGGGAGAGCGGGTATACGGCTCTGACAGAACCCGTGTAGGGGTATGTCGGAAAGGGGTTGTAAAGTCCACTGCCTGTATCACGATCAGAGAGCCAAGCCCACAAACGAAGGGTGCCTGCCATGCCACCAGGGAGCAGGTGGTGGGTTACCGGTTGGTGTTTTGTGCATCTTCGCCTTGTGTGTGGTCTGGATACGGCCAACAGTTAGTGGCCCCGTGGTAAAAGGTCGCCGTCAATATGGCCTACCCAGTTCTTCTTGAAGCAGTCCTGAGAGCAAAAGTAGCTGCCTTGGATGTCCAGCTTCAGACACGTGGGGCATTGTAAGGTCCCCGCGTCCTTGTCGCAGTCGGTCCCGCAGCACTTGGTCATTGTGGCGTGGAGTCTCAGTTGGAAGCTCTCCGGGCTCGAAACGGGAGATGCGCAGAGTGCAGGTTATAAGATTGAATTTCACCCCACGGAAGATGAGGGCAGGGGTTGGTGCAGGTGCAGGTGCAGGAGCAGAGATTTTTTCCGTGGAGAGAGTGAGAGCGCGATGAGAGGGGGGGCGGCCAGTGAGTTGTCAGGTGACAAGGCCAGGTCGGACATGGGTTCGTCCCCTGTCTGCCTGTTAGTGGTATGGAGCCTAGCTTCGGGGTGCATCCACACGCCTGAATCCCAGACTCTGAATTTTGAATGCATCTACAAACGACAGAGACGCTACAGGGTATACAGCGGCAGATGACAGGGACCGTGGGCGCTCCCGAAGTGGGTTCCCACCGTTTGACCCACGCCTTAGTGTATTTTGCTCCTAGTCCTAATTACATGCGCCTAGCTTGAATACCCTCATTGACCGTAACCAAGGTAGCCGTCAAGATACAGAGAAACGCCGGAACGTTGACCAACAGCGTTCGTGCACGGTGCTTGCCAATCCACATCCTAAGGGCCTCCTCGTTGGGGACTCCAGCGGTCTTGCCATCGCCGATGCGCGCGAGCAGAGCAAACATCGTCGGCCCCCAGCAAAAGTGAGCGATGGTGAACACCGCCCCGGCACCATACAGGCTGCGAGCCCCCCGGCTCTGATGGCTGAGACCATTGATGATACAAATGACCGTCGCAGGCGGATAGGTTAGCCCAATCCCCCACATCCCAGGGCTCATGAAAGCGGGCAGGTACCGTGGGAGGAGTTTTCCACTCGGGTGGGCGGCGTCGCTGCGTAGGGACGGGTGCAAGAAGGCATTGAAAGAGAGATCCTGCGCCCAGCTGAACATCAAGGATGCCGACGATAGGACGAGGGGCGAGATGCGGAGAAGCGTAGTCCCTAGCCGGGAGACGTCACTGTTCGAGCCAAAGGAAGAGGCCATGCTCAAAGTCAGAGGCAAGTCTGGAGTGACATCCAGCGTCGAGGACTACCCGGGAGAGGACTGTTTCATTCTTGAAGATGGACGGAGATGTGATATTCGGTGACGATTCCGTATCAGGGCCTGATTCCCGGCTTATACCGAAGCTCCGCAGGAAGTCAAGCCTCAACGCCACACCGTAGAAAGTATCGGAGCTTATACTCTGTACATTTAGCACGCTGGCAATGATGTAATTCCAAAGTACGAATCATATTCATCCTGCGTTCTCTCCCTCCAGACACCTCTATCCCGTTTCCCTACTATCGCCGCAAGACTCCAGTTCGCGACCATGAGTAAACCGAGTCCAGAATATGATGCCATCGTCATTGGCGCAGGCTTCAGTGGGGTCAGAGTTCTCTGGGAGCTCGACCGGCTGGGCTTGACAGCAAGGTGCTTCGATGCCGGGTCCGATGTAGGGGGCACCTGGTGGTGGAATCGGTATCCTGGATGCCGCACTGACGGAGAGGCCTGGGTATACGCGCTGAAATTCATCCCAGAGCTGTTGGAAGAATGGGACTTTACCGAGCGCTATCCCGCACAGGAGGAAATCCAATGGTATCTGTGCCGTGTCGTCGACCGTTACGACCTCCGCAAGAGCATCGAGTTCAACACAGAAGTGAAATCAGCCTCCTACAGCGACCATGACAGCCTCTGGACCATCGCCACCGCGAATGGGAGTGTGGCCACCGCGCGATACTTCCTCCCTGCCACCGGGATCACGTCTATCCCCAAGCGGCCGCTGTTCCCGGGGCTCCACTCGTTCCAGGGGGAGATCTATCAGGCTTCGACCTGGCCCCAGCATGAGGTCGACTTTCAAAACAAGCGCATCGGCGTGATCGGCACCGGTTCGACAGGTGTCCAAGTCATCACCAAGCTTGCCCCGGCTGCTGCACAGCTGACTGTGTTTCAGCGAACGCCAAACTATGTGATCCCCGCGCAAAACTATCCCCTCGACGAGCCCAAAAGGGAAGATGTCCGGAAGAACTTCGATGCGACCTGGAATCTGGCCCAAGCCAACCTGGCCGGCCACGCGGTGAAGCATGCGGGGAGAACCTCCGCGAGCGTCAGCGGCCCAGAAGAGATTCAACGAGTCTTGGAAACTGGCTGGGCGCGCGGGTGCTACGATTTCCAGCTCGGCACATTTGACGATGCCTTTATGCATCCCGAGAGCAATACCGCCACGGCGGACTTTATTCGGGGCAAAATCCGCTCCATCGTTCGCGACCCCGAAACGGCTCAAGTCCTCTGCCCGACCTATCCCTTTGGAGCAAAGCGGCCTCCTTGCGCTGATGGATACTACGAAACATTCAATCGATCAAACGTCAAGCTAGTGGATATCAGCGAAGACGAGATCGAAATCTACGAAAAGGGGATCAAGACTGCCTCCGGAGTGGAGTATGAGCTTGACATGATCATTCTGGCACTGGGCTTCGATACAGGCACGGGGGCAATGGACAAGATAGACATCAGAGGGAGCCAGAACAAGTCACTACGGGCGTCCTGGGTGCAGAGGCTAGAAACCTTTGCGGGTGTCTTGGTCCATGGGCATCCAAACATGTTCATTGTCTGTGGGCCTCACTTGCCGGCAGGGAACCAGCCTGTCAGTCTCGAAGCGTTTGCAAGCTGGATCGGCAAGACGATCAAGCATATGGAAGACAACAGGCTCACCAGCATTGATGTGTCTCGTGAAGCAATGGATGCATGGACAACACACGTCGAGGAATCCTGGGCGGGCTGTTTAATCGCCAAATATGCGCACGAGCAACGCTCTTGGTACGTCGGGACCAACATTCCCGGGAAGCCGTCCAGAATCATGTTCTACTTTGGGGGAATCGTGAACCTGGAGCCCTGGCTCATCCGGGAACTAGAAACCGGGTGGCCGAGCATGAGCTTTACGCCTCTAAACGAGGCTCAGGAGGGTAGCAGTAATGCGTCAAGGTCAACGCAAACCGGCACGGTCGGCGGGGTCCATGTCACACCGGAGATGCTGGAGTCTGCTCAAATCCCTTCAGAGGCTGAACAAGTCGGCATGACCTTGGTTGGAAAATCCAAGCTCGTCAATGCCGCCGCCGCTGCCTACATCGACATCGCTGTCCAGGAAATGAGACGGCGTGGACTGACGCCGCAGCAAGACTATCGGGTCCACTGGTGGAACGCAATGCAGGACTTTGTCAATTCCGAGGAGGGACAGAAAGTCCTTCGGGGAACGCCCTTGACCGCAGCAGGACTTGACATGATTGTGATGAACTTAGGTATTGAAGGGGAGGTGATTGCAAGAATGGGCCCGGAGATTGTGAACATCCTGACCGGCAAAACCCACGCCCTGGCGCATATCATGAGAGCCAATCTACTCTTCCGCGTGTACCTCTCTGACGAGGGCCGGCGCGCCAACCGCTACATGGCCGAATACACCCGGCTCCTCACCTCGCAGCGGCGAGGGATCCGAATCCTGGAGATCGGTGCTGGAACAGGGGGCACCACGGCGGAGGTCCTCAATCTATGCAGCCCGCATGGCGAGGCATTCTGTGCCCAATACTGCTACACCGATCTCTCGCCAGGCTTCTTTAATACTGCCAAGATAACGCTGAAGAAATGGGAGCCTCTCTTGACGTTCCACGTCCTCAACATCGAGGATGACCCCGCGAGGCAGGGCTTTGAAGAGCACTCATACGACTTGATCATTGCCGCAAACGTCATCCACGCCACATCCCGTCTAATGAAGACCTTGGGAAATGTACGCAGGCTACTCAAGCGCGGCGGTGTTTTCGGACTCGTCGAACTCACAGGGTTAACGCCTTTCTACAACCTCACATTCGGTCCGCTTCCGGGGTGGTGGGCTGGCGTTGACGAGGGGAGAACGGAGAGTCCCTTGCAGTCGCCTCAGCAGTGGAATGATTTGCTCCAGCAGACCGGCTTCTCTGGCGTTGATCTGGCGGCGTACGATCTTCCGGGGCCGCAGAGACATAGCTGTCTGTTGCTGTCGACCGCTGCCGATGGGCACTAATGTTCTTTCGTAGTCGCTCACGTTAGGAATTTCTGCGCTGAACTGTGGACTATCTATGTACATATCACATCTTTTGCAACTCTATGTTACTTTTCAACCATAGCGGTTCACCCTTGTGCGTATCCTGACTCACGAGTCCGTATTCAATCCCGCAGCAGCACGAGCATCCACCGCCGATAGTGTCTGACTAGATTGGCACATCTGCCGAAGAAGATCCTTGCAAAAGCAAGCAGTAGAAACCGAAAGCCCCGCAGTTCGGTGGCAATGCATCACCAAGCCTAGGCCACGACGGCCGAATACCAGTAGTAGTGGTAGTATGCTACCTAAGTGGTGGTGGCGGTGGTGGTGGTAGAAATCCTACCCTGCATTCTAAAACTCATCCAATCCATGACCATCAAAGCTCTCTCCCATAAACCAAGATAACCACAACCTCAGTTTCCCTTACGTTCTCTGTTTCTGCCCCCCAAAAAATCTCTCAATGGCCGAACCCCTCCAGAAGAAGCGCCTCTTGCGCATGACGGTAGCGCACTACCGCCAGCCCAACGTCAGCGAAAAGGACTTCTACAAATGGGTGACCGAACAGCACGCCGCCAGGGCAGCAAAGCTCCACGCGAAGAATGGGATTGAGGGATTTTCCATCGTGAGTTACATCCCCTACCTACCTACCTACCTACCTACCTACCTACCTACCGAGCAGGAGAGAGAGAGAGAGAGAGAGAGAGAGAGGTGAATCTCAAAAGTTGCTAACAAGCAAACCCCTTCCACGGCTTACACTATCCTCTAGTTCTTCGCTCCCAAGTCGTTTCGGGACTTCACCGCAAACCTCAACGAGATGCGCGGAAACCCGTGGCGGGTTCGAGACTTCGACGCCCAGGTGGAGTTCCTGTTCCGGGACATGGAGACGTTCTACCGGGGCGCGGCGGACGCGGATTTCCAGGCGCTGCAGGCTGAGGAGGCGCCGTTTGTCAGTGGTGACGGCGCAGAGATCAGTATCGGCTGGGTGGAGACGTATGTCTACGAGGGTAAAGTCGTGCTCGGCGTCGATGAGGCTGGGAATCCTACTTTCCCGGCTTTTGAGGATATGAGTCGGGCGCCTTGAAAACGAGATGGTTTTTTTTTTTTTTTTGCTATGGTACGTAGATGCACTACTACTAGTATTAGTAGTAGTAGTTCTAGAGAGGCTTTACAATCTGAGTTGTACTTGATTTTTCTGAATTTTACCATATTAGTGAAATTGGGTTCGTCTGTCCCTTGTTATATAGTGTTATATAAAACCACGCCCTAGTCATACTACCATGATGTCTTTGACAACGACATCCTCCCGAATCACAGCATAACACGCCGGAGAGCTAGTTTCGAAACTGCATGCACGAGCTGGAGTGTGGAATCCTCATTATCTTCGATTGCTTGCAGGGTCACCTTTGCCACCGTAGAGAGCCCGTCGCCGACACCTGCAACCCCAAGCACGCGGCGTTTCTCTGCGGCCGGAGAGCCCGAGGAGGTGGCAGTCTTTGATGCTGATTCGGTGACACTGTTCGATACAGGTCTCATGATCTCGCCAATCAGCGAATGCATATGCATCACGTTGGTCTTCATAATGCACGTCAAGACGAGGGACTGGAGGGATGAGGTCTTGGACAGCTCAAAGGAGCCAACTGCTAGCCTGGGCAATTGGGTCGGGAAGCAGAGGCTGTTCTCGTCATCGTCATCGAGAGTAATCGCGCTGCCCCCTCTGAACCCCATCTTGAGCCGCACGTCTAACCACGCCTTGATATGCTGTAAGATCTTGTCGTAGGCTGCCAGCAGGCATATGTAGCTGGACAGAACAAGCAGCTGTGACGGCTGATCCAATACGAGTTTTGCTAGCGTCTCGGGATCAGTGCATGACCGGTACGACTCGATCTGAGCGCAGATGCTCGTCAAGAGCCCCGTGTACTGATCTGATAATCGGAGGGTGGAGTCCACTGGAAGTTCTGAAGAGGTCAGAGGGCTTCTGGAGGCACTCCCCTGCCCCCTTTGGCCTGTCCCCACCGCGGGTATTGAGTGCATGTGTTGGTGAAGCTGGACATTGGCGTCCGATAGTCTGCGGACCCAGGACGTCTTATTGGAGCGATGCGCGTCGGAAATTGGATTCAAGGGATCCTTCTGAACGTGGTGGTTACCGGTCCGCAGCTCTGGGTCTGAATCTTGTGCATCCATAAAGGGCGAGCGCAGGAGCTCAAAAGGAGATAAGCCCCTACCATCTCCACAGTCTGTTTGTGAGCCCTTACCATCAGAACCTTGTGAATTCCCTGCCGCATGGCCAAAGTCCACCATCATGTCATCTGGACCCTGCTCGTGTGCACGTTGAGGGGGCATGTTTCTAGCTAGGGATAGATAATGTTGTCCATGATGGGTCGAGGGGAACGGAGGGGGCATCGTCACGGGCGATGAGAAGTCACCCAAGTCGTCAGAGGTATCTTGATTTGGAAGGTCACTCCAATGTGTCTGTACCGCTTGCTCAGCGGTTCTTAGATGGGACGGTGCTGGGGGGTATGGTGGTTGACTGCCACTTGCGTGCAGACTGTGTGCCCGTGATTCGGTATCTGCAGAACCACACGGAGCCGTCAGTGGGATGTGAATATCGGCTTGTAGCGAGGAAGAATCCAATCCAAGATCCAGCTCCGTCGACAGGTCCAACAGGCTCGGCGGCAGATAATCAAAGTGGTCTGGATGCTCGTCATTGGCCTCACTCATGCCTTCCTCTTGATTCACTGTGATTCCCAACTTCCAGTAAGCCTTGCACCTTTCCCCCGGGCCACTCTTGTCCATTGTATACTCACCAGGATGCTGCCCGGCACTATCACCATTGGCATGAGGTTGTGACTCGCGCCGCTGCGGAGGATCCTTGGTGGACTGGGCTCGAGACCGCAGTTTCATCGGCCGTGGAGTGCATCGAACGCCTGCCCTGGCGCAGCGCACACAAGTGTTGCTATTGCTCTCCCGTCGGCAACGTAGCTTCTGGCCATGGCACCGGTCGCAGGCTCGATGGGAAAACCCCAGGTCGTGCAAAACCATATTCATGATGGCGGCGCTTCACGTCGTGCACGGCTCCTTCGACGACGAACTCTAAAGGAAAGAAAGGAGCACGGACAGTACCGGTTCAAAGTATACTCTATACCACGGAGCAATCGAGGAAAACCGTGCTTTTTGGTCGTCGGTCTGGCTGCGAGTTTTGCCGAGTCGCGGACATGAATATACATCATCCCACCACCCAATATTCGGGATTGCCCACTACTACTCCGTGCGGGGTAAACTAAAACTAACATTAAGATAATAGAGGGGCCCTTCCATTGGCCGATGATTTGCGAGTATATCACATCCCAAGGCTTGCAGTGAAATTCGCAGCGGCTCCAAGCTCTGGACCGGATCTTCACCACTAATGCGGCAAGCTGTTCATGTGAGGAACCTCTGGGGTGGTGGAGGTAATAATCATTCCTATCCTTGTTCTTTTTCCACTTCGACTATAGTATCCATTCCTTTGGTGTGATTCATGCAGGTGATGCATTCTTGGTGTTGGTCTGTTGACCTTCCATGAGGCTAGAAAGGGCCAACTTGGGTTCTCCTCGTCTCCTCCCCGAACCGCTAATGCGGGCGACATCACACCAATTGCACGAGATATCGCCACCAACGCGCCAGAGCCTCTCAAACTGCGGCGAATCGCCGTGACGAACCTAAGGATTCAGGATCAGCACCAACGCAAGCTATTCCCCAACAGCACCAACCTTAAGGGCGAGGAAGTCGAATACAAGGACCAGAGTGGTTATCAAACCACCACCAACAACAAGAAGTGATACGTCGACAACCTTAGTAGTGACGTCCTCTCCAATTATCACCACGCAGCCGAGTCACATCGTCAACAGAGAACCATCAGGCGCCTACATTTAGGAGGCAATCGAGAGCTACGAGCGTGAAATCAACGGCACTGCTCACCGGATCAAGGCGACCTGCCACCTGTGCGGCCACACAATCCTGCCGTCCTTTATTCACGGTACCAACAGCTTCCCTTTTGTCATGTCGGACAATGGAAGGAGGACGTCCTTACGATTGAAACATTTGGCAGTACCGGTAGCGGCCGATACGTTAAAGAATGCAAAGTCGTGCATTACGCCCTGCGCCGTGACGTAGACAGAAAAGACTTGACTTTGTCTTCCGCCAGGTCCCTCTTGGGAGCTATCAGGAAGAACTTCTGCACGATCCTTTTCTGTCGGCGCTATTTGGACAGAACTGGGCAAGAGAAGTATCTCCTCGGTGCAGGAACTTCCTAACAGAAAGCTAGCTGAATTACCTGTTAAAATCCGGAATTGTTCATGGCTACCCCTCTCGTAATGAGAAGCCAGGGACCTATACGGCCCAGTTTGAACGGGCGAGACCACTACTAAACTTGTTCGAGGGGAGTTGACATGCAGGGTATGATAAATACCAACAGAAACTTGATATGTGCCCTCGTTGTGCAGTAGCTTCCAAGAGCGAATTTGTCGAGCTGCTGGGCTGGACACACCACCTTCCATGCGAAGGTCGCGGTAGGTTCGGCTCTGAGGAGTCAGATTTCGGTGCCAATTGTACTCAAAAAGGTAAGCACGCCGATTGAATACCCCTACATCTTCATGGGCAGTTTGGTATCCAGGTATCTCCTAGCTGAGGTGAGCATAGTGTCAGGCCGAGCTGATATCCTTCTGTTCAAGGATATTCAAAGGTTCACAAAGACCAGGACTCTACTTCTTCTCCACCAGACAGGCCGGTCTAATCAAGGGTTCCAATTCAATTTGCCACGACAGGGAGAATATACACCAATCTAAAAAACCAAGATACATTTCTAGGTTTCTTTTTTAGCTTGCATTGCCCCCCCTTCTCCCATTCTTCGACCCCGGCCGTATCACCCATTTCAGTCGAATCTTTTGCCTAGCATCCTTCTCCGAAAGAGAGTTATTTACTTAAGTGCGCTTCGAAGTGTTTTTTCCATCTAGATTGAATAAAATGCTCGGGCACAACCGCAGCAGCAGGAGCAGCAAGATTCTCGGAGGCAGCCTCGCGTGTTGGCTACGGCACCTCAGGCTTCTTTTCAGGCGGATTGTTGGTCAGCTTGGGCTCATCCAGAAGCCGAAACTCCTCGGTCACAGCCGCATAAATGGGATGACGGCAAACCATCTCGTACCAACGAGACACGTGGGGGTTCTGCTGCCTCCACTCTTTGCCGTAGAAGAACTGGAAGCCCAGAGAAAGGTTTCCGGCACAAAACAAATCGGCAAGCGAGAGCTGATCGCCAACGAGGAACGTACGGTCTTGCAGATACTCCTCGACGACATGGACAGATCGCTGGGTCATCCCGGTAAACAACTCGACCTGGTCTTTGTCGTAGGGAATCACGCCGAGCTGAGGTAGTAACACTTGTGTCATGAGGATGACTATCTCGGTGTTGAAGAAGGACATCCACTTGATGATTTCGGCGTATTCTTTCGTGCTAGCTCCGAGGAGAGTTGTCTGTTCGTTTTGAGAGGTGACTGGGGATCGGAAACGTATTGTCAGCTCTGGATAGCTCGCTAGTGCCAACACCTGGGCTAGATGAGCTGGACGAACTGTAGAGAGCAATCGCCATGCATTCAAAAAGCTTGAAGCCATCCGCGCCTTGAAAGGCAGGGACCTTGCCGAGCTTGCTGATACTCAGATGCTCGGGAGTCTTGGGCGTCTCACGAATGTCGAGATCAAGACCATTCGCTTTAGCGACAGCCTTGATGGCTATCGTTCGGCACTGATCACCCTAAAGCATGGCTAATGAGTAACGTATTGCGACGATTGGCAGTCGTACTCACAGGAAACGTGTGCAAGGTTCCAAAAGCCATTTCGAAGGCTATACCGGTAATCGATCTAGTCTCTGTCAATCCTTCAGAGCAGATCACTCGAAACTCAGAGCAAGCCTCTATATAAGATGCTGGTGAACTATCAAGCTAGCGGGATCCATCCTTGGTGGCTGTCTTGCATTCGGATTTTCGGAGGGAAGACTAATTACGGTTTAGAGTAATTAATCCGATGGGCAGGTATACAGGTTGATTATTACATTGGGTTTTTTTGGATAATTAAAGTCTAGAGTTTTTTCATAGCTATCTTTATGGGAAATTAATTATAAGAGCATGCTGATCTTAGCTAAGAGAAATCTCAGTTAACTAATGAAACTTTTTAATTAGTGTTTATACTCATGACACAAGGGCCATAGTTCAAAAATTATCTTATGGACCTATCTGGCAACGAAATACATTAATCTTTGAAAATCTATAAATCCATAATGTTAGCAAAAGGCTTTCATTTTTCTTTTCTGAATATGTAGTTTAAGAATTGCCGCCGGGTCTTGCTAATTTCCTTCGGCTTCAATTGTCTGTGGAGTCTCGGTATATTTTGATATCGAGTGACGGAAATTGAGGTAATAAGGAGAGAAAATATCATCATGGTTGTGCCATGGTCTCCACCTCTGGATAAAACATGACCAGGAATCGAATTAAGCTTCCGATCCTCTAGCTATGTACCCCGCACTCAGACAAACTCAAGCCAGCTATATATGACTGTGGCCTTGAATCGCGCGCTCTATATGCACACAACCATGATTTACTGCGGACTAGTTTGACCAGCCAACTGGAATTCCTCCTGCAATCGCGCCCACAACGGCCCTGCAGAGCCTCTGGCAGCCCTCTGCGCGCCCCTGCTCTCAAGAAATGATATAAAATCATCAGACCATTTCCCTTCACCCACAGATAGTGGAGTGCTCGTGGTTGCCGGGCCGTGGCCATTGATACTAGCACCGCTATCCACCAGTTCTTTCGCTACTTCCTCATTGCCCCAAAACGCGGCCCACAGTAACGGCGTGTAGCTGCTTTCATCAATAGCCTCGAGCTCAGCACCATAGTCTATGAGTAACCTGGCTATGGCTCTATTGCCTTGGTAAGGAACCAGGGAGAGCGGCGTTCGGCCCCCTTTGTCCTCGCACTTGACGCTGGCGCCCTTTTGCAACAATAACCTTGTGGCCTTCGCTTGTCCATACATCGCAGCGTATGCCAGTGGTGTCCGGCCATCGCTATCCTGACAGTCTAGAGTAGCTTTCTTTTTCAGTAGTATCTTTGCTATCTCGTCATGCCCCCTCTCTGCTGCGTATGACAAGGGGTTTCTGCCACTGTAGTCTTGGCTATCTGGGTTGGCCCGGTTTAGTAGGAGTAACTTTATGATCTGCTCAGCCCCGTTTGCAACGGCCCATGAAATGGGTGTTCTGCCATTTCGATCCTGAGAGTTAACATCGGCACCTTTGTTGATGAGCAGTTCCGCCATCACAAAGGACCCGTGTTGTAAGGCCCACAATAACGGTGTTTGTCCGTACTTCTTGTTCTTATGCTCGAGGCTGGCTCCCTTGTCCATGAGCAGCTCAGCTGTTGCTACTTCTCCATTTACTGTAGCCCAGAATAGAGGTGTCTGCCCGTAGCGCCTGTCCTGGGACTCAAGGTGGGCACCTTGATTCACAAGGAGTTCCACCACAGCGGTGTGTCCAAAATATGCCGCCCATGTAAGAGGCGCCAGGCCATTATTGTCTTTCAAATCCAGTGGGTGTTGCATTCCTACCAAGGCTTCGGCCGATCGTGTCAGTCCGAAAAACGCTGCAAGGTGCAAGCCCGTCATTTGTGTACGGCAGGTTTGCCGTTGACCCAGGATAATCTGGGATGGCATCATACCCTGGCTGCAAGCCGAAACCTTGGGCTTGCTCTCGAGGAAATCCAAAACAAGTTGCTCCCCATCAAGTGATGATGTACGCAAGTGCTTGCCCCAGTTCATTGCAGCATAGAGATATAGAGGATTTAGTCGAAGTCTCTCTTCAAAAGTCTCGTCCGTGACGCAAAACCCACTCTCGAAGGTGTCAAGTGAAAGATATGTAACACATGTCCTGGCGATGTCATTTTGGGCGTTGGGAAAAAGGACACCCAGGTTGCGTTGAAAATACTCCTGCGTGGTATAGTGTATCAAGCGGATGACATTGCTGTTCGTGTCCACCGTAACAAGGCCGGCACATACAGTGACTATCAGCCGAACCTCTGTGATATCACGCTCGTCCGGTGGTTCAGAAGCGTTTTCCAAAACGGCTAGAGCATGCTGAAGCTCTGATGTGGATAGCGGCCATTCAGCGCATGTTAGCCATGAAATCGTTTGGATGGCCAAGTCTCGCAGGCCCTTCTTTTGGGCAAGGATTCTTTCCATGGCACCCTCGTAGGCTTTGTTGTACGAATCTAACCCCTTTGGGAGATCCTCTAAAGCATTCTCAACTTGTCGGATACTGGTTTTATCTTCAAGAGACTCAAAATGGAGAATTGCCAGCAGAAACATTCCATCTGCGGCACTGACAACTGCACGCTTCACCTTCACTCCAAGATCGGGACACTCCCGAACAAAGGACGGCAGTTGGTACATGTGAGCGTTTATATATTTGCCAATATCCTCGTCACTGGCCCTGATTTCTAGAATGCTTGCCCCCAGTTTGTAGAATTCTTCCTGAACGTCTGGTACTAATCGCGAGGTTGCAAAGAGGCTTGTGTTCGTGTTGGCATTCAGGTAGAATAACGCAGATAAAAACCGGGAGCGAACCCCTCCGCTGGCTTTGCATTCGTCCAATGCATCGATCACAACATACGACTTGCGATAATATGAGAGGGCGCCACGAAGCGTTTCCAGGACTTCATCGAACGACGGCCGGGTTCCTCTCACAGCATGGTATTGGTAAAGCTGTACGACAGGCTTGGGGATGAACGTCCGCGCTAGCTCCTTTAGTAGAGCCAACAAGAGATGGGTGGGATCTTGTTGATTCTGGTGTGCGAACGTGCAGTAGAGATACGAAATCCCAATCCCACTGTCGTTCCGAAACTTCCTCAGGAGGTGATCAACTACGATGGATGTCGCTATTGTTTTGCCTACTCCCGGGATACCATGGCAAAACAAGAGACCGGCATCCTGGCAAACCCACTGCTGAAATTCTACGGCGTTTAAAAGCCACTCGCCCGTTCCTGACTGTTGCCTTCCGATGAAGTCACTCTGCTGGTGGGAGGAGTCTGCAGTCGTCAGCCAGCTAAGGATAGCCTGGTGCTCCTCGTCGTCTTGGCTGCAGAGCAGCTTATCAAGACCTTTTGAAATATCGGAGATTTTGTCGTCCATATCTAGTATAGCCCTATTAAACTCTCATGTTTCAACTATAATATCGAGTTCACACACACGTACCAGTCAAGACTTCTCCAATCTTCTTCTCCGCTTCTACTCGCTTTGGAGCAATTCGGTACAGCAGGTCTTTTGCATAGGCAGCGGCAGTCATTGAGGCGTATCCCTGCCACAGGTCATTCTTATGTGTGTCAGAATAATCACATATGCCCCGGATAACTAGGCATGGGAAATGGTTGATTAAGCCCGCAGCCTCTGTTTCAAAGCATAGAACCTCCTTTTGTGCAATAAGCCGATCTCGAATTAGAGCGTCTTTCATAAGGCTATTCCCTGACGCGATCAGACCATAGTGAATCATTGGATTATCTTCATATTGAGTTCGTCTGCGCCGAGATATTAACTGAGATTTGTCATTCGCACAGGCTTCTGCACAGGAAGCCTCATCATCATCATGGGGGTGGACGCAGGTTTTAACAAATAGCCGGTCACTGTCGGCATCGGGTCGGCTGAAATTCCGCCGAAGTCTGGGTTTTTCCCGGAGAATTGCCTGGATTTCCTCTTCAATCTTATGGCCTTCGGCCATATACTTTGTTTTGAGGCCGTTGACGGCGGTCCGTAGAATAGACGGCGGCTGGTTCAAAAACGATGTGGGCTGAAATTGCTGGTTCTGTATTGTTTTGCCAAAATCATAACCAAAGACCGCACCTTTCCCATCCTTGGAGGAACAAACGACGATGTCACCAAGGCGGATGTCATTCTTTTGGCTTGGTGCGCCACCACCGATGCCAACCAGTAGCCCAATTCTCACATTAGGAAAGCTGTGCAGCATATCCCTCGCAACGTTGGCAGCAGGGGCCATGCCATACTCCCCGTCGGGTAAAACAGCGATCACAACGCAATGTTTACCAATCCTTCCCAATGTATAGTCATTGTTATCATTTGGCGGTACATCCTCTGGCCCTTCGTGCTTTTCGTCGAGGAATGCTTGTGCAGCGGCATATTCAACACTGAGGGCACTGATCCAGCCAATGGTGTAGTCCTTGTTGTCCGGCATATTTGAGCAGAGGCCCTGTGAAAGAGCAAATTTCCTGATTTTTGGGGGTTCTGCTTTGTCAGAGGTTAAACGCGGGGGAAACTATTTAACGAGACGACCTTGACGACAATTTGGAGCGAGACATACACCAATATGCCTTTCTTCCCCCAGGTGGTCGCCGGACTTGCTGAAGGAAACTTAATCAGTGAAGATGAGGCCAGCGAAATAAGGGCAACGAAAGGATCCACTGCGCCCCAGCCTCGTCGTTTCTGAAGCAAAGTGCGGGGTAATTCAGCCTCGTTAGCCTCCTACTAATCTAGGTAGCATTACTGATCTGCCTTATTAGGCTTTGTCTGCCTCGTCATGGCGGCTATTTTTGTCCCTGTCCAGGCACCCGCAACCACGTCGGAACGGTCACGTCAGCAATTCAGCTGATTAAAAACTCGGGATATGGCTAAAAAATTTTCTAAAAAACAAACAGTGGTGGAAATTGTTGGCTTGCGTATATCCACAGGTTGGCTGTTTTTCAGGCGCTGGCCTCTGGGGCCTATATACTAGGTAGCTGTACGAAATATCTGCTTGGGCTAGCCACCATTGCTTTGGTGTGCTACGGGCAATGGGTGAACAGATCAAGAATATATACCAAATAAGCAAAGACAGCCAAGCTAATACCATATTAAATAAAGTATAGGCAGCCATAGAATGGAATTGACCAAGCCCAAGGCCCTTGATATACACTATGACTACTTATATCTAAATATAATCTGTTACAACACCATGTTGGCCTGAGGTGTCTACCTCTGTAGCCCTTCTATAAGCTGCACTATGTAAAGCCCTACTTATCTATCCTGTCCTATACTTTGTCCTGTACGTGCATGTTACTGTAAATATGTTATAGCTAACAGTTACATTAAGAGCCACCTTTACCACGTGTGGTAAAGCTGTTACTTGAGTGCAGTGATTAAATAGTTTTGAATAAGTTATTAACTTATAGTTAAGTAAATAACCTAGATTAAATATTAAGAATTAAAGGTAAACTAGATACATGTATAAAAACAAATATTCTTTTATCATTTATATAGCTACTAATAGCCAGTAATAGGTTAGCTACCTTATAATAAATTAGCTACCTTAGAGTAGGTTAGTTATCTTTCGGCGAATAAGGTGGGTAGGGCGGGCCTATGGACTTTCAACACACTGACAAGTCTGGGGTCGTGGAGGTCGAGATTCCACCTGTCGCAATTAATTATCGCAGAGTAACGCCGGTTGCACCACAGGGAACACCTCCAGAAGTTATGAGGCCTGTCTTTCTGTCCTTTGACCAGTGTATTCTGACCTGATGGAAGCTCTACATGACCTACTACATCGAGTTATTCTTGCTGAGCAGAAGCTGCGGGGCTCAACATTGCCCTGATTATTATTCACAGCAAGATTATC
This sequence comes from Aspergillus conjunctus, assembly GCA_027569095.1. Lineage (NCBI taxonomy): Eukaryota > Fungi > Ascomycota > Eurotiomycetes > Eurotiales > Aspergillaceae > Aspergillus > Aspergillus conjunctus. The sequence goes on along the minus strand of JAPDEL010000007.1, from coordinate 448,334 downwards.
ATTATATTACTGGGAACTCTTGAACCTCCCACAGCTGCACTATCTTTCGCTTATAGCTATCTCAAACATACTACATGGTAACCAACGCGACTCAAATCATATTCAACTCTGGGCCATCCACCCGGCTTTTTGAACTTATAATCTGATATGACACCTATTTAATCCGGGGTTCTGCCTTTTTATTTAGGATATGAATTTTAAATTTAATTTTAATTCTAGCACCTTGCTATAAACCTACTTCCTTCTACATCTTATCAATCTCAAGTGCAGCCGAAAAAAACTCCCCGTGAATGAAATGCCGGAATGGAGTCCTAAGCACATCCAGAGTCAGTGGTCTTGGGTATCTCCAACAACAACTGTATAATGGACCAACCATGAAATTGGAGCTGCACTCAGATGTTGCAAGGTTTACATACTCAATACGGAAAGACCTGCTGATCCACTAATCTTACAATACGTATCACTATATCAGCAAGAAAAAGTCCTGCCAACCGGGCTCACCCAAGGCCACGTCAGGGTTCGGAAGGATAAGGCGCAGAATATAGTGCTTCAGGCCTTCAGGCCGCTTCAGGTGAAGCTTTTAGTCGCCTGAATACTCGATACCCGAATTACCGTAAGTCGCATTTCAACAATGGCACAATACAAGAGATAAAATGTAGCAAACACTCTTCTGAGCCATGCTGTTCCTCTTCTCTCATCCTTCCTTCTTCCATGTTCCAAGCTAGTCATTAATCACGGCACGCAATCCAGCAGCAAAATAAAAACCCGGGGGTGTATTCCAGTGGTAGAGCTTGAACTTTTTCCAACAAGCATCATGAAGGTAAGGCCCAGGGTAAATTTTTATCGAGTAGGTATTCAATATACCGGAGAAGACACCGACTGAGAATTTGATTTCATCCCCCCTTTCACCTAAAGATATAGTCTCTAGCCTATGAAGCCCACTAATGGAATGCAACCTCCTCACTGCTTGAAACACGACAGAACGTACTTTGGACATATTGGTCACAGCTCTGCTCTTTCGAATACATCCGCGGGGCGCGCGCCACCTTGGACGAATAGCGGATCCTGGTCGTCCCCCCAGCCAAGACGACTACCAGTGGATCTTTCACTGTCACCAGGATAGCCTCCAAACATTCCAGCCAGGTCGCCAGTGCCGAGATCCACTTCATGGTCTTGATCACAGCCATTTTGAATTTGCTCCCGATTGAAAACCTTTTTGATCCACTTCATAGCCCAAGTAGTGCCAGAGAAAAGGGTACCGCCATGCCCCAGTCCTTTCCATTTAACAAGGAACACATCGGTTCCTGCGTTGCAAAAAGCTTTCTTCAGGGCTTCCGTGTCCTTGTACGGAGCTGTAACGAGATCCAATGATCCCTGATAGATATAGAGAGGGAACCTGGGCGATTTGCCCTTCTCGATGTGATTTCCCATGACGCCAATCTCCCTAAGTTCCGACTCGAACTCTGTCAAGAATTGGTCCCCATTCTTGAACCACTTGTTTATGTCGGCCCAAGTGGGTATCTTTGGGGGCGCGACTTCAGGCTCACTGCAGCGCTCCAAGGCACCGAGGAATTTCTCTCGGTGATCATCCTCAAGGTCCCTATGCATGTACTCGTTGATCTTAGGGATGGCATTCATCACACCAAGCATGGCCCACACGTTCAACGTCGAAATCACTTGATTCACATTTCTGTAGGTGTTCATGATATTAGGTGGAGGTCCACCGATCGCCGCTCCAATGATACTAACGTCCGATGCGTACTCATGATGGAACTCAGCAGCCCATTCCGACGCGTACCCCCCACCGGAGTAGCCAAACATGATGGTCTCCGCGTCCTCTTTAATGTTCGTGATATGCCCGGATTTCGTCGCGGCGCGAATGGAGTCCAAGGTCTGATAGGCACTCTGGGGACCGACAGTGAACGCTGCGTTCGACCCTTCGTAGTCGGGAATATTGAGAACTGGCGATCCGGCATCAGCCAGAGCCTCGGCCACAAAGATCATTTGATTGAGAGTCCACGCGGCTGCGGCCTGGTTGGCGCCTTTCTGCAGCCCATAGGAAGGAGAGCAGTTAATGTCAGGCGAGTCATAGGCAATTTGGTAGGACAGGATCCGGCTGGTGTTAGCTCCTTGCGGGACAATGATTGTCGTGACGGATGTGGCCTTGTTTTCGTCAAAGTCCTGGGTGACGTAAAGGAGTTGGAAGGCCTCGAATTCGATGTTTCCGCCTGGTAGGATAGGCAGGTCGATCGTAACGGAGCGACTATCAAGAATTGTGCCAACCTTTTCTTCAGTCCAGTTGGTGGCTTTTGGTGTGTAGAACGCATCTCGCGATGGTAGCTCGGGAACATCTGATGCCCCGGCAAAAGGCCAAAGCATCGGGGCTACAAAACCCAGCATCAGGGTCATCATAATGTCAGATTTCACGCGTGTGGTAGTCACTGTTCCCCCCGAACTTGCTGTTGGGCCACTTCTCTTTAAATCATGAAATGGCAGGACCCCCGTAGCCCGCATAGAGCACGCAGCAAAACAACAAATGTAAGGGATTACATTCCCAAACACCTGGAGTTGGATGGCTCTCACGAATGGTCGCCTGACAACAGCAGCCCTCACTATTCAGGGCGTGAATCCTCGTATTAAGAGTACATTCTTGAGTCCCCAGTTGCCTGCCAACTGGGGGGTGGCATGCATTCATATACAGTAGGGGGCTCGAGAGGCCAATCCCCCCTGTCTGTTTCGGCAAACACCATTTATACAGTTTGATACTATCTATTTTCACCTCCATGTCTCTAACTCCATTTTACCGGACGACCCGTCTCTACAGCTAGAATTCGGCCTTCTTCCTTCATCTCCTCTCTTGACTTGACAACCTGTCTCTACCACTAGAATTTGACCTTCGCGACAGCTTAACAAGTGCGAATTTCACAGGCAGGGGGGCCTGTTAAACCCCCTAAATATCCCTTAAATCACAAGCATGCCATCCTTTAGCCCATCATCACAGGATAACTAGCACTAGATTCCCTACATTCTATACTAGAAAACACATACCAAGGATCATAGCAGGGCTTGATGGGCCGGTTCGTACACGCGGGGCACTTTAAATGGAGGGTGACGGGGGAGAATTGGATAAGTAGTAGCCTAAAGCTAGCCTAAATGGGATTCAGGAGTCCAGTCCGTTTCATGATAAGTGTTGATTGGCTAGTTCGTACATGCGGCAACCTTAGAAAGAAATCTGATTGGTATATATCTTGCTTGTTAGAGACTGGCGCATATAATAATGAGTACTGATTGGTTGGTTCGTACAACCGGGGCGGCAAGGGAGGCGAGCCTCTTCCTCTCCAACTATTTATGATAAGGATGATATACGTAGGTAGTCATGCTTGTGGGTCAGTGGACTAAGGATGCAAGTATCCAGACTGTGTACAGACAAGAGCCTATATCTCAATTGAAACGTGGAGTGAAGTCTTAGACCCACCCAAGGATCAGATCCTGCTTGTGGTGATCAAAAAATTATTGATTGGCTGGTTCGTACAAGCGGACCAGAAAGCGATTGTACGCAAGAAGAGGTATTGTGAGGCGATGGGAAGAATGCAGCTGCCTATTGAAACCGTCAGACTTGATACTGCTGACGAAATTCAACTGGTATAAATAGCTCCCATGTATCGCAACTGTGGCAGCGGTTGCAAGCAACCGAACAGAAAGATTAATGAGAAGCTCTCAGGGATTACAATGAACCAACGATTGACTGCACTCATTCTTTTCATGAGCTTGGGATTGAAAGCCGAATCGGGGCATGGTCTATGGATTTGACAATGTGGGTCTGGGACTTTACAGTACCACATTGCCCAAGGGTTTCAAGGTTTCTGACGAGACATCTAGATCGAGCCATCAGCCAGCCTCACATGGACACCATGTTTCAATGCGTTTAATTGCTCGAGACTGGAAGTTCCTCTGGATTATTCAAACCCAAGTCTTGGCACGACGTCTATTGCCTTCATCAAGTTGGCTGGTAAAAATGCCACCGTCGAGTCTCCAAGCATTGTACTCAACCCCGGTAAGACTTCAATTCTTTCAATCATGCAACATTGTCTAAGCTTCATTTGACTAGATTGACACTTCGTTAGGCGGTCCGGGTGCTTCTGGTGTCGACCTCCTCCTAACCTACCAGAATCTTATCGGGCAGATGTTTGGAGAGCAGTACAACTTCGTCTCCTTTGACCCCCGTGGTGTGAACAACAGTGGTTTACATCTCGACTGCTTCTCGGAGGACGCAAAAGCAAGATCGGCTTTCTATCGGCTCAACAGAACAGGTGCCACCAATATCTCGTCAACATCGCTTGAGAAACAGTACTATTCAAGCTCCATCTGCGGCGAGTGGTGCAACAATGCTGTCGAGAGCAAGTCACCCCATTCCTATTATGTGACTACGCGAGCAGTGGCCCATGATTTGCTCATATTTACCGAAGTTGAGGCTCAGTTGGCCGCTTAGTCGCCATCAAACGCCAAATTGTTGTGCTATAGCATCAGTTACGGCACTGTCAACGGCACTGTCACCGGCAGCACTTTCGCTTCCATGTTTCCTGGCCGCGTTGGGAGAATGGTACTCGATGGTGTTCTGAACGCAGAGCAATACTATAACAACTATTGGACGGACAATCCTGATCAAGCGGACGAGGCCATGGAAACCTTTTCGACCTTCTGCCATTCCGCAGGACCTGAAAAGTGCTCATTTTGGGGACCCACACCGGCTAACATCACAAGAATGGATGGCATCATCCGTCAGCTTCAGAACCACCCAGTCCCGCTAAGCGGCGTCGGAGATCCAGACCTGCCGACAATGGTCATCTATTCACACCTGAAGAATCTTTTTCTCGAGGCACTATACACCCCACTGGCAAGGTTTCCAAGCATGGCCGACCTCCTACACCAGGCCGAGTGTGGGAATGTGTCTGCTCTTGCGGGCATGTATGACCAGTCAAACTCTATAACGGATGCCCGTCTCGCTATTACTTGCACCGATTCGTATCGGAGGAACAGGCTTAATACCATAGAGGAGTTCAAGACTTGGGCGGAGTACACGATTTCCAAGAGCAAGTACATCGGTGATATCTACCCCACCTACCTCGAAGGTATCTTATGCCGATCATTCCGACCACAGTTGCCTGATAGCATGGTAGTTCAAGGTAGTCAACACTCCTTTTGTCTCTCTCTCTTTTTAGGCATTCTATAAACATCGCTTTCATCAGAATGGGTGGCCATCTGCATTGGAAACAAAGTCTAACTAGGTTTGATGCAGACGAAATAATTGCACTAAACATCCCTACTTCCTTCCCGATCCTCTTTGCGAGTAATACCATTGACCCTATCACGCCGTCGGAATCATACGTTTCTGCCAAATCGCATCGACATTAGGCATGTTACTCGCTGACATTATCTCGTCATAGGGCGCGCAAGGTGTCTTCTCGGTTTGCCGGATCGATACTTTTAATGCAAGAAGCGGTTGGCGTAAGTTGTTATCAATTCTCAATCCTACAGCCACCACGACCAAGAGTCTATGCTCACTTGCGGGATGTTTCCTTTGAATTCAGCATACGGTCATCGACCAGGGGGCATCGAACGGTTACGTTGGACATGTTCAGGCATACCTCCAAGGCATAGTTCCATCATCCAACACTATATGCCCCCAACAGTACATTCCTTTCATAGATGTCCCCCCTTTTTAACATTTGTCAATTCCATGGGAGAAAAGTTTGATCAATATCCTGACCAGTGCCAACGAAGGGTTAAATTATCGAGCTATGTGGCTCATATATCCTCATTCCAAGGTAACCTCTTCATATCTATTGTTGATTCCTACACTCCTTTTACTCCATTGTTATTGAATTGTGTATCATTCTGTTCTATCAGTGATCTATCAGTGATCTATCTGACCCTACAATCATCCCTGTACTATTTTCGTTTGTGAATTCTCCCTACACGTCCATGACCTTAGCTGTCTACATGTGAATCTGCATAGTGGAAGGCTCTACTTCCGGATTCAAAAACGAGCTTTCCCCAGATCTTATTTATTGGCTAGGGACTTGTCCTTCTAGAGAAATTTCTTGATATCTTTGGAAATCTGGCAAGTACAGTTACTTGACTTTTTATGACAGGTATTACTACATCAGTAACAAAAAGGCTTCTCTGCCATCATGGCAGATCTATAGTGACACACCTTATTCACCTAGCAATAAATTCACTACGCTCTGGATAGAATTCGCTATCATGGACGGGACTAGTGACGGTTTCAAATATTTTAGCCTGTAAACTCTACAAAGCCCACAAACTGGAATCATGCAGGAAAAGTCCCATGTTAGGAAGAGAGGATACAAGATAAAAAATGTGATAATTATTGTATCAACTAAATAATCCAAAGGAAAGTATTTGCATAATGACTGTCGTCAGATTATACAACTCTAGAACCCATTATCCCCCTCTAAACCATCCCATCTAATTAGGCCATATCACCACGGTCCCATGATACCCACTGAATACAATATCGCGATCTGATTCCCTCTCTCGGGCGCTCAAACCCCAGGCGTTGAATGCGTAATCTATTGCGGGCGAACCTCGCAGACAACACCCTTGGGAATGCGGGTAGGGCCGTAGAAGGCAATGTCGGCAACGGATGCGCGGATGCTAGCGTACATGCTGTCGCATGCCTCGTCACTGGACAACCCGTTAGTACACTAGGTAATATTCCCCCCATTCCAGCAAATGAGCAAATGGTTCATTGGTATTGAACGTACTTGTAGATATCGCACCAAACGGTCTCCACATTGCTGTTGAGCACGGGGATCCTGACGGACTGGAAGCCGTCACTGCGAACAATCACATTAGCTATATCTCGGCATGGGATCTGGGTCGAGATGTTGGCTTTGCTTACAAGGAAGAAGTCACGCAAGCGCCATTAGCGGGGAATTGCTGCTGCTGGCCGCCGAAGTCGGTTTCGCGGAACAGGGAAACAAGGGGGGCAGCGGGAGCGCCTTGCTGGCGCCTCTCGAAACCAGAGGCAGCGGCGGCAACGGTCGCGACGGCGAGAGTGACAATAGCTGTGAAATGCATTGTGATGGTAGATTAGTGAATGAAAGATGGAAGTTAAAACAAGTTATTTTAAATTAGGGGACTGTTCTTGTGAATTAAAGAGCTGGATGGTTTGTTGATGGAGAGAATCAACTTGACAGGAACTCGCGATGATACTTACACCTTTTATAATCTAGGGGAAGTTCAAAAAAAAGCATGAAAAAGCAAAGGCTATGCTTTGGTTTATTTTGCAACATGTCTTAACTCAGCCCTACTTGGCGTTAGCACGCCTGAGTCCAGTAATTTGCATGAGCAGGTGGATATTGAGGGATCCGGTGTGTAATTATCCAGTAGAATTAATTGCCTCCCAACATCCATCCCGCTACCAAATATCTATTGGCTTTGATCTTCATAATTAAGGCGACCCGGACAGCAAATTGACACTCCAATTGGATCACCTACACCCCGGAGGCCATTTATTGTGTAAAAGTGATGAACGTGGTTCAAGTTGGATCAAATAATACACAGGATATGCAAGGCCGAAGGCATGAAAGCAAAGACCAAAAAAGAAAAGGCAGACAGGTTGTCAATGTCTACAGTGGGCAGGAGGAAAAAGAGCGCGGAGGGTCATTTTCAGAACTCCAGTTGGACTCTTGAATACATGTGACGTGGTGAAATCCACTTCAGTCCTCCCTCAGGGGTCAGCTCAGGGTTTGAGGATTTTGGGCTTTTTTGTATATTCACACATTAGCAAGGAGCCTTACAGGGTCTAGATATGCTTAAAGGGGATGAACTGTTTCTGTATGTATCAGTGAAAGAGGTGACATGAGAGGTGGTTAATTCTTAAAAATGCACATAGCCATGTCTAGTAATTTCCTGTGGGGGGTCAAAAGTTCACCTGACCGTGTTATAATAGATTCCACCAGCATCAGACAAGTGTCTTCATTGCTCAGGCGGAAAATGTTGCTGCACAAGCATCAAGCCTCCCTTAAGGCAGTCTTAGGCTTCCCAGAGCTTTTAACAGTGGGCTGCAAAACTAGATTTACCTTTAAACACACACTTGGCTTTTCTGAATGCCAAGACAGTAGGCTTGAAAATTGAGTGTGCGTCATCCTTTATATCTTCATACTCAAAGTTAACCTGCATATCATCATCACTTAGTATTACACTGTAAGCGTCGGTCAGGTGACTGCTTGGGGTTGCCTGCTGGTCGCCCGTTTGTTGCTAGGGGTGGTGTATGGAGGCAAGCACTATTACTATAGAAAAAGGTTATTAATAACAGAGGGTAGAATAACCCACTCAAGGTTTCTTAAGGAACTTATATTTAATTATATATTTTATATTTAATTTATCTCTCTTAACAGTGGCAATATACAAGCTCATACCCAAGATTTTTTTTCTTTCATTTTCTCCCCAGGGTCTGCCGGACCTACTGACTGGGTGTCAGGTGACTACAGCTTATTTTCGGGACAGCCACACCCTGTCTTCCCGGCCTCCCAAGGGCCACGACCTCAAACTACCAGCAGCACGTGACAGCCATTGGTCGATTGGATGCCAAAGGTATATTTGGAAGCAAAGTCCACACCTCCGCATTCCCAATATCCGATAGCACCAAGACCTCGCCCTCATGTCGTCCACGGGCACGGGCTTACCTGGCGGGGACGACGTTGAGGCATTAATCAGACCACGCCCCCGTGTTCGAAGCGGCTGTTTGACGTGCCGCGGAAGGAAAGTCAAGTGTGACGAGCAGCGGCCTCGTTGCTACAACTGCACTCGGTTAAGGCGGACCTGTATCTATGCCGCGGCATCACCTTCCCCTCGCACCTCATCCCATCGCTGGGCAACGGAAGCCAGACCTAATGATCCGACTACGGTCACTATAGCGTCCCCCCCAGCTCCGGACCCCTTTCCGGGCCTGTCGCCATCTCAGTTCTCTTTGACAGAGCTGGAGACATGGACAGCCCCTTTGGACCTTTTCGGGTCTGGGGCAGACACAGATCTAGGAACCCAGGATCAGTTGAATGCGTTTGGGCTGCTTGAAAACACACTCGATCCCATGTTCTCATTTTCGCACGCCCCACTGCTTAACCAAGCTCCCTTGCCCCCAGCACCCTCTACTCCCCTCCTACTGCAGGATGGTACACCATTCACATACTTTCTAGAGCACGTCGACGCACCATTTATCGGCAGTATCGATAGTGTGAACTGGAAAGCGATGAAACGATACATGGTTGAGTTGGGTCGCCATGAACCCATCGTTTCGCAGGCGACTACTGCGGTCGAGATGCTCTATCAGGCCAAGGCAGTCTCTAACGACACCATGAATGCCATGTCCGCCTATTATCTCGCCAAAAGTAGTTACTCCAGAATGCTCGAGCAGTATGACAACAAGCCGGAGATTGTCCTGGTCGTAACCTTCTTGCTATGTTGCTTCGAAATTGTGGCTCAACATGAGACTGTTCCCATTACGCTGAAGCCTGAAGGTGCCCTGGTAGCCAAGCTGGAAGCATGGGAGCACAACACCACCTATTTATGGTCTCCAGTCCTGCGCCGCATCCGGGCGTGGTTCCAAATCCTCCACGCCAGAACCATGCATCTCGGCGGACCAGGACTGTTGTCTCCCAAGGTGGGCCAGCTCTTGACGAGTGGCCGCCAGAGCCAAACTCCCGCCTTGGCGCCAATTGAAAGCGAACCTCCCAGCACGGAAGAGGCAATTTTGTGTGACCTCTCGAGCGCATTGTTCGAGTTTTACCTCGAAGTCCAGTTGGTCAGCACTCAGATTACAGGTTTGAACCGCCACCATCGCTCGCGGGGGTTCCAACGGGATGAGAAGGAAGTTGAACTTGTTACCAAGCGCATTGAGGGAGCTCTGCATCACCTGTGGCAACGACGACCCGCACTACTGCGCGCGGACAGAGTCGATCTGCAGGGGAGCCTACCCCCGGGATTGAAAGCTCCCATCGGTTACCTCGTTGACCTATGCCGGACGGCGTACTTCGCCGAGATCATCTACCTGGGCCGTGCCTACGGGGGAAGGCCTACAGCGTCAGCGGAAGCACTTCATGCTATGAGAGAAATACGAAGCGTAACTGATGCCCACTGTCGTAGGCAGTCTGCGGTGGATCCCGGCTTCATATGGCCGTTATTCCTATATGCAGTCGAGCACCCCGATGCGGAGGAAAGCCAATGGGCAGTCGCAAAATTGCACAACGTCCAGAACCCAATTTGGCACAGCAATTTCGCACATGACCTCGCCCGTGGCATCAACGAAGAACAATACAGACGTGGCAAGCGAGTGGACACTCGATACTTCTCCCTTCAGCACTTTAGTACTCCACCACCGTATATGTAGCCCGTCCAGCTTTACAGGAAAGAAACGCTGCGGACGACAAAAAGGCCACCAAAAAAAAATAAAGAAAAAAAAGAAAGAAAGAAAGAAAGAACTCAAAGTTCTCTATGATCCAAGTTATCTTGTCTACATGTTTATCTCCAGCCTACCCGTCATCAGTCTTCTGAAACATAAACCCTTCCTTCAAAAGGGCTCAGCTTGGAGTGCTGAAGCCCTGTGGGGTCCGATGTCCTCAGTGCCAGGTGAGATGGGTTCAGCCCCAGCAAAGTCTGTGGAAGCTCCCACTGGCGTGGCTGATCGCTCAGGTTCGCGACTGTTAACGAGACTCTGCCATCCGCAGCTTCTTTGGCGAAAATCAGCAGATCCTCATGTTGTTCTATCATCTGGAATCTTCCATATATGGCTAGTTCCTTGTAATGCTTCCTGAATCGGATGACTGCCTTCCAGAACTCAAGTACACTTCCCTTTCGGTCGATCTGGCTGGAAACGTTGATATCCCGGTAGCTGTCTAGCACGCGCATCCACGGCGTTGCCGATGCGGCACAGAAGCCCGAGTTGGCCGTCGAGTCCCACTGCATCGGCACGCGGGCATGGTCACGGGCCACCTTTTGCAGAGCGCGTCGTGCTTGGCTCATCGCCACGGGGTCGTCCCCGGTCTGCTCGCGCACTTTCTTGTAGTGGTTGATCGAGCGAATGCATTTGTATTCTTCGACGGGGTAGGAAGGTGGTGCATTAACCATGCCAATCTCCTGACCCTGGTATAGGAAGAGCGTACCCGTCATGGTACCGAGAACCAGGGCCAACATCTTGGCAGCCTGGGCGCGATGGGCCGGGTCATCCGACGCAAAGCGGGAAATAGAGCGACCTTGGTCGTGGTTCTCGAGAAAAACCGTCGTCCAGGCGTCCGTGTCCTGAATGACTGTCTGCCACTTGGTCAGCTCTCGTTTGAAGTCCGTGGTGGTGAAGTCCCGCAGCGTGAAGCGATCTCCCGGCGTCTGGCCGAGATACACCGTGTCAAAGTTGAAGACCATGTCGACCTGGTGTTCGCGGGCTGAGATGAAACCCATCACATCCCGTTCGTCCGGCGTGTTGGGGAGCTCCCCCACCGTGAAGACATCGTACTCGTCTAGGACGGCCCGCATTTCGGAGATATACTCGTGAATCCGGGGACCATTGGTGAAATTCTCAAAGGCCAGCTGGGTCTCATCAGCCGGGTCGGTGACGGGCGCGTCCACGAAGTCCATGCGCTTGGAGTAGCGATTCACGGTGTCCACGCGGAACCCATCGATGCCCTTGTCCAACCAGAATCGAATCGCGGTATCACAGAGGGCGCGCCGGCATTCCGGATTCTCCCAGTTCAGATCGGGCTGTTCCGGCGCGTAGATATGGAAATAGTACTGCTGGGTCCGCTCGTCCCAGGTCCAGGTCGGGCCCCCGAAGTTGCTCCGCCAGTTGGTGGGTGGGTGACGATTGCCCGCCGCATCATATCGGGCCGGGCGCCAGATATACCAGTCTCGCTTGGAGGAGTCAATCGACGACCGCGACTCCTGAAACCACGGATGGAGGTGCGACGTATGGTTGATAACCAGGTCAAAAATCACCTTCATGCCCAGGGCATGTGTCCGCTGGATGAGGAGGTCCACATCCTCCATCGACCCGTACTGTTCGTGGATCTGCTGGTAATCCGAGACATCATACCCCATGTCCACCTGCGGGCTCCGGTAATGAGGACTGACCCAGATAATGTCCACGCCCAGACCCCGCAGATACTCGAGCTTGGAGATTATTCCGGGGATGTCCCCAATCCCGTCACCGTTGGAGTCTTTGAAACTGGACACATAGATCTCGTAGACAACCCCTTCCTTCCACCACTTGGGCTCGGGAGCGTGTATCGGATGCGGCATGGTCACTGGATTCGGGGCGCTGTCGTCTTTGACCTGGCGGGGCGAGCAAATGGCCGATGAAAACCGTCTTGACATAAATACTTGAACATTCTCCTTGACGACAAGATACCATTCTCGCCAGCGCCAAGTAATCCTCTCGCTTCGAGCTCGTTGCCGGTCGCCGATCGGCGATCGGCTCGCCTCCATTCTCGCCAGCGATTGGCCGCAACTCCAGTATAACCATCTCATTCGCCCACAGCGGCCCCCGCGAATCCCCAGCTTCAACCTTCCACCCCATACCTTCCCTCGAGGTCTTTTTTCTTCCCCCAGACATAAATACCCCGGCATCATGGATCTCCCTGCCAGCGGCCATCGATAACCCGATTGCGAACAGCCGCCCGCCCGCAATGTCTCGAAGCAGTGGACATCAAGCGCGTGAGAAAACCGACATGGCGACTAGTCACGTCGAGGAGGCCACCGCGCCCCGGAAGGACCAAGACACCATGTTGGACGAAGCCGGCCAGGCCACCCGTCGTGAGCATGAGCTCACACTGCTCCCGTCCCTCCGGCTGTACCCAAAGGCCATTGCGTGGTCAATGTTTTTGTCCCTGGCGATTGTCATGGAAGGGTATGATATGAAGCTTATAGGTGCCCTTTTCGCCCAGCCCGCTTTCCAGAACAGATACGGACAGCGACTAGCAGACGGTACATATGAGATTTCAGCAGCCTGGCAAGCCGGGCTCTCTAACGGCGCGTCGGCCGGGTCAATTCTGGGCCTGCTTCTCAACGGTTATGTATCGGAGCGGTTTGGATTTCGCCGCACGATGCAAACCTCGCTCGCCTTTATCACGGCCATGATATTCATTCCATTCTTTGCACCCAGTATCCAGGTGCTGCAGGTGGGCCAGCTGCTGATGGGCATTCCCTGGGGGATCTTCCAGACATTGACTACCTCATATGCCGCCGAGGTGACCCCGACCCATCTCCGCGCCTATCTCACCACCTACGTCAATCTCTGCTGGGTAACAGCCCCCCTGAGCCCAACACCCAACATTGAGATTCCCCCAGAGCTAACAAACGTGCCGTAATTCTAGGTGTTTGGACAGCTGCTCGCTGCGGGGGTTCTGCGCGCTTGCCTAGCTCGGGTCGACGAGTGGGCATATCGGATTCCTTTCGCCCTCCAGTGGTTCTGGCCCGTGCCTCTTATGATCGGCATGGTCTTCGCGCCTGAATCACCCTGGTGGCTCGTGCGTAGAGGCCGGTTGGAAGAGGCCAAGGCATCCCTCCTGCGCCTCACCTCACCCGGTCGAGTGGAGTTTGACGCCGATCAAGCCGTCACCCTGATGGTGGTGACGACCGAGAATGAGCGGGAATCGGGGACGGGAACGAGCTACCTCGACTGCTTCCGCGGCGTGGACAGGCGCCGCACGACAATCGCCTGCTGCACCTGGGGAATTCAAATTCTATCGGGCACCGGCCTTCGCATATATTCGACGTACTTCTACCAGCGAGCGGGGCTCCCGACCGCCCAGTCCTTCAACATGTCAATTATACAATACGCCCTCGGTATCATCGGTGTATTCCTGGCATGGGCAATCCTCCCCCGGTTTGGTCGACGGACCCTCTACCTTTCCGGCCTGGCCATCCTTGCCGTGGTTCTGATGGTTACTGGCAGCCTGGGTGTCGTCAGCGCTCAACGGGGTGCGGATAACCAATTCGCTTGGTCCATCGGATCGATGCTGCTGGTCTACACATTCTTCTACGACGTCACCGTCGGCCCAGTCTGCTACTCTCTCGTTGCCGAGATTCCTTCCGTGCGGCTGCGTTCAAAAACCATCGTGCTCGCACGGATGACCTATAACATCCTCAACATCGTCAGCAACATCATTACGCCCTATATGCTGAATCCCTCGGCCTGGAACTGGGGCGCGAAAGCGGGCTATTTCTACGGCTGCACGTGCCTATTATCCCTCATATACACCTATTTCTACATACCCGAGCCCAAGGGTCGCACCTATGCCGAGCTGGGCATCTTGTTCCAGCAAAAGATTCCCGCGCGGCACTTTGCTGATACGCCCATTGATCTTTCGAACATGAGAGAGATGAACGCTGTCTGCACCAAGGGCCCGTTAACTGCCGACCGTGCAGGCCGAGATTAATAGGTCGATATCCATGGCCGATATGTGGGCATACAGTATTGGGGGGGCCACTGAGACGTTTGAACTGCCGCGGCCTTCCTTAGCGATTGAGATGGAGAGGCCTGGGTCAAATTTGTGGGTGTTTGTGAAGAAGTATAATGAGTCTATACGTGTGAAGAATGGACGTAATTCTATTGCTGTATATTATGACCCGAGATTCATCAGAGTGGCCTCTGCACTTCGAGGATATCGGTCTAGACTCATCATATTACCTTTACCCCTTACCTGAGCGAGCGATCGGAGATAACGTTAAATGGACATCAAACTCTGGTTGAATTCCAACCCCGACGATTAATATTTCGTTGAGCTTTGCAAAATCGTAATGTAATGCAAATCATCCTGCATGTCTAAAATCCACTGTGTAGTTTCACGCGCCACACAACCGGATGACGCCATCTGCGCACTACGGCAGCGACATCACGAAATCCGTAGTGCAGTTGGTGTTATCCACACCTCCCAAGTGCGGGGGGGGGCCCGTAGACATATTTATTGTTTCCTGCATGCTTTCGAACGACAGCCGGGCCAGGCGACCAAAAAGCAATCAACGCATAAAATGACGAGATCTAAGAGTCCCTCCTATCAACCACCCCAGAACAAACCTGAGCCTGGACATCTGACACTCCTGACTCTTGGCAAGCACCTATAATACCCCCATTCTGCCTGACTATCAGAGACATTCCCACCCTATACGCGACTTGGAGAAGTTATGGCGTGCCGCAAGGGCCGGCTCGCCAGGCGGCAGGGGATTCAGGCTTAAAATCACTTAAAATGCTTTTTGAGCCCATCGCCTAGACATGACAAGAAATCGCTGGCTTTTCTTGGCTAATCCAAAGGACTCGAGGAGTCGGAAGGTCAAAAAATGACTTCTGACAAGGCGGTTACCCAGAGACTGGTAGAAGGTCAGAAGTGGCCTTCATATACGCATTTCGAATCCCAGTCAGCAAACCCAGGCTTGCAACTGGAGACCAAACGCCAGGACGATGGATCTCTCAAGCATAACACAAACAACCCTTTCGCAGACCCCGAGGTAGCAGAGCGCTACGCTCTGATCTATGAAAAAGCAGAGTACGAATGTCGGCATGTTTTTGACCCAGCCCTAACATGGACCCCAGAGGAAGAAAAATCCCTGGTCCAGAAACTAGATTTGCACGTTTGTCTGTGGGCGGTAAATATGATTGTTTCTTTGGTGGTCCTGCTTCTGTACACCCGGTGCGCTGATTCGTCTTTTTGTTACCTAGTGTGTAATGTTTTTTGCTCTTCAAGTAGATCGAAGTAATCTGCTGCAGGCGGTCAGTGATCGGTTTTTAGATGACCTCAATCTGTCCACGAATGGTAAGTATTGATCTCCGATGTGTGACTACTAGGCTAACCTCACTGTCGCAGATTACAACACCGGAAACATTGTTTTCTATGTTTCGTTCCTTCTCGCTGAACTGCCGTCCCAACTCATATCAAAGAAACTGGGTCCTGATCGCTGGATTCCAATGCAGATTTCTCTGTGGTCCGTTGTAGCGGCATCCCAGGCAGGTCTCAATGGAAGAGGTTCCTTCTTTGCAACACGAGCGCTATTGGGAATGCTCGAGGTACTTTTCCCCCTTAGCGAAGGTCTTACCAGACCGTCGTAGCTAAAATAATGATTATCAGGGAGGCTTTATTCCAGACATTGTCCTTTGGCTCTCGTACTTTTACACGAGCAGAGAGCTTCCTACCCGGTTAAGGTACCACATTTTACCATATCTATTCCCTCCACGGGGCTAATTTGCCCTAGTTTGTTCTGGACAACCTTGTCTGTGACTGAAATCATCACCTCCTTCATGGCTTTCGGAATCCTTCATATGCGCGGTGTGCGAGGATGGGGTGGTTGGAGGTAAGTCAACAACCAGTTAGCACTTGAACCCACCTTAACCTGGATAGGTGGCTTTTCCTCATTGAAGGGCTCATAACTCTTGTGATTGGTCTTGTGTCATTCTTCAAAATGCCCGCTTCGGCCGTTGAGACCAAAAAATGGTTCCGCCCCAAAGGCTGGTTTAATGACCGCGAAGTCCGCATCGTTGTTAACCGGATACTCCGAGATGATCCATCTAAAGGTATGCTTCGTCTGAGAGACTGAAACTAGAAAGCACCGGCTGATATCCCTAAAGGAGATATGCACAATCGACAAGCAATCACCCTCGGCCGCCTATGGAACGCAGTGTGTGATTATGATCTGTGGCCGGTCTATCTCCTAGGATTGATTGTGTATACTCCCATGGTTCCCGTCAGATCGTACATCACCCTGACGCTTAAAAACCTGGGATTCAACACGGTATGCATGGGTATCTTTATGAGGCGTCAGTAGCAAGACTAACGATGCCAGTTCGTGACCAATCTGCTCGTCATCCCATACAACGTCGGCCACATTATCCTCCTAATCGGGTTGACCCGTCTCAGTGAGTGGCTCAACGAGCGAGCCCTCGTCGCCATGATCCAGAGTATCTGGGTGCTACCTTGCGTTCTTGCCCTTCGACTTTGGTCTGGAGCCATGTCTGATAAGTGGGGTACCTACGCTGTCATGACCGTACTGTTGTGCTATCCATACTGCCATGCGATTCTTGTCGGCTGGACATCCAAGAATTCAAACAATGTTGGAACGCGGTCCGTTTCGGCGGCCATATACAACAGTATGTTTTCTGCTTCATCATTCATTTTACTTTCTGCTCCGATCAGACAACTAATCCTGGCTGCGAAAAAAAAAAAAAAGTGTGTGTTCAGTTAGGAAGCATCATTGGCAACAATGTCTTCCGTGCAGATGACGCCCCTCGCTATGAACGTGGGTATTCTGTGCTCCTGGCCTTGAATATTCTAGGCATCGCGCTGTTTCTTGCCACCAAGGTTTACTATATTCAACGGAATCGGTATCGAGATCGGATATGGTCTGCTATGACTGAAGAGGTATGTTAGCCCTGGGTTAAAAATATCACCAAGCTTATGGCTGACTGGGTATTTTCTCGTAGGAACGACAAGACTATAAGAACAACAGCAAAGATACGGGCAGTAAACGGTTGGATTTCCGGTTTGCCCACTGAGCATATAAATATCAAAAGGAGCTTCGGTGTACTTGATAGACGAGGCGAATTTCTGATAGAATCCCCTGAGGGATATTGAAATCGCAGGATAGGAGATGCTACTGGATACAAGCAAAAATCGCTCCAGATTGTATGGCGTCGATATGATATGAGTACTAGAGCCAGGAGTAAAAGAGCTTCGGAGTGGAATTGCAGGTGTGAGAGGAAAAGAAAGCGAGTCAAGAAGAGTCGGAGTGATCGAAGAAACACCCACAAAGGCAACAAACGTTCAGCCTCGGTTCCTTCATTCGCTTCTCATCATCCTCCCCATTTCTGAAACAATCTCCATTATCATAGTCCAAAACCACAGGTTTCCCCTTTAATAATCCTGAATACCATTATTGAGGACATTTCGCTAGAGCTACAAGGTACCATTAGCAAGATGGTATCCTAATACCCCGCTTGCTTCACCAAGGACCTCCCATGATTTAGGTGGACTGTAGCTTCAGTAACAAACGGTTCCTGGTTGCTTTGTACCATCTACACTCTGTGATATCCCAGCCCCTAGCCTCGATCGTGTTACTAAAAGTTCAGCGTTACCTAGGTATGCCGTTAACCGTCGCAAACCATTCCCTCGAACTCAGCGTGGTTTGCAAGCCTGAAGTCGATCCCACGAAACAGCAGGCTACCCTTGAGGCAATCTAAACTGCCTTCCACTATGTTCTCGGAAATAAGGCAAGCTCTTAATTGATCTGCTATGGTGGTCTTGCGCTTTGACCCGGCAAATTATTTTCGTACAAACCCCAAGCAACAATTACCTACCTAGCTACTCTCCGAATGGATACGTTTCCTCCATCCCCAGTGGTGTTGCTGGTTGAACCACCTCCAATGGCTTCACAGCCTCGGTGCGATCAAACCAGATATAACCATCGAACTGATTCATAAGATCCGCTTCGGAATAGTGTGACACTCTTTCGGTGTCTGGGCGATAAATAACCCCTATGAATCTCTCCAACCGCGGATGCTCCCGTTCCAAAGCCTCCTGAAGCTCTGGAGGCATCGCGCCCTTCCGCAGGTCCAGCAGAAACCGAGGAATTCGCGTATCATGGGCTACCCTCTCCCAACTGTCCTTTCGCGATGGCTTGACATTCATCACCTCCAGGTTATCACCCCATTCGTGCGCAGCTGCCACAGTACCAGTATGTGTACCACAACCCAGGAGTGCGACCTGATCTCGTCCAAACAACTCACGACACAGCTGACCAATGTTTACTTCCTTGCGCCGAACTCCCATGCTCGTGTATCGCGCATCACCACAGTGCGAATTATGCGCCCAGACGACCGCCTTGCTACCAGAAGGTTTAAAGCGAAAAAGCCGTCGCAGCGTGTCCGCCATGTGTGTATCACGCAGCGTCCAAGATCCGGCCGAGCTGTAGTACATCGCCTTGTAATATCGCTCAGCATCACGCACAAGATAAGCATTTTGCTCCGCGCTATGATACTCATCACCATCGCTCACATGTAGGGAATACTCCAGTTGGCGCCGGAGAAGGTCCCGCAACATCTCTACCACTTTCGCTTCACAATCTTGCATCCCGCGCAGTGCTGCCAGACCGTATTCCTGGGGCTCTTCCACCCAGGGCTGGAAACAACCATACCGCACGCGAGCAGCTTTGGCCATGGCTGGGTCAATATGATCCAGGTACTCAATTATAGCCCTGATGGACGCGCCCAAACTATAAAGGTCGAGGCCGTATATTCCAGCCTTTTCATGCTCGGGCAAGCCGAGGTTGCGATCGCGCATCCATTCCACCAAGTCCTGCATCTCGCGGTTGCGCCACATCCAAGTTGGAAATCTCCGGAACGGCTCAAACTCACGAGTATCCCCACCGATGCGCGCCTTGAGGCCCGGTCGCTGTCGCACATATCTATCGATAACCTCCGCATCTGGCCAGTCCGCCTCGAGGGCTACCAGAGTAAACCCGTGCCGGTCGATCAAGCGCTTTGTGATCTCTGCACGGGCGGAGTAGAACTCTGAGGTGCCATGACTGCCATCTCCCAGTAGAACAACGCGATTGTGAGCATACCTATCGAAGCGCTGCCCGAAACCTGGGTCGTCTATCGCGGGGAGAGGCTCCGCAGCAGAAGCGAAGAGTTCCCGAAGGTCTGCCATTGAATGCCGACTTCTGAACGGTAAATAACTGTACAAAGTGCGAATTGCACGATTCATCGAATAAAACCCCTGACAACATCCTATATTGGGCGCAAGTTGGTGTTCAGCTATTATATGTAACCAAACTTTCTGGCCCGGAGGCAAATAGACTCGGCGTCCCCAACATCATCATGACTTCATTCGAGCCGCACACCACCCCTAGAAAGAGGTCAAATAAAGTGGAAATATCTCGCTAAGACGATCCACCTTCTCCTTCCCCTGAAAAATAGGTTAGGTAGTGCATGTCTTCGTTCTTCAGATATTTTGTGCGATTGGCCCGTCAACCACAGTCCTTGAGATTCTCTCGCACCACCACCACCACCATGGCCATGAGGACTACTCAAAACCCGATTACACAGCTTCAACGCTTCCAGCAAAGCTTGGAAGCACTGTATGGTAGTTTTGACTCAATAAGCGATCCTTCAGCTTGGACTCCACCTCCGACATCAGGCGGTCACCGCGGACGATACCTCTGGACCGATGCATTTGGCGTACTTAACTTCCTGACACTGCACAAGGAGTCCCACAACGATCTATATCTAGCATTAGCGCGCCGTCTCGTTGAGACTGTCCACGACGTCTTGGGCCGTACGCGCGATGGCCGCAGCCGACTGCCCGGTGCAACCGACGAGAACCCGCTAGGTGGCGGCCTTCGCATCGGCAAGCTGCACGCGAGTGGTATGGACGGCGATGGCCAGTACCACCACTACCTGACTATATGGATGTTTGCGCTGAACCGGCTCTCGATGGCGACCGGCGACCCTGGCTATAACCGGCAAGCCGTGGCGCTGGCGAAGGCCATCCATCGGTCATTCTTCATAAACCGGGCGTCAAGCCATCCACGGATGGTGTGGAAGATGAGTATGGATTTGTCAACTGCACTTGTGGCTTCGGAGGGGAATCTTGATCCACTGGATGGATACGTTGTGTTCCGACTACTTCAAGCCGCCGCAGCCCAGGCCGGTGACGGGGCGGTTCTCATTGACGAAATCGCCGACTACCAGCGGGTTATTCACCGGAAAGGGGAACATTTCGTGTCGGACGATCCGTTGGACCTAGGAATGACCTTGTGGACGGCGCATTGGTTCGTGGAGAAGGAAGATTGGGCTAACCGATTGGCGGGTCAATGTTTTGAGCAGATCTGTATGTCCCCTCGTGTTTCATGTGAAGCATGTCACAAATGGAAATATTAACGTGGCACAGATGATCTGCTTGAGGTCAAGCATTATCTCAGGCGGGACACCCGGCGCCGACTTGCGTTCCGGGAGTTCGGAACGTGTATGGGGATCCAGTGCATGTCGGAACAGATCTCTGAAAAGGAGCAATCTGTAGATCTCCGGGTGTATGCAGATCGCATTCTGGCGTCTTGGGAGCCGTACATGCGACTCTCTTTGTCCACGGATTCCGCGGCGGAGGATCTACGACCTATCACGCGGGCGATGTATTCATCTGCATTGATTCCTGGAGGTAAGTCTAGCGTTTCTATGGAGTATCTTCATAGCTGGGGCTAACTTTAGATAAATATAAGCTTTTCAACGAGGCTATCTTGGCCCTGAGCCTCCAGCCTGAAACGGTAATAAACAACAAGGATGAGAGGAGAGATGGCAATGGACATGGAATAGGTTCAATGTACATTCGATGTGTGTGCTCTTAGATAAAATCAGGTGCTATTTGCCGCATTGTACAACAGCCAAACCAAAACATGCATGCAGGACGTCTTTCACTAATATATCTCTATCAACGCCATAACAAAACTTGAATCCGAAAGAAGCAACAGATAATTATACGCCCGGGATTCCCACCAGATTCCTCCATGGGATCAGCCTTCGAGGCAGAATATAAACGACATATACCGTAGTCAATGCGATGATCAGACCATTCCACTGCAATAAGTTAGCCATTGCACAATACGATCAGCAAACCCAAAGCGATATTAAGAGGGAGAAAAAACTCACCTTCTCCAACCACGTATGAAACCAGATCGCGGTCATCAATAACATCCACCAACTCAATCCAACCACAACACCAACAAACCTCAACACCCAAGCCCTCACCGTCTCCTCCTCTTCTTGCTCCCCATTATCCGCCCTTTTCCTCGATCCCCCGGCCAAATAATCCCCCATAACCCCCCAACTCTCAAACCCCAACACCGCCGTCACAAGCACAAGCATAAACACATGCCCACTAACATCATGTCCACCCCTCCACGCACCGCCAGCCGCCTTACAGGCCGCCGCACTCAGCAACAGCCCGAGTCGTTTCGCCTCGCTCTCCTCCTCTCCTGCTCCCTCCATAGCTACCTCCTCCATACGCTCCTCAACCCGCCGCAGAAGGCTCTCGCACCGACCCCCCGTAAACACAAAGCTCCTGTCGATAATCGCGGGCCCGAAGAACCACTGCGTCGTGAAATACCAGGCGACCGTAACGAGGATGTACCGGAGTGTAGCCTGGACAAGGCGCCGGGGGCGTTCACTTGTTGGCACTTTACGATGGATAGCGTGCACGAGGATAATCGAGGCGAAGGCAACCGTGAGCCATATCCAGCCGATTTTGACAAAGTAGAGGTTGAAGATGTTATCTTTGCGGGCGAAATAGTTTATGGGTGTTTGCGTCGTCGTCGTCGTCGTCGTCGTCGTGGGGGTGGTGGAGGCGGTGGTTCGGGTGCTAGGTTGTGCGGTCGGGGAGAGGACGGAGAAGAGAGAGCCTAGGAGGAGGGTTGCTGGATATATAATGAGGATGGTTATAGGGGGGTGGTTTGGTGTTGCTGGTGTTGGCGGAGGGTCGTGGGAAGAAGAGGCCATGTGTGGCTTTTTCGGGGGGGTTTGTTGGGATGGGTTCGTGGGTTCTCTAAGTAGGGATTTAATGAGAGTGGGAAGTGAAACAGAGATAGGATGGATAGATTAAAGAGAGAAGATGGACGGAGACAGAATTGAATAGGTGTAGAGAGGAAGAATGAATGGATCAGCGAGAGAAGAAGGGAGGGAGGGAGAAAAGGTGGCAGTCGGACAATTTTGGCCATGACGTCGTGAGCCTCGGAAGGAGAAACAAACAAACCAACTTGACTCGTGACAACATCCAGCGCAACTACAGAGTTTTGGGCACTTTATCATGGAGCTGTATTTCATGGATCGTGTTTGAATTTCCCCCTGGATTACTAAATATAAATTCAAAATTTGAAGTACCCAGATTACGCCATTGCCACCCACTTCGCTGTCGCAATGCGAGTCCTCTTCCCCCACAGCCACTGCGGAATCAACAACACTGTGAAGAGTCCCATCAACCCCCCAAAGACACCGAAAGGAACGGCTGCTCCGGCCTTTTCCACCCATGTGCCCGCGAAGAACGTCCATGCGAAGCTGACAATCGCTCTCATGCACGTAATCGCTACGAAGCAGTCGGGTGCCCAGGGGCCATACGAGTCAATAATCTAGTTTCGGGTCAGTTGGTTCACTCTCGGCGCTGGCAAGGAAATTAATCATGAGAAATGGGATTGCGCATACATAATTGAACCCAACCGACGGTGCCTGCATGAGTCCGAACGATAACATGCCCACTCCAAACTGCATTCCAATCCACATGTGCGGATTCGGGCTCTGCGCGCAGAACCCAAAGGTCCACAGTCCGGTCGTGGCTAGAATCAATCCCGGAAGGGCAACAGGGAGTCGGACCTCGGGCTCCATGTACTCGCCTTCCTTGAGAGACTTCTTCGTGACGATGACACGATCCGCGAGTGCCCCCGTGACAATTCCACCCAAGGCAGCGCCGATAACTCCACCGACGATGATAAGACCGGCATTGTTCCCCCAGCTGTATGGAGGGTAAGCGACGATGGTTGGGCCGACGGTGGTGAATGTCACAATACCGCCGACGAGACCGGCATACCAGAGCATGACGAGCCAGACGCCCGGTAGACGGAGGGTGAGCCACGGTGCGATGAATTTCCTAAGGAGATTGCCCTGGTTTGTCCCGATTTTCAGGGACTGCCGGAAAGTGAACTCTTGGTATTCGCGTCGCGATGATGGCGACGATGGATCGACATCCTCGATCATCTGGGAGCTTGTCTCGGCCACCTCCTTCGTGGGCTTCTCGGCGGTGAGGTCAATTGATACGGTTGACACCTTTCGCTCGTAGAGGGTCTCCGGAGCGAAGAAGAAGCAGGCGACAAAAAGGACAGCACAGAGGATGACATTGACCCAGTGAATCCATGCTAAGCCCCTCTGGCCTGCGATGTACCCTCCGGCAATTCCTCCAAGCAGCGAGCCCTGACAAAGGAAGACAGTGTAGAAGCCCTATCTCTGCCATTAATATCCATACTCCACAGACCGGTATACCTCGAGACTGCTTACCATAGCCTTACCCCTCTGGTGCGCAAAGAACATCTCTCCAACCACATTAGGAGCAACTATTTCCGTCATTAGCCCATTTCGCAAGAAGGACATTCCATGACACAAACTCACTCGTATCCGCCGGACCAACACCAACACCCATAAAGAAGCGAGCAGCAAGAAGGCTCTCGAAGCTCTTAGCTAGTCCTGCCCACGTGGAGCAAAACACAAGGATAAGGATATTAATCAGGACGACCGGCCTGCGACCGAATGTATTACCCAACGGCACCCACCAAATATTGGCTGCGCCCATCATCAGAACGTTAACCTGTCCTCACTTAGCAACCATCTCCTTTCTCCCCTCTCAAGAACAGACTTCAGCTGGAAACTAACCGCAATAAGGTGACTCAATTTCCCCATCGAGACAGGCGGGTTAAACGCCAGCGGAGTCGCATACAATGGAAAGGCGCTCGCAATCGAGGAAGAGGTAAAATTGCCAATGGCAGCGTAGAGAGACATGCACACCAGGGCAGCTATCTTACGCCACATGGGCCAGTTCAAGGGATCCAGGGGGTCATCGGACGGTTGAGGGGAGAGAATGACCTCTCCATGGCGTTTTGCATTGCTGATTTCAGCCTCTTGTTGGGAGTGGACTGGACGAGAAAAATTTAGTTAGAAGAGTGTCAAACCCTCACATATGAGGGATTCTGATGGATAGATGCCAGATAGAATGTTCCGAGTACTTACACGACAGCGAAACTGTACCTGGAGGAACCGCATTTCGAACGGCCTCCGGGGACAGGGAGAAGGCGTGTCGAAACCCCGACATTGTCTTTCATAAAATATGGAGAGGAAATGGGGAAGTGACCAGATGGATGAGAGGGGAGAGGAGAGAGGCACCGGCCTATTTTCCCCAGAACAGGTGAAAGGCAATGACCTATATATTCCTAGCCATCGGGTGTCAACACCTCGTTTAGCGAATGGACCCCCGGCCCCCCCCCCCCGGGTCACCAGCAGCTCTGAGAGCCCTCGCTAAAACACGATTGGTCATCCCTAGGAGATATGATCCTATTCCCCAGGATCACCAGGAAACAGCCAATCAGAAGTACCATTCCTCCTAACAGCTTTTGCGAATGATGGCGGGAATTCCGTGTCTGGAGTTTGGGGATTTCGGCTCCACCCCCAGATCCGGCCCCACGTTTGATAAGCACAGGGCATATAAAGTAGTCGTCAAGCCCCCAGGAACAAGGTACGGCATGTGCGTTTGCCACTAGAACTGCCGAAGATGCCAGCAGTTCTCTATATTTATGGGGGTTTGGATAAAAAATGAAACCTGATGCATTAATAATAAAATACCACAATTTCTTCGGGTGTTCCGATTTGCTCCCACGGGTTCACCTCATGCTCTGGAACTCCCGAGCATATGACAGGGGTCGGCATGTGGAGGATCCAAGCTAGGAGTGCTTGGTGCATCTGCTCCAAGATTAATATCTTCGGAGGCTCTGATAAAAGCCGTGATTAGAGAATAAATGCGCAGTGCAAGAGTATCAACCCTACTGAGGTCAATACCTCGTCTCTCGCGCCCAAATAGCCGTGGATCCTATACGGGGTTCTCCAGGTCCAAAAGCTGCCCATCCCCACAGTAAGTACAAGAGACACTGGAGTTCCTTCCACTCATAAGGCGCGGCACATCAAAGACAGCCACATCTCGGACTTGATACCAAGCTCCAGGGATGCGATGCCGGTCAGAGTTCCCTCTCAGCTCGGCTCATAATTAATGCTGCATTTGGTGCCTCCCCAAGGGGAAGATCACTTCTGAGCTCTAGTGGTTAACATTTAACATCCACTATCTGGGAGTAGCTCAGTGACCTATCATGGTTTCTCGCGAGGCTTTTGAGATTACTTATTTCGAACAGCAGGATCAGGTATTAGGTTGCATAGATAACCAGAGCCGATGAGTTTGAACTTAGTCCAGGATAGTTTCGCCAGGCTTAAGGGACCTAGAAGACGAACCCGCAACAAAAGCTCACTCTTCACAATTATTCAAATCATGGTCTCCCCGTTGAGTGAGAGTCGCTAAATTGTATTGTTTTATCCAGTGTCGAGTCTGCCCCAGTTCGGCAAAGGAAGGTGTGCAATGAACCTGGCACCTCAGGAAAGAATCCACTCTGAATGGCAGTCCAAGCATTGCTGGATTTCGATAGGGGGGATAAACGCGCTAAACAGCAAGCTTGGTAGAGAAGGGGCCGGATGGCTATGGATCGATAAACCTGACAACCACCTTGACAGTAAGTTAATTGATACGCGGGGTAAACAACAAGCAAATAGATAGAGGGTCATATAATAATAAAACAAGTGGTTTCCTCAGTATAATCTCATTAACATGGTTTCAGCCCCGCCGTACTCCTGCATGGAGGAGCTGAAACCACGTCACGAACACGTCTCTAAGGTGTGGGCCATATTTAATTTTCAGCCAGCCTCTATAGAGTAACACTCCTTCATCAGGGTGATAGGTCACCACTAGCTATAAATCCCAGACTATACACATAGGGTTAGAGCTAATTTGATGTTGTAAAGACCCCACTGCTAACCTTCAGCCAGTCTCTTTGACGCGAGGACTTTTCTTCGAATCCTATACAGGAGTACAGAGTATTTAAAGCCTAGCTTTCCCACCGCATTCGAAGCAAATCTCAGTTCCAATTTTATGACCAAAGAGTAATCACCATGCCGTTTGCCGAGTATGTTAATCAATCGCGCATATATTTGAGTATATTTTTATAACCAAGTCTCAGAGGAACATCCGTTACATTCCCCACCGAGAGCGGAGATGCTAGTATTGGTACTGTGAAAGGGTTCGAGGTAACCACTGCAATCATCATATATCTTGTCAAATCCGAGGCTTATGGCTCTTTAAAAGAATGGAAAATACCAAGTTGAAGTTGAAGGCGGCAAAATTATTGAAGTTGAAGAGGCGAATGCGAAGGAGTTTGTCATCCAGATGCAACGGAGGGATATATTTGACACATTGAAGTGAAATGATTCTACCATTAATATTATGAGAAGTTTGGGGATTTGAAGGGTCAGGCAGTAATACAAGGCCCATCTTCTGCTGTTTTCTTGTCTTTAAATAAAGATAAATGGGTTGGTTCTACCAGCCCAGGTACTACTTCTAAACAACACAGCATCCACTATACTGCAGGAGATCGGAATTGCATTTATTTCAGTGGTTATGAAGAAATGCCTTTCGGCCCCAAGCTTCTCATTATCCTCAATGGCCTAGGTCTTTCTAGAATTCCCGAAAAAAAAAAAAAAAATAGCCAAGATGGCGCACGTGCTGGCAAGGCATGTCACCCGCTGGTTCTGATTGGCTGGTGAGATGCATACTTTGAGCGTAGAAGAAAAACAACCTGGGTCTATCGCAAAAGAGTATCGGAGGGTTAAGAGACACGAAGTTTTTCACTATTTTATTGTCTGAAAAGAGTTATCTCGGAATTCATATTTCATTAAAACTCCCTTAACGTTGCTCATACTGCGGTCGCGGAACGATAAAGATTCCCGTAAACCACTGGGTTACGATTTTGAGAAAATGGCACGAGAAGAAAAATCTCCCACAGATCCAGAGGCATGCAACTCTACAGAATGCAGGCTCACTGGCGAAGGTGCTGAGGATACCGCTCCTGTATCTGCCTTTCAGCAGCTAGCGATCCTTGACCGCTTCCTGGCTGTCTGGATCTTCCTTGCTATGGCGATTGGGATCATTCTGGGAAACTTCGTTCCAAACACAAGCAAAGCGCTGGAGAAAGGCAAATTTGTTGGCGTATCGGTACCAATTGGTAAGTGCTCCGTCTCACCATAGAGCAAACTTTTTCGCTAAGTAAATCAAGCGATTGGGCTTCTGGTGATGATGTATCCCATCCTGTGTAAAGTGCGTTACGAGTCCTTACACAGGTCTTTTCGCGAAAAGAGCCTCTGGATCCAGGTAGCATTTAGCATTGTCGTTAACTGGATCATTGCTCCCTTCTTTATGGTATGTTGAGTTCTTTCCTATGTCATAAAAAATATAACTCATCTCCAATTCATAGCTCGGCTTGGCGTGGGCATTTCTTCCTGATGAAAGGGGTCTCCGAGAGGGACTGATCCTGGTTGGGATTGCACGGTGCATTGCAATGGTAAATTCGATCTCAGTCCTTTCCATTCAGAGTACAAGCTAACCTTCTCGCAAGGTCCTAGTCTGGACAGGTCTAGCTGGTGGTGACGGTGATTATTGCGCAATTCTAGTCGCCATCAACTCCCTCCTTCAAATGGTCCTTTTCGCGCCCTTCGCTATCTTCTTTCTCCGCGTCATCGGTGGCTCAGATGAAGGTATAAACATTGACTATTCTCTGGCGGCAAAGAGCGTGGGCGTCTTTCTCGGAATCCCCCTGGGTGCCGCCATTGTCACCCGTTTCTCCCTGAGGTTCTTGATTGGCGAGGAGCGGTATGATCGATATTTCTTGAGATGGGCAAGTCCATGGTCGTTAATCGGCCTTCTCTTCACAATCCTGGTGCTGTTCGCCTCGCAAGGTAGCCAGGTGGTGCATCAAATCGTGTCCGTAGTACGTGTAGCGGCCCCGTTGATCGTATACTTTTCTGTGATCTTCCTGGCAACTCTTGCGGTGACACGTCGGTTCGGCTTCGGCTATAAGCTGTCTTGCACTCAAAGCTTTACAGCTGCGAGCAATAACTTTGAGCTTGCAATTGCAGTCGCAATCGCAACATTTGGGGTGGACAGTGATCAAGCCTTGGCTGCAACAGTCGGTCCCCTCATCGAAGTTCCCGTGCTGTTAGGGCTGGTATATGTTGTGCGGTGGATTGCCAAGCGGCAGAAATGGGCACCGTGATCATTTAGATTAATGAAAATTGAATGTTATAGATAGCCTCCATCACAGTCGAGAATGATTGGTAGATCTCCTTATCCACTGCTAATTTCATCCAGAACCTCGAACAGTAGTTGGTTGCGTACTCTGCATCCTTCTGATGCAGGACCGCGCGAGAACCCAGCTCGAAGTTTTTGTTGGATCTCAGCGATGTCCACCCCACGTGTATTGTACTGGTTGATCAACCCTTCCGCAATAGCGCAAAGCGTAGTGTTGAGGGCCAGCTCTCTAGTAGGCGACGACTCCGTATCCTCATCCGGAAGACAACCGCAAAACGATTGGCCGTGGAGTTCCTGTGGCGTGTGTGAATTCTGGCCTTGATCCCGCAGTCCATCCTCTGTCTTTTCGCTTGTGCGTATCTTCGTGGTAGGGCCGTTCGAGGAAGGGGTCAGGTTGTGCCGGTCCTGGACGGATGAACAAGGTCGGCCACACTGTGTCTCCTGTTTCTGAGGTTGAGATTTGGTTGTGTGTCGTTGGGGTGCCGGAATCGCAACTTTCTGGGCCGTCGCTGGATTGTCCACTTGACGAAGATATGCCTCTATGGAGTCAAGAGGGAGACCCGAACAAGAGAGGAGGCATCGCAACTTTTTATTCTCGGCCTCCAGTTTCTGAACCTTTATTCGATGCTCGATATCTTTTTGCTGCGCGTCCTTCTGTAGAATCGTCAACTTTTCCTCCAATTCTCGGATATGGTCCTGCTTTCGTGCTCTGCTCTTTCGCTGATTCTCCCGGACGCGGGCAAGCTTGTCTAGCCGCTAAAAGTAGATTAGCCGTCGGGTTCAGGGCTCCTGGCTAAATAATGACGGAGGTTCGTATGAGCTACCTTTCTGTTTACTGCAGAGTCCATCATGGATGTTGCACACGAGTTCGCATACTGTGAAACTGTCAACCGTCCCATCTCGAAAACGTCGAGCAAAAAAGCGCCGTCCAGACCCCTCTCACGTGACCGGATCCATTCGCAATTGAGAGATCTCCTCATGACTCTAAAAGAAAAGAGTCAATCATATCGCAAGCCCCGGAGGTTAAAATACTTCTATCAATCGAATTAGCACTTAAAAGGGTCTCTCGTTGAGAGAAAGAGTGCAATTGAAGTCTGATCCCCCAGATCATTCTTTCTGGCACAAAGAAGGTGGGGAATTTCTCCGATCAGAGACAGGATTTTGAAAAAAGGAATAAAATGCCAAAATCAATGGATCGACCCATAAACCCACCCTTCAGAAGGAGGCTATCATCGCACCATTCGTTTACGCTGCCAGCCTCAGAGTGGCACCCGCCCCAGCAGCCGACGTCACTACCGGCTCGCTTCCCCGTACTCCATGACATTCTGAGTCCTTGCTCCTCCTCCCCTTAGCACAAACACTATACCCTTGTCTTTCACACACCCCTCAATCTCAATCCCCCTGAATAGAGACCCTTAGCAAACCTCGGCCACGGCCGCTCCTTCTCCTCCCCCCCCCTCCCCACCCCGCGTTCTCTATGGTCCAAAGAAACTTCCTAGTTATTCCATAACTTGTCGTTGGAAGCAGTCTATACAATTTCCAAACAAACGATCACAAATCCCTAGCCATGGTGTCAACACGACGGCATCCCCGCGACTTCCCCACTCCTGAGAAAGCCAGAGCTTCCACCCCCTCTGCCTCCTCCCAAACCAGCAATGGATCCTCTAAAAAATGGGTGCACACCCCGACAGCTATCACCACGCTGTGGCTTCTTGTCTCTTGCCCATTGGTTCTCTGGGACGCAGGCTACGTGTTGTTGCGCCCACATTCCATGCCGGGTGGTAAATTTCACTCGCCAATCTGGTCCCCCTACAAGCTCTACGGAACAATCGATTACATCTACGGCTGGCCCGCGTGGAATGATAAGAACGGGTTTACCGCTGCTCAGACCATTCTAAACCTAGTGGAGACAGCCGGCTATCTATACTATCTGTGGGTCGTGTATCGACATGGGACGTCGAGCGCCAGTCGCGGTTCGCGCAAGACCCAGAAGGGATTTATCTGGCTTCTTACCGAAGACAAGGCAGTCGCCGGTCGTGCTGGGGCCCTAGCTCTACTGATAGCCTTCAGCGCTTCGGTAATGACCGTGTCCAAAACCGTTCTCTACTGTGAGTTTAAGCCAGGGATTCTAAAATGCAATCGGAGCTAACGAGACCTTCAGGGTTGAATGAGTATTATTCCGATTTCCATAACATCGGTCATAATGATCTTTGGTCGCTGATCGTCCTCTGGATGATACCAAAGTGTGTTTCTCCTAGTCCTCTTTTGGGATACTCTTTATCAATTGCTTACAAAACGATTAGTGGACTTTGGCTGGTATTCCCCACGTACAATATCTTTGTTCTGGGAGAGGAGATCGTGGCCTCCCTTGGCAATGCTGCTCCTCGCCAGCGTGGCCGACCCAAGTCATCATAGGTGATCCGACGGATTCTCCCACTTTAACGGAGAGACGCATGCATAAAGCATAAGAATGAGACACATTTGTTGCGCGACCAGGCAATTAGAGGCATCCAATCGCTATTCCCTCATTAGGATGGTGGTTTAGAACTATCGGTAAAGCTTCGTTGATGAGACAATGGTATTTGCTAATGAAGATTTAAAATATTATCCACGAAGGAAAATACGTCTTGTTCCCGCGGACTCATTTGGCTGGTCACAGCTTCGTTTGAAGTCCCAATCTGCTTCAGGGATTATGAAATCTATTGCAATCCCCCCAGCTTCCATAGCTCCCCTATTTATTACCATAAAGGGAATCTCACGTGTCAGGATCACAAAAATTAGATAAAACCACAACACATTTATTTCTATCATTTGTACAAACTAAATGTCATTTATTTTGTTACATTTATTCGCTCGGATGTCGATTCCGAGTTCTTCCTGGGGAAAAGCGATCTGAGGCTACACAGTAGGATCCACCCGTACCTTAAGATAAGGCGTGGATCCCTCACCTTATCCTTCTTGTCGCTATCAGACATCCCCCCGCTTTCAGCTTCTGATAATTACTCGCCCCAGCTTTTGAAGTCGGGCCACAAACTGGAATCATGAGTCTTTCATAATAGTCTAATGACTATTTTCCTATCCAAACCATTTCGCGCATGATTTCTCCCAAGAGTCATCATGGCAAGCTCATCCACCGCCCCAGCACTCGAAGAAGCCAACGACCGGCATCATGATAACCAGATCATCTCATCTCACCTATTGCGTAAAGTTGATCAGCGACTGATACCACTGCTCTTTGTGACCTACATGTTCAATTTCATGGATAAAGTCATTTTATCCAGCGCATCGGTATTTGGGTTAATTGAGGACACGGTCAGCACCCCTTAATCTTCCTCTCTTGGGTAATTTACCTAACGATCCTATTCGCACAGCATCTGGTAGGACAACAGTACAGCTGGGTTTCTAGTATTTTCTATTTCGGCTATTTCTTCTGGCAATGGGTACAGACCCTACGAGTACCCAAAGAAAAGAAAACCTCTTGGCTGACCAAGTCCAGCCCACCAGTTACCTCATTCCCAGACTTCCTGTGGCCAAATACCTGGCTGTGAACACCTTTTTCTGGGGTGTTGTTGTCGCCTCGACAGCTGCATGCGTCAATTTCGGTGGATTGCTAGCAATTCGCTTCTTCCTCGGGGTTGCAGAAGCGACTATCACGCCGTCGTTCATGTTCATCACCTCAACATGGTACACGCGCGATGAGATCCCATTTCGAACAGGATTGTGGTTTTCCGGAAACTCGCTCGGGGGTCTGGTGGCGAGTCTACTTGCGTACGGCATCGGGCATATCGAGCACCCACTGCGGCCCTGGATGTGGATGTTCATCGTCCTCGGCATTGCAACATTCCTCTGGGGGTTTATGATGTGGGCTTATCTGCCGGACAGCATCTCACAGGCCAAATTCTTGACTCCGGGCGAAAGAGAGTTCATGGCTCATCGAGCAGTCATTGCAGGAACAGGCCGGACAGAGGGAGCCGGCTGGCGACGTGACCAAGTTATTGAGTGTCTACAGGACCCAAAGACCTGGCACCTCCTTGCTATCGCCGTGCTCACTCAGATCCCGAATGGAGGCACTCAGAACTTTGCAAACCTCGTGATCAAGTCCTTTGGGTTCACATCCCTCCAGTCCACTCTCATTAACATCCCAACTAGCGTTATCAGCGGCGCCACGATCACATTCACGGGCTGGCTAGCAAGCCGGTCCCGCAGGTTGAATTGCGTCTTGATTGCCTTTGTCCTCAGTTTAGCCGGGATAGGCAGTACACTGATCTACCTGCGAAGTCATCACATCCCTCTCGGCGTTCAACTTTTCGGCTACTTCCTTCTAGCGACGGGGCCAGGAGCCCTACCTTTAGCGATGTCCCTTGTCCAGGCTAACTACAAGGGTGTCACCAAGAAGATGGCGATGACCGCATTAATGTTTGTCGCGTACTGTACTGGTAACATCATCGGCCCACATCTCTTCAAAGCGAGCGAGGCCCCAACATACCAGACCTCGTTCTTAGCCATTCTGATCTGTTACGGCGGCGCAGGCGTGCTTGCGCTTTCTCTACGTGGCTATCTTTATCATCTCAATGACCAGCGGGACCGCGAAGAAGGAATACAGAGGAATGCTGGCCTGTCGGGCACGGTGGGTGGGAAGGTGGTAGATCATCCGCCCAACGGATTAAGCCAGCGCAATATCTCCGAGCTTGTCCGCTCTGTCAACTTGATTCCGGAGGACTATGATGATGTGACCGATTGGAAGACAGTCGGGTTCCGCTATCGTTTGTAGCATGATAGATTTGCAGTTGGACAAATGAAAATTGGACAGCAATCGAGTCATCCACCGCAATTCCATGCCCTCAAACGTAAGGTAGTCTCCGTCTTCCCTCGGTGCTCAAACTTGAGGAGCGGGTTCGGCTGGGAGGCCCGGCAAATCCAGGGAAAGCCTCACGATGGCCTATACCCAAGTAGAGCAGTGAGAAATCTCGGGCCACCCCATCAGACTAAATAGCGATAGCCTTTTGCTTTTGCTGGTTCGACCAGATTTTTGCTGCAGATGTGCAATCGTGGTTCGCCCAATGATCGTCGCTAAGTACTCGATCCATGACATCGGCTCAGAGGAGAAAGCAGAGCAGCGAACCTTTTGTCAGGACGCAAGAAAACCAGTCCAACCAGTGGTTCTGTAACGGCAGTCGACCTGCAGAGCTCAAGCACGCGAGAACATACCTAGGTAGTCTTGAGCGGTCGTACGCATTATTAATGGGCGCGACGACAGCAGCCAGCAGCAGCGCCAAGCCGCCACGAATTTCCCCATCTCCACCTCTAGAACCCTCGACCGCCTCATCCCGCAATTATTTCGTGCAGCACCAGCACCAACTCCTACACCTTCACCTCCACCACAACAACCACCTCTCCCACGCGCCGACCCCCTCCTCCTCGTCGTTATCATCGTCTATCCCCTTCCCCCCGAACGATGAGCTCGACCTTGCTCTTGGGGTACCCGCGCCCATCATGATCCCTCCCGAGTCCGATGATTCCCCCTTGGCTGCCTCCGGGTTGGCCCTAGGACACGACGATGCTGCTCTTCCCGATGATTTCGATACCCAGAGCCGGGCCAGCTCACACGATCCGGGCAGCGCCCAAGCCTTCAGGGACGTCTCTCTGACGCACGATGCCGACCAGGAGCAGCCGCGAGACGATGCCCACGACGACCCACAAAATCCCGACCAGAAGGGTGACAAACCAGCCTGGAGTGAGATGAAGACGAAGGCTGGGAAGGAGCGGAAGCGTTTACCGCTGGCCTGTATCGCTTGTAGGAGGAAGAAGATTCGATGCTCGGGCGAGAAGCCCGCCTGCAAACACTGCTCGCGCTCCCGGATTCCCTGCGTCTACAAGGCGACGACCCGCAAAGCTGCCCCGCGAACGGACTACATGGCGATGCTGGACAAGCGATTGAAGCGGATGGAGGATCGGGTCATCAAGACCATCCCCAAGGACGAGGCAAGGGATATGGCGGCGATCGGCCGATCAGTTGTGCGTCCCCCGCAGCCGGGCCAGGTCTCCAAAACCCAGAAAAAGCGGTCGGCGGACGAGGCCTTTGCAGCTGAGATGGATGAGTGGGGCCGTGGAAGCCGAAATGGACCTCAGGATACGTTCCCCATGCGTCGGGAAAGCAAGTCGGCCGATGGCAACAGTCTCTTGACGGAGGGGGCCGAATTCCTCCCTTCCCTCGAGATCCAGGAACACCTCGCAGAGGTCTTCTTCGACTGCGTCTACGGCCAGTCCTACCTGCTACTCCACAAACCCAGTTTCATGCGCAGACTCAAGGCGCGAACTGTACCCCCAGTGCTCATTCTCGCCGTCTGTGCGGTTTCCGCGCGATTTTCTACTCACCCTCAAATAAACTCCGAGCCGCCGTTCCTCCGCGGGGAGAACTGGGCAAATCCTGCTGCCGTCATTGCGCTGGGTCGACATGACGAGCCGAATATCACCATTTTGACGGTCTTTCTGCTTCTGGGGCTTCACGAGTTCGGGACATGTCACGGTGGACGGAGTTGGTCGTTTGGAGGGCAGGCTATGCGCATGGCTTATGCATTACAACTACATCGAGAGCTCGATCACGATCCACTGCTGAACCAAGGCAATGGCGCCGGATCCCAGCTCAGCTTTACAGATCGAGAGATTCGGCGGCGCACGATGTGGGCATGTTTCTTGATGGACCGTTACAATTCGTCAGGAAGTCAACGACCGCCGATTGGTAACGAAAAGTTCTTACACATCCAGCTTCCGATCAAGGAATCTCATTTCCAGATGGAAATTCCGGGTCCGACAGAAGACTTAGAGGGCAATATATTGAATCCAGTTCCGGACGATGTCGGGCAGCTTTCCAACGCCCGATCTAACATGGGCGTCCTTGCCTACATTATTCGCGCCATTGTGATCTGGGGCCGGATCGTCGACTACCTCAACCTTGGAGGGAAACGACGAGACAACCATCCATTATGGTCGCCGGAATCGGGGTATACACGCCTCAAGAAACAGATTGAAGATTTCTCCGCCTCCCTCCCCAGCTATCTTGCCTTCACCTACGAGAATCTCCAAGTTCACGCCGCCGACCGCGTTGCCAACCAATTCCTTTTCCTTCACATCATCATCCACCAAAATACTCTCTTTCTGAACCAATTCGCCATTCCACTCTCACCAGGTGGGCGGCCCCCGCGGGACATGCCTCGCAACTTTCTCAGCAACGCCGGACGAGCCGCCGTCGAGGCTGCCCACCACATATCCATGCTCATCGACCATGCTTCCGCCTACCCGCTGACAGTCCCGTTTGCCGGATACTGCGCGTACTCCGCCAGCACGGTGCATATCTGGGGCATTTTCTCCAAGAACGCACAGCTAGAGGCTCGATCCAAGGAAAATCTCCGGCACACCTACCGGTATCTCAACAAAATGAAGAAATACTGGGGCATGTTCCACTACATGGTCGAGAGTGCCAAGGACCGATATCGACAATTCGCCGATGTCGCCATCAAGGGCTCCGTCTCCACGCAGAACGGCCAGGTTGCCCCCATGTTCCAATACGGCGACTGGTTCGACAAGTACCCACGTGGTGTATCAAAACTCCATTGGGAAGACCCCGATCAGCAACCCAAGAAGAAATCCGACGATGCCGTGATGAGCCAAAAGCCCGATCTCCAAAGCGTCGAAGACTTCTTCGCCAGCCTCTCCCCAACCCCACAACAAGCTACCACTACCCGTCGCAGGCACTCTCGAGCTGATAGCAAGATCGACAACATGCCAGGCTTAGAGCAAACAACCCCCACGTCATCCTCCCAAGCAATCATGGATGTCAACATGGACAGCGTCCCGGGAATGCTAGGGACATCAGGGACCGGATTCCCCCACCCAACAATGTTCAGCCAAAACCGCGGCCAACAACAACAGCAGCAGCAGCAGCAGCAAACATACGGCCACCCTCCTTTTGACTTCACCATCCCGGCTACCGACCAACTCCCCCAACTCGATCGACAATTCGTCTTCGACTCCTTTGCCGGCTTCAAACCGCCCTTCGTCACCCCCGATACCCCCCTCTCCTCCATGAACCGCCCGGACGTAAACCCCGCCCAGGATACCTCCAACATCTTCTCCAGCCAGCTCGACCCGAACGCCCCCTCCGGCACCGGCGAGTTCTACCAACCCAGTGCCTGGTTCCTACCATTCAACCTCGATCCAATCGGCGCGGGCGCGAGCCTCGATCCAAGCCCTCCCCAAGCCTCCGACGGAAATACAGCCGACATATCTGCCTTTGGCAATCCGGGGGATATGCCCATCGGCGCTTACGACCTAGGAATGACGGGGGTGAACCCGGGGCCACACACATGACCCACCTCGCACAGCTAATAGATCACGGGTCCAAGGAAGCCAATGATCCCCGCGAACTATCAAGGGACTCACTTTTCTCCTCGTTATTGTATAGCTACCTGCTATATTATGTTATATATTCCTCATCTTTGATTTGGTTTGGTTTGGTTTTGGTATTTTTTCATTATTGCCATCTATTTATTTTCCGGTTCGTTTTGGCGATAGGTTTTGTCTAGGTTGGATGGATGGATAGGAATTTTTTTTTTTTTTTGTGTGTGCAGTGATTGATTGATTCCTGCTGTCATCAATATCATCATGAAGCTCGAGAGTGGCTGGAGTTCGATTCGAATATCATTGGGCTGTTTGGTAAAATGATCCTCTCTAGTTTATTATATTATTTACTGTAAAAGACACAATAAATTCAGAAAAACACGTTATACAATACAGTTAATGGCGTTGAAATAGTAGAGTGATCTTGTGTACCACACTAGGGCGGGAATTATATATCTTGCAACAACGGCCACGAAACTTGCCGGTTAAGTTTTGCATGGGGCTTGATTATGTTTGTAGTTATAACAAGACCACGGGATTGCATTTTGGATTTTATCTGAGTATTATCTGATCAATTGAATCGAGGCAAAAGAAAAAACAAAGAAAGAAAAAGATAAAAAGAAAAAAAAGAAGAGTGCATCATCCGTGAATCGAACACGGGCCTCATCGATGGCAACGATGAATTCTACCACTAGACCAATGATGCTATTGGATAAAAACTTGCCACCAATTTTGACTTTATAGCTAGAAGAAATAGCGCTGTCGTGTTCGCACGCTCGCCTCCTCTAGTGCTATAGCTTGCCTCAAAAACATATTCGTGACGGAAGCAGAAAAAAAAAAGTATAGTCCAGGTATCATGCTCATATTCATAATATATCACTTCAAAACAGTACATCGCGAAGCAGGCTTGTCTATATTTAAACAAGAAGATGGGTGAGTGGGAAGAGGTGGAAAGAGGAAGAGGAGGAGGAGAGCACCGAAAGATAGGAGATCTAATCCTCCCATTCCTCATCATACTGATCTATTAGCCGATTTTCTGCATCGACGTCAGACTGTCGTCGTCGACCACCGACAGCACCAATGAAGCTGCCTCGGGTGCTTCCACCACGAGTGTGGCCGTAGCCTTGGGAGGGGGATCGCTTGAAGCGGAACAAGCGTCCAATGGAGGAAAGGAGGATAATTAACATGTCCTGTTTTGGTTCCCGATTGGAAAAGGGGGAGTATGTTAGCCAGGATTGATATAGTAAAAGTGCATATGAGAATGATTGTTTATATAAAAAGATCACTGAGTTGGTGTGATCTGAAATGTCTTTTGATTTTTCTTTAAATCAAAAGAACAGGATGCGAAACGCGGCCGATGCTCAACATCGGTGGTGTATAATCTGTACAGGTCTAAAAGAGAGCCAGAAAAAAAAAGAGCGCGAAAAGTGGATTCAGCATTTGACGCAGTTATGTGCTTCAGACTTGCCAAAGCAGGGCTCAATCCAGCCGCGAAGTTGGTAACTTTGCATTGCCAGAGTCCCTGTGGCGGGGCGACTGACTGCGCCACCGGAAACGAGACTTTCGGAATGGTATCAACGCCAATATACTTACTTTTATAAAGTCTATCATTCCTGCCCAGATACTGTAGTTTGGACATTGCCTCCAGCCGCGCTGGTGCATGACGGTTCGCTGGTAGGCGCAACCGCCGA
This sequence comes from Aspergillus conjunctus, assembly GCA_027569095.1. Lineage (NCBI taxonomy): Eukaryota > Fungi > Ascomycota > Eurotiomycetes > Eurotiales > Aspergillaceae > Aspergillus > Aspergillus conjunctus. Next base: position 409,258 of record JAPDEL010000007.1, on the reverse strand, counting down.
TTAGATATGCTGCGACTGCGATTAGAGCACTATATGGGGGGGAATTGTTAGCTTGTAGACATCGAAGAAAGCATCAAGAAATTACGGACATCACGCCAAAAATAGCTCCTGGAGAAAGACCCTGGCCATCGGGCCCTGGGGTGTAACCACCACACGCAGCTACACTTCGAACTTCGAAAAAATAGGTGCATTGATCCATGGTGCCGACAAAGGAAATCGTCGCCGAGGAAGAGGAGACTTCGCGATCGCACAGAAATGACAGGATTGTTGACTTGGTCCGCGTTGTGTTTCCAGCATTGTCGCCCTCACACGGTGAGCCATTGGTATAATTCATGACGAGTTTGCGGCCGCGGAAGAATGGATCCGACGCCTGTTCGCTAGGGCTGGGGTTAGTACTTCGAGTCCAAAAGTCTCAATATCTTTTGACGGACATACCCGATCGAATACACCTGGCCCTCTTTCTCATAGTATGCGCTCACATTCCGCCACCTCTGTTCCTCAATTCCCACTACATCCGTAATCTCCTCAACCACAGGAGCGCATATGTTTAATGTGAAGTTGGCATTGTAGTCGTGGCCCCTGACCGGCCAGCTCTCGTTTCGAGAGCCTTTCCGCGACTTCTCCCCGTCGTCTTCTCGAGGAGGAGAAATGGAGAGGGTTGTGAGATCGTAGAATAAGCCTGTTGTAGGGGAGCGCGCGGAACACGGTAAATGAGTATCTTTGGAGCCGGAGGAGCTGGGGGTCGCATGGATCGAAGGAAACGATGCAGAGGCGAGGAGCAGGACGTTTAGGAGAGAGGCGGAGAGTGACTTCATGGCGGAAAATAGGTCCGCGTGTCCAGCGGGAGGCACGATGACGGAGTGAGGGGAGGAAGAACTTGGGGAATAAGAAAGTGTCGGAGTTGAAGAGGTGGCCAATAACTCTTGAGTCGAGAAAGGGCCGAAAGGAGAGGTAGACACGGTACGAAGGAGACGGGCGCAGCAGATGATGACGCAGACGAGTGGATGGAGATGCGGCCTGTTTGAGGTCTGAGATGAAACGTCGTGTTCTTTTGGGTTTAGAGCGAGCGAGCATGCGGAGAATCCAATTTCCAAGCCACACAGCTCGAGCCGAGAACAATACTGTGCCTGATTTCACGGCTCCCGGCGATCCGACCTCATACGTTTTCCCCGGCCAAAGAGTCTCCCCTCAATTTAAATAGGATTTATCGATTTGTCGCTTTGTTTTGGATTCTCTCTAATTGATTGATTCATGCATCCATTCATTGACTAATTGAGACTTCTCCCCCCTTCCCCCGTTGCACCCCCGAACTTCCCGTCTTGAACCCCGAAGCTTGGAGATGGCGCCCAAAAAGGACTCCAAGTCCACCATCCCCATTCAGCCCGTTCCTGAGAAACGGGGTTATGAATTTGCTGGCCCGTATGTTCTCTGCAATTTACATCAATGAAATCTTTGTTTATATCGCTAGCTAATTGGTTGACCTTGATAGTCCCGGTGCCTTTGGAATCGTGTTCGGTCTACCAGTGCTAGTCTACGCTTTCACCTTTCTGTGCAACGATGTCACCGGCTGTCCTGCCCCCTCACTGTACACAAACCCGTCCGCCCTGACCCTGGATCAATTGAAGCAAGAAGTGGGTTGGCCTGAGGAGGGCTTCCGCGCGTTTTATGACACTGAGGCTTTCTTGTGGGTGCTAAGCTACTACCTGCTGAGTTTGGCGCTGTATGTGTTTCTACCAGGCCAGGTGGCGGAGGGCACTGAACTCGCCTGTGGGGGTAAACTTCGATACAAATTCAATGGTACCGCTTCTCCTGTCTCTGGGTTTTCGGTGCTGTGCACCTTCTAACGTTGTTTGGTAGCATTCGCGACCGCCGTTTTGATCCTCGCCGGCCTAGGAGTGGGCACCTACTTGGATGGCGCGGATTTCGTTGTGTGGACATTCATTTGGGACAACTACCTCCAGGTCCTTACAGCCAATTTGATCATCGCCTCGTCATTGGCCCTGTTCGTTTACGTGAAGAGCTTCTTCGTCCCCGCGCCCGGACAGCCCAACCCGGAGCTTCGACAGCTTGCGCCGGGTGGTCACACCGGCAATCCGCTCTATGATTTCTTCATCGGACGCGAACTAAACCCCCGAGTGCGCCTTCCGATCCCTTTCGTCAGTGAGGAATCTCGAACGATCGATATCAAGGTCTGGTGGGAGATGCGGCCAGGACTGCTGGGTTGGATTATCCTGAACCTTTCCAACATCGCTCGCCAATACCGGACCTACGGATACGTCACGGATTCCATCATCCTCTCCACCGTTTTCCAGGCCTTCTATGTTCTCGATGGCCTCTACATGGAACCGGCGATTATGACAACTATGGATGTGATCATGGACGGTTTCGGCTACATGCTTTCCTTCGGTGACGTCGTCTGGGTCCCCTTCATCTACAACTTCCAGACTCGGTACCTCGCCATGTTCCCTCTGGAGCTGGGTCTGCAGGGCGTTGTGCTTGTTCTGGCCGTGACCGCTGTCGGCTACATTATCTTCCGTGGCGCCAATAACCAGAAGAACCGTTTCCGCACTGATCCCAACGACCCCCGCGTCAAGCACATCAAGTACATCCAGACCGCTACCGGATCTCGCCTGATGACCTCTGGCTGGTGGGGATACGCCCGCCATATCAATTACCTCGGAGACTGGACCATGTCATGGTCTTACTGCCTGCCTACCGGAGTGGCCGGGTTTGTCATCCTTGAGACCGTGAACGCATCGACCGGAGAACTGCAGAGGCAAGCGGTGCAAACCCCTGAGTCCCGTGGATGGGGTATGATCTTCACCTACTTTTTCATGCTCTACTTCGGCGTCCTTCTTATCCACCGGGAGCGCCGTGACGAAGAAAAATGCCACAGGAAGTACGGCAAAGACTGGGATCGGTACACTTCGCTTGTCCCCAGCCGGATTATTCCTGGAATCTACTAAACTGGACGGATCTTTTTTACTCATTGCACGAAATGTCGGGCTCTATTTGGAAACAGCCTTCCGCTACTTTCTGTGAAACGGCTATGACTTTACTAGAATAATCAAATAATCAGTTCTTAATTAGTTACATCATCTTAATCATCTATCTTCATCACACATCATTATTCTTTCTCACGCTTAACGTTTTCGCTTCTTGGTATCAATGAGGACCTCCAACCCCCATGCTTCATCCCCTGTGTTCGGCACCCACCCGCTCAGAACATCCCGAGCTTCTTGAATCGCAAGTTTCCGCGCCTGGATACACACCATCGACTCCAGACTGGCCTCCTTGAATTTATTATACGTGGATGCCTGGGTGACCTGTTGCACCCTCCCTAGCTGCCCCTCCGCCAACTCAGTAGATCCACTAAATCCACTCTTTTTATGGACCTTGTCCTTGTCCTGCTCAGAACACGAACACCGCACAACCTCCGTCAAACTCCGCCACATCTTCGCCCTCGACAGGGCCGACGCCCCCTTCACACCCGGCGACGAGGCCCGATGGCCCTGCCTCACCCCATTGATAATATTCTCAAATAGACCCGTCCTAGACCCGCGCAGCATAGGTAACGTCCTCGACCCGTTATCCGCAAGGACAGAACAAGAACCAGAATGGACCGCCGAGGGGCCTCGAACCCACACGGCAGATATAGTCCCCGGCTTACTCTTTTTCCGCGGACCATCCTGCCGCTTTCCCTCCTGCGTATCTGTTTCTGGTCGAATATCATCCTCACCCGCTCTCGGCTTCCTAAACGGCCACAAAGCCCTAAGTTGCTCGTTTGGGATCGACAGGGTTTGAAATGGGTGGAAGCCGAACCCGGATCCCATCTCGTCTGTTTCCCGAGTTGTACTAGATAGAGGAGAAGAAACGGACCACCTCTGCCCCCCGAGATCCTTCATCCGGCCCTCGGGACCAAAACACCTGGCACAGCCAGCCCGCGAGATCTCTTCTTCTGGAAGGACGATACCGGCTAGATAAGCGTTCTTAGTCGGCACAACGAGGAGGCTTGTTTCGTGGTTTAGTAACGATGACACCTGTCGCAGGGCGATCTTATCGGAGCAGGATTTACTCTTTGTGGACTCTGCGTCTGCGCGGGCGGGTTTGCGACGGACGATGCCGAGGCGGGAGAAATGCGCACGTCCGTCTAGGAAGGTTGCTGCTGCTGTCGGTTCTTCTACATGGTTGTTGTTGTCGTGGTTTTGGGATGGTAGAACAGGGTCATTAGCTGGGGTGGTGAATGTCCACGGCGTTGGGTCATCTTGGGCGGCCATGCAGAGTTCCATGCTTGCGTCGCCGCAGGGGGCGCAGGTGCAGTACATGTAGATTGCAATATCAGGGTAGAACTCAAAGGGGGGTAAATGGTGGTCCATTGGATGACGGCGGCGGATATATGCGGATGGTTCAATTTCGGTGGTATCTGCTAGGATACTATGGCATTCGGAGAGAAGCCAGTAGTTGAATGCGCGCATGGCTAGGATTTCTGCATGCCAGTCGTGCAAGACGAGGCCTTTACACTGGGGTATTTGGCTTGCTGAGAGACATTTTGCGCCGGTTCTGGAGGGGTTAGGATAGCCCGGACAGAGAGGATGATATACCTGGGACATACGTGACTGCTATACAGGTCAATTTCTCTGCGGGGGTGTTTTCTCCTTGTAGACTGTTAGATGCTATGTTATCAATTATATTCGAGGCGGATGGAAGCATAGAAACTTTCGTGTTTCACTTCCAGCAGCATATAGGTACGATTTTTTTTTTTTTTTTTTTTTAAAAAAATAAAAGACTTATACTGGCAATATATATACGCACCTTTCACAATCACAATCCCCGTCATGGGAATCCACTCCTCCGTCCCATCATCTCGAACCACAGGCTTGCTCCGATTCGGCAAGCCATCAAAATGCGTATGAACAAGAGAGGCAATCCTCGACGGTAATGAATCGCCTCCTCCTAATCCCTCCATTAGACTCTATCCGGCCGGAGCGTTTTCGTTGGATGTTGAACCATATTCCTACTGTTTTGCACCTGGCCAAGATCCGTCCATCCCATCGGTTTTATACGCAGTTGAGATCACATCACGTGACCCCGATATTTTTTTGGCAGGGGGTTCTTCTGGAGAAGCTTCACCTCCGTCCCCAATTCTTCTCCCGCTTCTCCCCCCACCAACCAACCGAATACCAAAAAAAAAAAACAACCAAAAACTATCCGAGATCATCCACAATGGCCGATAAACTCCGCACTCTCCAAAACCTCGAGGCCATGCAGGCCCGCTACGTCGGAACCGGCCACGCCGACACAACCAAATACGAATGGGTCTCGAATATCGTTCGCGATAGCTACGCCTCGTATATCGGGCACCCGCCTCTTCTGTCGTATATGGCTTTGGGGATGGGAGAGTCGAGGGAGAAGGTCCGGGCAGCTATGCTGGAGAAGATGGTGCGAGGGGCTGGGAATCCGCCTGAGGTGGGTTAAGCGTTATATTACAGCCCTTGGGGTGTTTTGAGGTGATGACGATGATGCTAACGATGATGGTTTTGTTAGACGCAGGATTGAGATCTTTTTTTTACGGTTAGGGATTGAGGTTTATAGATGATGTTATCTAGACCCCTCCGGCTGGGTTCTCTGCTGGTGGTGGGCTGGATGATGGCGCTGTTACACTCGAGAGGAAGTGGACGGGCCTGGCCGTGTTGTCTAATCGTTTTATATGGCGCATATGGGTTGGAGTTTCTTGGTTCTGTATACATAAGCCCTCGATACATGCTATGAATTGACGAATTTTTCTTATCAAGTCTTGTGCATTTGTACCTGAATAGACGACAATGTCCATTTTGGCTCCGCTGATATAAAACGCTCGCAAAAAAAAAAACCAACCTTTTACTATCCACTTCAAATCACATCATCATGAAAACCCTCATTTTACCTGTCCCTCGGCGATCTGTTTCGCCAACGCTTTATTCTCCGTCTGCAACGACCCGATCAAATCGAGCCACTTCCGCCGCTCACCTTTGATCTTCTCAAGCTCCTTCTTCAAACTCTCCACTTCGCGACGTAGGTACTCATTCTCGTTGCGAGAATGAGACTTTTCCTTGCGCTCCGCCTCCTTGCGCTGATGCGCCTCGATCTTCATCGCCTCTTTCAGCTGCTGTTTCTCGATCTTTCCGAGCTGTCGAAGGAGCTTCGACTCCTCGTGAAACAGGTTTGAGGCCACCTTGTCCATCCGTGCTGCTTCGCGGGTAGGCGCCCCATGGCGACTGTGTTTGGGATTGCTCGATGAGCGGTGTTCGGTGTCCAGATGGTCGGTCACACTGCTAGAGGGACTGCTGCTCACCCGTTCGGTGCTTGGGTTATCGACTGAGCCGAGCGCAGCGGCACGCTCTCTCCTGGTTTCTTCCTCGGAGGGCCGTAGACGGAGTGATTGGATGTCGGTCCGGGTGAGTTCCAGCTGGGCTTCGATGTTGCGTTTCTGCTGCGCTAGTTTGGCGAGCTGTTTCTCGTGCGAGGACAGTTTGCCCTTCTTATGGATGATATCCGCTGGAGTGATGTCAAGGTTGATTTCGCCGGGGGTTTCGCGGCCGGAATTCGCGGAGTCCTGGGAGCGCGTCTCGCCAATCTCAGCGTCTTTGGCTGGTTCACCGACGAAATTGCTACTGTCATCTGGGACACTTCTGGGAACTTCACGGGAGTCCAAGGAAATCTTTTCGGCATCCTTGCGCATATAATGTGCTGATGGGTGGTGCACGTGCCGTGGTATATAGTCGAGGACCGCCTGGGGGGCATACCGCTCTAATCCCGCGTTGACCAGGTACCCTAAGCTAGCGATGAGACCGTGATGTTCCTGTGGCTCGGGTTCCGTGATGTCGGTATCAGTGGATTCTGCATCTGACATATCATCCCCAGCGGTGGTAGGCTGGCTGATCTCGGATTTCCCACTAGCTTGTCGAAGATGCCTGTTCGTCTGGCGTCGAGGCAGGTCCTGGCAAGCCCAGCCCAGGAACTTGACAGCATCCGAACAGATACTCCTAGGCGTCCCCTTCTCGACCATCCATCGCGGGATATTCCCCCCAGGATCACTCCTGGTAACCATGATCCACTCAACGGGATACCAACTTTCCTCATCCCCATCTTCCTCCCCATCTCCACTAGACCGGTTCCCCTTGACAGGAATCTCCCGGATAAACTCCACCGACTCATACTGGCCCCTAATAAACCCCTGATTCGGCGGGACGTCTGGATGCTCACACGGCCTCGAAACCATCATCCAAGTCCTCCCTCCACCACCATTCGCCGTATCTACCTCCGTCTCCCAGGTAATAATCATCGTCACAAAATCCCTCGGTGTCGTCGGCTTCGGAAACTGCGCTGAAACATGCAATAAATCCACATTTCCCACGACCTTCTTCCCTCCCCCCCCATTATCAGCACTACCCGCCAGAACTTCAATATCCTCAACCCGTTTCTCCGCCCCGATGCCCCGAACCGATTGATCGGCCGGCTTACCCTCACTCACCCGCTCTTGGTTCGCCTTGAGCGTCTCAGCCATCTCACTTGATAGTTTCCTCTGCCACGTCGAGAACGGTAGCCCCTCATGCACACTCCGACGACTAAACCAGTGCCCATTACCGTCTATCCCAGGGAGTTTATAAACGGGTATATCGAGAGGGTTGTCCTTCGCACTGTTAATCTTGATGGGTTTTCCCCATTCACGTTGTAAGGAGAGGATCGGTTCGTCTGTGGTTCCGTATCGGGCCGTTGATGGACGCATCTGTGAGGAAGGCGACGGCCCGTTTCCTGTGTGGTTGTGATGTTCCTGGTCGTCTGTGGGTGGGGGCTCAGGGACTGAATCGACTATAAGACGGGCTTTCGTGGAGATTTCATTGATATAGGTTCGGAGGTCGGAGGGGTCGGAGGGGACGCTGCCCCAGTTTGTTGGGGTGAGACATTTTAGAGCCTCGTGGAGGGCTGCCATGGAAAATGGAGGGACTTGTTATTTTCTCTGCTACAATTTATGATCTTCTGTGCGAGTGTCAGTTTGATGAGGTCGGTGGACATTCGGGTGACTCTGCTTCATGACCTACCTCTGGTGGGAACGAACGAGAAAGATACCATTAATAGATCAAATAGAATAGGATAGAATAGTAATTAATGACAAAAGAGTTGGAGGATGAAGTCGGAATTGAATGGAAAAAGTAATGGTTAGCTTGTAGTTATGAGTGAGCATCAGTAAGAACTGACGTCAGAGTGCTGAGTCTAGACTCCGGGTCCGCCGATGCATCCGCTGCACTAAACAAATCAGGAGGTTTAACCATTGACGTGAAAAGAAAATGTTGTTTATATTTATTCAAATTAAATTTCAAACTAGATACAAGATCATGTTGCATAAAAGAATGAAAGACAGAAGCAAGATCGAGTAAAAAAACTCGGGCCCTGCCCACTCCAGCATCCGATTCCCGTGATTCAGACCCCCCACCTGTGGGAGAGGAATCAACAGGCACATCCAGGTAATATTATAAAAACCCAGCCTGGATGATAGGGGATGAGCCTATCAGGCAACTCGAAACCTGGATTGACAGAAAGCGAAGGGTGTCATCGGTCTCACAGGGTTGAGATCAATCAAAGTCACGGACTTTTTACATGATTCCTCCCAACCCTGCTTAGCATCTGCCACAGGCAGACTTCCTAAGGTCAATGAGACCAACGAGTTTTCAACAATCTGAAGCCACCAGGTTCCTTTGCTGCCAATCTGCGTACATAACACATGCCAGCTGCTGTATGATCCGCAGTACCATGATGCACCCTTCTTCAATCCGCGCAGCGCGGATTGCCTGTCTGGTAGCCAGTATCACAGAAGGGGAGGGTGCACAGGTGACGGAAGGTGACCAGGGTCCAGCCATAAAGAGGTCACTCTCGAAGCCACCTGAAATCATGGTAACGAAAAAGAAAAAGACAAAAGAGTGTGGTGAACATTCCTCATCCAACTCATATCCCAAGCCGCGAGGCTAACCAAGTCTTCATGACATATAATGGGGGGATTGAAAAATGGGACTTCCCCAGAAAAGACTAAACAAATAGCCGTCCCGCCGCTCTTGATGCAAAAAGAGATAAAACAGAACACAACGCTAAAACTGGCTGGAAACGGTATCAAAAAAGAAGCAAAAAAGAGAATCTCGTAAGAAGAGATATTATGTTCTGGGTTGTTGTAGTATGCAAAGACGAAGTGGAGTATCATGAGTTCGCAAATGAATCAAGGTGTAACGCCGTCACTGATGCCAATGAGTCTGATGTCGGTAGCCGTGGGGTAGGGGTCGCCCCTGTCGTTCTCGTGAGTATACAATCTCGGATCCGGGTGGTGGAAATGGGCGATAATCGGGTTGTCGAATGGCACCCTGGGATCTAATCCAAAGACACGCGAAGTCAGGGAGACCGTCAACATCAAGTGTCTAGTTCCACGGACCGGATGTATTACATCGTTGTACCGTATGGCAGTGCAAAATCCTGGTACCGACTTTCCCACCCAAATCCTGTCATGTTTGCTGCAGTACTGCAGGGTTGCACCAACATGCTTGGAAGTGGGAGGGCGACGAGGGCGGCCGTTGTCGCAGCAGCACTGTAATATTGCAGTGTGTTGTATGGTGAGGTGGTATATGCCTGGCTGTACGACGGTGGTGGAGAAGAGAATTGCATTTCAGGTATGCCACTCAGGCCTGTCCACATATTCGGATATGAATCACCAGTGCTGGTTACCGCTGGACTGGATGGAAGGACCTTCCAGGAGTCCATCGACACGGGTTGCGGCATCGGCTCGTGCCACCATGTTTCCGGACCGGTTGAGCTTGGGAGGAGAGGCGTCGAGCGAAGAACATCCACCACTCGGGGCGGTGGCGGTAGCAGAGGCATGAAGAGACCTGATATCGCGGTCTTTGCATCGTCACTTCTACCACCGAGAAGCTCACCTGCTCCGTCCTCCTCCAAGCCTTCCAGGGCTTGAGCGCTGGTGCGATAAACGAACTTATTGGCTGCCTGGACAAACTCTTCTTGCAACTTCTTCAGCTGGCTGTCTTTCTCCGACCAGTCCCAGGTGTTGGCTGCTGCATCGACTGAGAATATGTCTTTGTGATATTCAACCAAAGCCTCGATCGTCTCAGGTGTCAGCTTGAACGCAACCTCATTCTGAGAGACCATATCGACATGTACAACGTATGCTTCGATATGGACCATCTGATAGTTGAAAAGCGCCTCCACTAAAGGGTTCTCATCTTTCCTGAGCTCCGAGTTAGGAGCCTTGGGGAACATCATTGAGCACAAAGTCCAGATAGCGTTCGAGGAGGATAGCGTCTCCGTTAGGCATCTTGTGTGTTGCGTGACGTTGTTCAAAGGTCGCTTGACTCGGTTGACTCGCTTCAAGGTGGCCGTCAGCCATGGTTCGATCCTGGTGTTCAACACCACGTTGGGCGAAGACCGCGGCGCAAAGGCGGCTGCTGAAGACGGTAGTAAGATGGTTGGCATTATGATTCAGTGCGAGGGTGATAGTGATACTGTCGTTGAAAGCAAGTGTAAAGATAGAAAGAGTTGGCTAGAAAAGAAAGAGAGAAGCGCAAGACAATATTAGAAAAGGCAACATTCGTCCACAGCAATATTTCTTTCTTTTTCTTTCCCCAGCACAGTCAGAAATGTTGCCACAGGCCACGAAGGCGAGGGTATTTCCAGGAAGTTTGGAAAAGGGTGGTGGTTGTTGATATCCCGGCTAGTTAGACAGAAGCTGGAAGCCCGAAGAAAGAACCCAGGTCTTATGTTGCTATATCCGGTCTCGGGTTCCAGTAAGGCTAAGAATAGCAGTGGGATGGGATGGGTGGGTCAGAATTAAGAGGGTGGGCAAAGTGCAGACGAAGCAAAAAACTAAAAAATAATGGCAAATAGATAAATAGAATATAGAAGAAGCGAAAGGTAACAAAGAAAGAAATAAGGCCGAGGGGCCGTAAAAGAGGGAAGGAAAGAAAAAAGAGACCGAAGAGGGCAGGGGAGAGGAGTATTAAGAAGAAGAAGAAGACGATGAAGAAGAGGATGGAGGAAGAGCGCGAGAGAGGGGCGTGGCGGGTGTGGGAAGGCCCGAACAGGAAAGCAGAGGGCAGATTATGACAGGCAGGAGGATTAGACGGATTGGCGCAAGTTTGAACTTTGGTCCCACGGATATCAAACAAAACTAGCAGCACAAGAATAATCCCCCAAAAGAAAATATCAAGCAAGATCTCACAGTATAATAATAATCATCCGAGGAAAGCAGCTCATATATTAGGTCAGTAACGTCTCGAAATATTTGCTTTTTTGAACCCGTCGTTGTGGTCAACATCAACTCCGTCATACATCGTCGCCTCTGCCTTTTATTGTGGGCGCAGGATGGCGAGACTCCGGCTACTTTTCTCTCTGACGAGCGGAATCCCGATCGTATGGAACAAGTCTTTTGGCCACAGCCCGGATTCACCGTCCGATCTCAGCTGCACACCCTCGCTGCAGGAGGAGTGTGTAAATTTTTTTCGTTCTCTTATGGCCTAAGCGTTAGCACGATGCAGGTGTCCAGAATGGTCATCGGAGGTGGAGACGCAAAAAAGACAAACCTCAAATGTCATTATTCCTGGCCGGCTGCTATACTCCATCCATACCTCGTACGTACACTCCCATACCGCGAAAATACAACATACATTAGTGCGGAAATCCTGGTTAGCGAGGAGATACCTCCTACGTTTAAGCCTACGACTCTCGTTCCACACTCCTGTGGTCTTACTCCAACGACAGAGGATCTGTCCTGAGCGAAGATGGAGACCCTGGGGGCGAAGTCGCGAATGATACATGGATAACTAACCATGAACAACTCTATGTGGATTGTGGAACATCTGAAGAGAGTTCAACCAAGCGCCCAAGGCTTGCGACGTGATTTGGAGGGTTTCGGGTAGTTTTCGAGTCAAGACCGATTACGCTGGCCCGAAAAGGCAAGGGCCTACAGATGAGGGAGGGAGGACGAGAAGTTCGTTTCGCAGTTAATTTCCACCGTCGAATAGATGCAAGATTCGTCGAGATGAGCGTGCCACAGACCTTGTTGCAGGACTGCTCTGGCCTCTTGGGGGAATGGTAAATAGGAGAGCATCGAATCTGTAGGTATGATTTATTTTCCAGTCGCGTTGTGAAACCCGAAGTCCCAGCTCGGACAGGACAGGACTGCCAGTCTGAAGGTCGGAAGCGCAGACGGCTAAGCCCCATGGTGATCCACTCTTGATGGACACATCTTTGGCCCTCGACACCAAGCCATATTGATTGGTACCAAGACACTTTCTCCAGGGCTCATCGCCGTCTGTTCGTCCTGATTTTCTGTTTTTCTTCTCTATTGATACTGATCAGAGACGCTTCCCCTCGTTGTAGTCATGGCCCGGAAACCAGATTTCCTCTCACGATACAGCCATTCCGGGGCCGATAACCCAGGGTCATGCTTGACACCCCACTTCCATCCAGGTTGCGACGATCATCCGATTGCCTGTTAACAAAATCGGCCAAATATCGCTAAGCCCAGTCCGGGGTAGCGTATAATTTCCACTAAATCTCATTGACGGTTTGCGCCGATTTTGCCACTCGGTGGAGCTAGATTCAGCTGGGAAGAATATCAACCTTAAGGGACATTATTATTCCAAGTATTATTTATGATTATGCTGTTTTAATTTCCTGTTGGGAAGAAAGACAAAAAAGTGCTAACTTCAATGTCATCCATCTTACATATGGAACACTTAGTTCATTTCAACTTGCATTAATCTCACTTTCCAGTAGCCCAAACCCCAGGTTCCTTTGTCTTCCAGAGTTTATTGTCATATCCATTAAAACGTGGTACCTCGATTGTTTATTTTCCTAAACAAGTAGGAAGCATGAATTCGCGGGGACCTGGCTCGGGTGGTTCCATGGTTCACCCAGCGCTTCCAACCTCCGGTTCTGCATGAAGATGTATCTGTGTACTCCAGGGTCAGGATGTACTCCAGAGTAATGTGCGCTACTAAGACGAGCATGGATGTATCAAGAATTCCAGCATATCTGCTCAATGACCTGTCGCTTATTTTCAGGCGCTATGCTACTGCTCACTCAGGGAGCTCTGCGAAGCACTGACCAGCCCTGCACCTATCAGTCAATTTTCACCTCCATTTGTATATGCCTCCGACCCTGTACGAGGTCCTGAGTATCTGCGTTTTGAGAACGTCGTATTTGGTATCGCCATGTATTCTGGCTGTATAGCCAGAGAGCCCTTGGAAATCTACAGGTCTCCATCGCAAAGTTACTGGATATGATCGAACAGGAAGAAATCAATAGACGTGAGTTCCCTATCGCTGAGATCTGTTAGAGGGTGCAGAGCACTGGAACATCAAGAAAGTGAAACGAGTTTTCGTTCGTTGAATCCAGCAGGCATTATTTCATAGTACATACTCACATGACCTCGATTGAGAGAGGACGACGGAAAATATTTTTTCTTAAAAAAGAAAAGACAAGAAAAAGGAAAAATTAACGAAAACTGACAAAAAAGTCAGCTCAGCTGACAAAACCATGGAGGGGTTGATGTCGTGGGGCGAGCTAAAGGTCTTGGAAGTTGGCAAGATGGCTCTTGCGCAATCGGATTCGCCGATGGGGCAAAGAGTCCGGCTGGTACGGCGCAGCTGAGATCCCTGCTACGATCAACCATTGGACTAAGCCTCGTCGATGGTCATATCTAGGCTTTTCTCGAAGAGGAATATCTCTCGAAGGCTAGGAAGCTCTTGTAACTCTAATAGTGAGGTGATGCAGGACTTGCGGAAGTAGTTGCTCAGGGGAAATATCAAAAAGCAATAAGAAAAAGGAGACGACTGTGTTTGAAATCTTCTTCTTCCTTCGGATCTGCAGCCTTGGGCCTTTGGCGTTGGCTCTGGACGACATACTCGCCGTGGGACCTGGCCACTAGCTCTGCGTGCATGCAACGCAAAACCCTGGCAAAGTGGAGGATTGACTGGGAGAGGCAGGCTAGGATTCTGGAGATGCTACTCCTTCTTCCAGGCAACCGGCCCCATGATCTACTGTGAGCCAACACGGGGGCATGTTTAGGGGAAAGCTGGATGTCGGCAACACCGGGACTGGTTGAAGGAATTGGAATTAAGTGAAAGTCTGTATAGAAGAATCAAATCACGTTCTCGCGCCGCCCATGCGCACCCCACAGACGATCAACGGAAATAGGCACACATCATTGAGAGCCATTGAAAAGAAGTTACATAGTATATAGCGAAGAAAAGAAGATGAAGCCCTTCCAGTCTCAGCACGCGCCCAGTCGCTGGGTCTGATCCATGTGGAGTGCATGAATGAGTCACGGGGCTCGCCATGTACCACAAATCGACCAAGAGATGATTTGATGCTGGAGCACACAGCGTCGGCTGGAATCGGCATTCAGCAGCTATCGTATAGAGCTGGAAGGGCGGTTGAAGCTGTAGTTTCTCGATGACATCTTGTCATTTTGTTTTCTCTTTCTTGCTAGTATTCCATTTTAAATTGTGTTTTTCGTTTTTGCACCAAAGTCACTACTGGGGTGATGACGCCGTCCGCTTTGAGCCCGGCATGCGATACATCACAATTCGAGACTTGACAAAAAGATCTTCAAACGACCGTTATTACGACCCCTCCACACCGATTAGATTTACTTTTGTGGATGAGAATGTTGCCGAAAATTAAGAAGAAAAAAAAGATCAAGAGCCATAATCCTGTTGACTGCCGAAGATCCAAAAGGAATAGAAAAATCACGCTAGAAAAATCCTTTACTGGAATAAATATAGAAAAACATCAAAAAGAAACCCAGAATAAGGCCTCCGAAACAGTGGAAATCCTGTCACTGCTCATCGTGTTCGTCGGTGATGGCCGGACTCCTGCGCCTCACCTCGCCTCGCTAAGGCAGCTGTCACTGCATTAGCCACATCACTGAGGCGAAGTTTCTGCAGGAGATCAATTGTGCCATAATCCGGGATTCGGAGAATTCGTGAGCACGGGTGGGAAGAAGAAAAAGAAACAAAGAGTCCTGACTGGCGTTTGCTAGGGGATTAACACAGAGCAAAACCCAAGTAGTTACTAGTACGATAGAGCAGGGTTGAGCGGAAGAATATCAAAGCGGGGCTGGTCAACCAAGATGCGCTCCTTCATATTTCCCCGAAAAGTTCCGCTCGAAGCCTCTGAAGGGATTTATTTGATTTTGGAAAAACCTGGACAAAGATAGGAGAAAATGAAAGCTGACGGATATAATCCAAATGGTTTAATCCCTTACTGAATCGAAAGAACGTCCGTAGTCCCCTTGAGTGACGAGAGTTAGCGCCTGGACACCAATCTCATGGAGCCAGGATTCCTCGAGCCCAACGAGACCCCTGCATCATAATAATACCACACTCATGGGTCGTCGTCATCATGTCCGTGTTGCAGTCGTATCTGACCAAGCCGACCCATCTTGGATGCGAAGCAAGACATATGCAACCTTGGACACACTCCTCACTTTACTTGAATGATTATAGAAACCGACAGTTTCTGGTACAGGATGTCTAGCGACCTTTTGTCACCGCCCTCGAGAACAAAGTTGATATCCAAGCAACAAATGCTTTAAACCAATCCGGCTGCGTTCACGCCTGTGTTGCCTGCGACGATCTCTGCACCTGTTTCAGTCGAGTGCTTTTGCCTTGATTTCGACTGGCACCTAGCCAGTAAGCACAGCCGTACGATGCATGTTCCCGGGAATCCTAACCCCAATCAGCCATCAGCAATAACGCCGAGTAGTGCGACATTATTTTTTGGGGGCGCTTGCGATGGTGGTGGGCTCGACCCACTAGTCTCGCTGACAATGCATACAGGTTCGGTCACCTGTTCAGCTAGACCCCTTCAGGAGGGGATCAAAGGGTCATTTCCTAAATGAGGGCTATCAAATCTTGGGTCTAGGCTTGCGTCGACTCTCCTCAAGCTCTTGATATTGGAAGTCTGTGGGCAGACAGGGGATGGGAATGGCTTCCGATTGCATTGTCCTCCTCCTGCCCAAAGTACGGAAGGAACCTCGGAAGGAGATACACAAACGTAAGATCTTTAATTGGTGTCTCGGATTGGGAAAAAAGCAACTAGGAGTGTGGCTTTCTGACTGTTTCTCTTGCGAAATGCCTTCAAATTAGGCGTAGTCAAGTTTGAAAGTACGACGTCTCATCGAGGTTCGATGAAATGAGGTTGCTCAGGGCTTGACTCACTCTTTCGGCCATACAGAAGAGAGGGTCATGGTTCACGATACACTGTCTCTTGTCTTCACGGGCAAGGGTGAAATCGTGTTGGAGGCGGGAACTTACCGTAATGGGTGCCTTGCATGTGTTGGATACATATCTTCCCGTGTTCAATTACGCCTGTGATAGTTCTGCCTTGTTGAACGTGAATGTGCGGCATATCCAGTATGACATCGACAGCGCTTGCAGCGCAAAACCCCTACAGGTCAAGGCTCTAGATTCTTCGGGCAGTCTGAAAGGTCCTTATAATGATATATGTAAGACAGTGTGTGAAGTGCATATAGAGACCTAGACCCTAAGGAACTGATGACCATTAAAGCAGTACTCCAGGCGGTTAATAATACCTTAGGGTTACTCATAAAAGAAATAAGCTATATGTTAAATCGATATTTGAAAACACATAGTACTAGTTGTAGCCGATCTACCCTATGTCTTTGCTTGACCCTACATCTAGGATCTAAGTGGAAAAGAGTTAACGATTCAGTTCTATTGAATCTGGTTTAGAACTGAATCTGGTTCTATAAGTGTGATTTCTATCTAGGTTATATTGCGTTTTACTTATCAAACTGAGACCCAAAACCTATGGATCTATGCATCCTCTACTTTCTAATTTACTGCCGCTACAAACGGGGAATATCTGAGTGAAAGAAAGCCTTATCAATGTAATTTCTCTTATCTGGATATAATTTAGTTGATTAAGGTAATCTCAAAGATGGTATGGCTTCTTTTACAAAGGTCTGCCAGCAATAAAAATATGTGGATCAACCATGACATGTATCCTCTTAATGCTTAAGATGCAGGCCAGTCTTCGAGATACACTTTTTTTCCTTCTTTCCAAAAGTATTGTCGAAATTATTCATTCGAACAATAAATTCACGTATTTCGAATTGCATGTGTTGATTGTGTTGGTAGGATTTGATGTCCATACCGCAGGACATTGCCTGTCGTGGCTGAGCTTCTATACGGTTATATCAACTTATTTCATGCCACCTTAGGGTAATAAATACTCTCATTCTCTAGGTCAGGCTAAAGGGTCACATATGGGAGTCCATGCAGTTCACCTTTAGAGTAGCATCCGTGGGAACAAAACTACCTGTTTGCCAAGTGACAGGTTGGACTCCTAGGTTGCCTCGACTCCGGGGTAGTTAGTAAGAACATATGGTGGGTTGGAAAATGAATTGGTATAAATTGGGCAACCAGGCTTCGAGGAAAAAGGGGTTTAAGACAGAGATAAATGTTTTCGAGGATCAATTTCTTTCCAGACTTTCTCACAAGGAGGACCGTGCTGCCTCGCGCTGACTATCACTGTGCGTGAATTCAACAACACTTAGCATACATCTGGGCAAGAAACCTCTCCATTTTTTAATGCTGAATTACTAGATTTAGGGCTCACCCAATCTAGTTCCGGTTGGCCCTAGGCGAAGAACGCGGCTGTATCGTAAGAGGATTGCATGCGTGTGATCTGGCCTGGTATAAATTGGGCCGGCAAGTAACCTCATTGTATGTCATGTAGTTGGTAAGAGGGTCTGGCCCTGGTATAATATTGGGGTTTTTTGCCTTCACAGCACCACGACAGGTATCAAGAGGTCAGAAATCATGAAATTAGTCTTCAGCTACTTTTGCGTCCGCTCTTGAAGGGGCCTCACCTGCTGACAGCCATCATAAGATGGATAAGCCTGGGCAGGGTATCATAGAGTTGATCACCTCGGCCGTAACAGCCTACACCCTGCCTCCTATCCAAATTTTGACCTTGAAATGTGTGAAACAAACTCAGCCAGTGTCCGAATACGTGAGTACCAATCACTCCGCCACTGTAGCTCGTGGGCCTTCCAGGAATAGTGTCGCGATCAAGAATAATCCCATTCATAGTCTCACCAGCTCGATCCGTTGCATCTGGGAAACGCTGAGTCGATGGTGTGAGGATGAAGATATTCCCAAACATCACGGTCTCAGAATAAGACTTGCGCATATCCCAAGAATCTACCACCCGCAATCTTCTTAATATAGATGTTCAAGTCCTGGCACCTACCATGGTGAAGAGCTCATCTGGTTCTCGTTGTTACTGAATAGCTCCACTCGGGCCTCACGGAATGGGATCGCATCTTTGGTAGTTTCTATAGAACCAAATAGAAGAGACGTGAATGCAGGAAATAAAACGATTAAAACCGAGAGTATCTAGCTCGTTAAGTACATTTTCGCTTCAGGGCCTGTTTCCGGCCTGAAAAGATCAACAGTAGGCCTTCATATCCAGGTCCCTGAAGGAAAATTGCAAGTCAATTTGTTCCTCGGCTTGAGTCTTGATTGATATCCATGATTGGCGCCTTTTTCCTAAAGTTTAGAATTGTTTCTGTAATTAGATAAATAGTAGGTCTTCAGAATAGAGTCAGATCTTTAAACTCGTGAAAGGTTCATAATGACGTTAAAGCTTGTCGACCAATTATCCCAGATCATGTCCAAATCCAGGCGGCCTTCTCCTTCGAAACCCTCGTTAAACTTTAGAGATCAATGAACAAAAGCAAAGAGAGTCCACCACATGTTGCACAACGTCCAAAATGTGATCGGAATTGTCCTTACTGCACGGGCATCGGAGTTTTCTTCACGGGAAATCGTGGGGAGGACACATAAATACTCTTTAAGAAGGATAATTATTTGTAATAAAAATACAAGTCGTCGTGTGTCTCGACCTCGAAGCAGGTAAAATGCCCACTGGAGTGAAGAAGAAGAAGATTTCCGGTGGCAGAAGGCGATGTATATCAACCAGCTGAATCAGAAAATAGCTTGCGGTCCTCAGCTTGAAGTCTCTCGAGCTCAAGGCACCCACTCACCTCATCTCCCCCCACAAACCCGAGGCTCTCGATCTTTCTGCGCCCACAAATGCGGAGTTCAATTGAATTTATACACGAAGTGCAGATCATGCTTATGGTTAGTGACACTGACAGCGCAAGCATGAGCCTCCCAGCTCTGGGACTGGGGAGTCCCTCAGGCAACAAGAGGTTGGCTGGATCTTACTCTGGACTTAATCATTAAAAACTTCATCGATATCCGTCCCAAAGCGAGATTTCACCAGCTTCATCTCGACCCAGACTACCTCGTGGGTTATATTCGAGCTTCAATTATTTTCGTCCCAGTTGTCATGTCTGACTGCTCCCTCTTTTCCCTTTGTCAAAAACATCCCATATCCTGTTCAGCCACAAAAGGGTGCTATGAAACTCCCATGGGTGGTAGTGTTAGAATTGCATTGTTCTTAACTCAGTTTGACTCCCTCTTTAACCGTTACATCTCCAATGATGATTATGACAAGCTGACAATCTCCTTCCAAGACTAGGCTGCCTTTGCAATTGAAGCATTCACTGCACCTTCAGTCCTCCACGATTTTCTCCAAGATCAACCCAAGACTTGACGTCGCTATATGGAGTGGATTTTAATGCTTGTGACATTCATTTTGCGTCTCAAGCTTCTTTCACCTCGGCATTTATGCACCGCTCTCCACTAGCCATCTCTTGGTCTCTCTCATCGGGAGCTACTCAGAGTACGGTTTAGCCCTCGGTACTTCTACCTCGTTCACCATCGTGAAAGCTCCACAGTGGCTTCAGCATTTCCCAATCAGAACATGAAAAAGGACCAGGGTAGCTTATGACGAGACCATACGTTGAACCACACCAGAAGCCACCATCTTCTATCGGGTGCGTGCCAGACTATCCCCCTCACCCTTGTCCAGAACTGGCGTCATTTTCCAGGGACTCGCACTGAGCTTGAGTTGAGAGATGGAGTCGGCATCATCAAACTCTGGGCACTGTTCTCTACTGTGACGTCCACTGGCTCCTTGCTTACCGATCCACTTCCTGTTCGCATAATTACTACGGGTGTGATATTTGAAAATAACACAGATGTTCCCGTGATAATATTCTCTCCCGTGTACAGTCCTCTTTAATAGATGGCCTCCTTCGCCGGGGTAATAAATGCGAGGGTCAACCAAGAAGGACGAACTCCAAGCCCCCGACCCCGGACGGAATCAGACCGCGTGGCGGAGTCCCGGACCTCTAACGCAGTGGTTGCAATGCCCTCCGAACGGGCCAGCGACCCAGTGATTACGATTTTTCGGCTTTGTCTCCCCATCTTTCCCGGATTTTCGAGGGGGGAAAACAAGACTTTTGGCGGGGAGCCCTTGTGAACGGCCCAATCCTGGTGAATGCTGACTGTCGATCATAAAGCTAGTGTGAGCCCTGACCCACAAAGAAAGAAAGTATGATGTCTTCCAAGGTCCAACGTCTCTCTCAACCAACGACGAAAGAGACAATTCTCCCCTCACATCCTGAGGCGCAGGCTCGGAGAGAACTAAATTCCCTTCTCCTGCTGGTTGCACCTATGATGTACATGATCGGTGGACCCTATCCACGTTACCCTTTCACATGTTCCCGAGATAAAAAAGCTTCCTTGCATCCCTTCCTGGGCAACTGTTGCGAGAATTGATCGCGCGTGAGCAATTGGGTTTCCACCCTTCCAATACCGTTCCTGGGGACCGTGAAGATTGAAATTTGGGTCCAGGAGTCACTCCACACATTTGCCCAATCGTTCCGAGCATGTCCCTTTCCTGTCCGACGGACCTTTTTCTGCCTGGAGTAATACTTTTTTCTTTTTTTGCTTTTGGTGTTTCAATTTAGAAAAATCGGAACATTTAAGTATGAGGCATCAACGATCGGTTTCTTGCGAATAGTCAATAAAATTGTAAGTCTCGAGGAGGAAGCACCCAACCGATAGAGTGAGGACTAAGGAAAACTAACAGCCGCCACCAAAAGACGCAGATGGCGTCTCGAGGAAGGAACTAATGTCCAGCACTAACCCTTAACCAATGGCTGCCTTTCTTTCTGTCGAGATCAGCGAGTTCGCCCAAGGTGTCACACTCCTTGAATGTGTGTACTATGGAGTAAAAAGCTACTGTGTACAGTCTATCAGGTTGATCCACTAAGTGCAACGTCATAGGCGGGAGGGGGAAAAGAGAAGCGAAAGGAACATCCGTTGACCTAGTAATGGGACAGGGTGCAGCTCGTAATTTCCAATCCCATGATTTTTCTCCCCCCCAAGGCGATTTGAGGCCGACCTCGACCATGCGGCACTTGGGGTACTCGGGTCGTTTTTCACCTATGATAGCTGGCTCTAGATCGATCCTCTCTGCCAGTCAAGGGTGATGATCATCCCTTGCGGCTGCCCTCCCTGGACAATGAAGTCCTTTCAGGCCCAAGGGGAGCGATCAACATGTCGTAATCCAGCAAAGAAATCTGCAATGACCCCCTTCCGGTCGAATCCAAGGAAAATTCGGCTGAACAAAAAAAAAATGAAGGGGGAAAAACAGGGAAGCCTCCACAATTCTGTTAGCTTCTTCAATTCACATGCGGGGATGACAAGAGCTCTCTCGGCTTGACATAGGGACTATGTAAATGTGGGGACAATGCTTTCTGGGGATCTTTCTTCTTTGCAGATATATAAAACGCAATGCAACCTCCGTGTACCTGACCTCTGCTTCTTCAGCCGTCTCCTGCTGGCCAGAACCCCCCTGTGAAGAGTGGATAGAGACTAAATATGCGTTTATCAACAGTCCTTTCAGCACTAGTGTTGTCTAGCACTTCTCTGGCTACGCCAGCCCAAGTATCCCCATCACAGGGAAGCTTCCAATCAGGCGAGCAGTCTGTGTCGCAGCCAGCTGCGGTACCTGAGACGACAAAGACGACGACGGTTGTTTCACAGCCAACTCAGAGTAGCAACGTCGACCAAGAGACGGACACCCAGACGAACGACGACCCGCAATTAACTGTGTCCCCAAGCGCAGATAACACGGATAGTCAGCCTAGTCAGACTACCAGCCTGGGAGATATCCTGTCCAGCAACCTCCCAATTCCAGACACCGATACCGATGCCGACACCACCTCTTCAAAGCCCCCAGCAACAACCACAGAGGCTAAGCCCACGACAACGAAGTCCGTTCAGAGCTCCACAACAAGTATTTCGGATAGCGATAGCGATAGCGGAGGTCTGTTGGGTGGCCTCGGAGATGGTCTTGATGGCATCCTCGGTCTGCTAAATCCAACACTTCTTAAAGACATAGAGTCTTTCTTTCACCATTTTGCCTATCTATTTGACGACAAGACGACCGAACAGACAAAATCCTTGTTGAATATTGCATCTGGGCTGCTGACTCAGAAACTTATCAATCAGGTCACGGGGCTCTTAGACAATGCGACGTCGCTCCTGACTCCCGAATTTGTTAAGGAAATCAAGAAATTGCTCAAATCTCTTGGCCCTCTATTGACCCCTGACTTATTTGACAAGATCTCTACTTTGTTAGAGAACGGCAATAAGTTGTTGACCACCGAGTTTGTCAAGGAGGTCAATGCTCTTATTGGGAACGCAAACAATCTGCTTACCGCTGAGTTTGTGCGAGAAATCCGACACCTGATTGACGCCGTCGTGCCAGTGGTGACTCCTGAGCTGTTTAAGGAGGTGTCCAGTCTTCTAGACAACGCCAACAAGCTGTTGACGCCTGGCTTCGTGAACAACACCTCAGAATTGATTGAAGCCCTTGGCCCTCTCCTGACTCCTAATCTGTTCAAGCAGATTAGCTCGCTGCTGAACAATGCAAATGGCCTGTTAACAGCGGACTTTGTGAAAGAAACTCGCGGGTTGATAGGAGCTCTTTCGCCTGTTTTGACACCTAAGCTCCTTAAGGAGGTTGGAGGTCTAGTGAACAATGCCAATGGTCTCTTGACACCGGCATTTGTGGACGATACCCAGGGTCTCATCAAGGCAGTGGCACCTGCTGTAACTCCTCAGCTCCTCAAAGAAGTCAACAGTCTCTTGAGCAACGCAAATGGCCTATTGACGGATAACTTCGTCAAGGAAACTCGCGGATTGATTGGAGCCGTCGCGCCTGTTTTGACAACTGAGCTCCTTAAGGAAGTTGCCGACCTATTGAACAATGCCAACGACCTCTTGACGCCGGCATTTGTGAGCGATACCCAGGGCCTCATCAAGGCAGTGGCACCTGCCGTAACGCCTGAGCTCCTCAAGGAAGTTAGCGGTCTATTAAACAATGCTAACTCATTGTTGACTTCCGACTTCGTTGACGAGACCCAAGGCTTGCTCGGAAATGCCAATAACCTCTTGACGCCGAAGTTCGTCAACGAGACTAGGGATTTGATTGGCGACGTCTCCCCTGTCATCAACGCGCAGTTGTTGGCTAAGGTTGGCGGTCTGCTCAACAATGCCAACACGCTCTTGACTGCCAAGTTCGTCGAGGAAACTCAGAACTTGATTAGCAGTGTTGGACCAGCCATCACTCCTGACCTTCTCAGAGATGTGTCTGTCCTTGTTGGAAATGCCACGGCCTTGCTGACGCCTAAGTTCGTCAATGAGACGAGGGATTTGATTGGCGACGTCTCTCCGGTTGTGAACCCTGAGTTGCTGGGTGAGGTCGGTGACCTTTTGACTCACGCCAATGACCTTCTCACCGGGAAGTTTGTCAACGAGACAACTGGTTTGATTGAAGATGCTTCTGAGGTATGCTAATTTCCAAAACATATCTTCCCTTTGGGCTTTTGACTAACTTCCACCTAGTTGCTTCCTGCCGTGATACAGATCTTGGGCAACCTGTGAGGTGCCTGGCAATACGATTTTTATTGAAAGTTTATGATGAGAGGACGATTTTTTTTTC
This sequence comes from Aspergillus conjunctus, assembly GCA_027569095.1. NCBI lineage: Eukaryota > Fungi > Ascomycota > Eurotiomycetes > Eurotiales > Aspergillaceae > Aspergillus > Aspergillus conjunctus. Next base: position 385,264 of record JAPDEL010000007.1, on the reverse strand, counting down.
TTTTTTTTTTTTGGTAATATGGTAAATTATGTCGGTGGAGTTTCTAGCCTGAGATAAAGTGGGATGATGTACATGAAGTACTGACTATTAATTGCTTCCAATCGTAATATACGATTTACGTGTATACAAAATCGCCCTTGTTTTCGCAATATTTGACCTCGATATATTCAGTCGATGTCCCGATACGTGTCCCAGAAGAACATTAGGAAGACCGATCCACGCTGCGCTGCATCATCTCCAAATGTACGAATTCAAGTAGCCGGGGCTCTCCAAGCAGCGGCCGTCAGGTTCGTGCGGCTTCAACCTCATAAATAAGCTCCCGGATCGTGTCAATGGCGCGGGAATTTGCAGCTAAGGGGAACGTCAAAAAGGTTTGTTAGAATTCTCCGCCGCTTGAGTTCGATCAGGTCAGGCGCACGGAGCCTTCACGGCATTGACTGGAATGCCAAACACGGCGAAGCTGGCGTGGTAGCCGAGTTTTCGTTCTAGAATCCCTCCCACACGAGCATCAGTCGTAGGCTGAGCCGACAAAATCTAGTTCGCTTTGCGAACCCATCCCGGTGGATGGATATAGATAGACAGGCGGCATTCGGTCCGAATTCTGAAACATGGACGATCTCACGGATTCTACCTCGTAGTTGTCGATCGATATTAACCAGGGCTCAAGAATCTATGTCGCAATGCTTGAAGTCTTTCCTTCCTGATATTTTGAGAGAACTTTCAGCTCCAGATTCCGCTCTTTAATTTTCTTGTCCATAGCCCTCTGGACATCCTCTCGTTTCCTCTCCGCGTCTTCTAGTTTTTGCTTTATGTGTCTCGCAGTCTCTTCCTGTGCTATCAAAGCGGCTTCAGGCGATGGAAATTCTTTCCGCAGTTGTTCAAGTTGAATGCGCACATCGTCGGGCTCGATCGGGGAGCAGGTTAGTGGATGGTATTGGTGCGTGGGGAGAGGGTCGCTCGGGACGCGAATATCGGGGAGAAGGCTGTGGATGGGAGTTGTGCGGATAGAGGAGTTTAAGGGGATTTTATCTGGAGAGGTAGTTGGCTCCGATGGTGGTGAAAGAGGGAGTTGGTCCATGGTGAATGTTTCTATCTGTCTGTCATCCTGGCGAATGTTGTCTTTGATCGCAGTTTCTTCCTGAGCTGGGTATGTAGGCGGTACCCTTTTGCCGGATAATGGTCCCACACCGCCTTCCACTTGATCGTAGGGATTGCGGAGGAAGAAGCAGGGAAGGAAAGCTGACAGCATGTGTCATGGAGAATCAGTCTCAATGAGTGGTATTTGCAATAATATTAAGTCGCACTCGGGACCTGCCAAGTATGCAGGCTTTTGGTATGCTTTCCTCTCTCTTGTTGCACCTTTCGTTGTTCGATGCACTAGTATATTCAGCCAATGTGATGACCTCATGTCTCAGGTGTATCATGCTGACGATGAACAATTCCAGTTCCAAAGAACCGAAGGGTAAGTTATGCGCTTGATGGTTTCCAGAGAGATAATAATGTTAGGTATAGCCTAGGTTCGAATTAATTCTCAGAGTAAGCAATCTAACCCGGTACACCCTGTACCGCGAACTTCCGAAGCTGACAAGGCTCTCGTCTAGATTATCGACCTCAATAATATCCCGCTCGTCAGTGGAACAGCTTACATCAAATGGCGATTACCTTCTTCGAGTGCAAATGAACATCACGGAACGACAGATAAAGCTATTATTCTCGACCACAGAGCGTCATGGAACTACGAGAAGACCTTATATGCCAGGCTGACGATCGATCGAAACCAAGTACTCTCTGAATGCGAAATCCACTTTGATGTGATACAAGAATTTTCATCGGCGGGCCATAATGAAAAAAACCTTCTGGGACGGATCAAACTCAACCTTTCCGAGTATGTGGATAAAAGCGATGACGATGAGGGCATTGTCAGGCGATATTTGATGCAGGATAGCAAAATCAATAGCACGCTTAGGATCGGAATCGCTATGCACCAGGTGGAAGGCGATAGGAATTTTACTACGTATGTGGTCTTTTGTCTGTCTTCGCCCGTGCTTCAACTGTACTAATGCGCTCGTTGTTAAAAATCAGGCCGCCCCTTAAAACCACCAACGCTTTCGGCGGTATAACGGGTGTAGTGGCTGCGGAACAACAAGGCGAACCGGATGATCTAGGACAGCTACCGATAATCAATCTGCAGAGCAGGGACGTTGCCGATATGCAAGAGATGTATCGGCGCACGTTGGCGGCTTCCTGGACCTCTCGGCCCGATGAATTACCCGCCGATAAGCTAATCGAAGAATTATTTTCTGGGAGCGTAGGCTGGGCCGATCCACGCGATCCCGAATCCGCCCATACCACGGATAGCCATGCTAATGTGGCATCACCAGACGGTGCCGCGGAAGCGAATAGACAGGCAACGATACGGAACAGGCTCTCCCCACATTTTGAGCACCGAGCAAAGATCTCAAGTAGTCATTTTCGCAACGGCAGCAAAAGGCTTGAATTCGCTCCCACGATTGAACATACGGGAAAAGGTGGAAGCATCGAGCACCAGCTTTACGATAGCGCAAAGGGCAAGGCATGGAAGAACCGGAATACTGAACATGAGTTATCGGAGTTTGATGTACGCGATGACTTAAGAAGTTGGGATATTGTTGGTAAATAGTGATCTATCTTGATAATATACAGCTCATTTGATATTATTTCTATTATATTGTAGTTCAATAATGGGCTCCAGCTCCAGCAGTTCCGATAAGCAAGTCAGATCAACACTAGTCCATATATGGATTAGCACATTTTTCAATCTCTTGAAGCTTCTGGCGTCTGATCGCCAAAAAAAATAATCCAGAATTCAGGTTCATGCGCTGTGCTGTTTGCTCCAGATGCTTTCGCAATCTTCAAGGTGTGTATCAGGGCTTCTGAACTGTCAGTCACTGCAAACCTATCGGAAAGCCGCCTCATTCTCCGGATTGCGTCGTTGCGATGTCCTCGTCCGATTTCAGAATACTGCAAGCACTTCAAGCGATCAACCACGGTCAAACGCACGTCCCTACAGGCATAAATCGAACCACCGGAACCGATCAATAAAGCGAAACAAAACGAAGAAGGTTGATCTCGGTGTCAGCTCGCTAGGAAAGCCGGGTGAGGTGGTCCTAGTACATGAGCAAACACGCCATCGCGGATTCCCGAAGACCTCCAGTCACCATGACCGGAAAGACAAAAGCGCACTCCCTTTCATGCTAGAAGAGATCGAAAAAGAAGCAGCACCTTACGGCAATGCTGTAGTGATTGAGCAAATTGAGAGTTTTCGCCTCTCACATCAGCCTGGGAACAAGCTGACAGCCAACGATTGGGAGGATCTCAGGACTGCGCTACGGTCTTCCTTCACCATTCGACAGTTATCGGATTACATTTCTGGGTATGAATCCAACGACTCAGTCTCAGGCGGATCTGTACGGCGCGATACCGAGAAGTGGAGACCGGGAACTTCCGTCTTCTTTGAGACCAGCCTTGCTTCACAGCCGGGTGTCGCAGACAGGGTTGCGACATCTCAGGATCTGAAGGGGAAGGATGTACTTGCTGAGAAGATCCTTCGTGATTGCTGGCAACTCGGAGTTATGAACGAAATCGGCCAAATAGATATTCGCCTTCCCACATATTCATTGGCCTTGCTTCTCGGTTCAGAGCATTTTTCCTTTGAGGAGTTGGCTAGTCTCCATGAAGCCAAGATTGATGTCACACATTCTCTGGGGCTTGTCAGAATCACTGGGAAACAACGATCATCTGAATCTATCTGCGAAATTATACACGACACGACAAAGAGGATACGAGACGAGGGAATCGAATTATTCGCGACTGGAGACGAGAAAGCTAAAAGCATTGGCAAGACCCTCAACTCTGATTTCTTGGCCTGGGTTAGTAACACATACGGAGTGGCATTCAAGCAAAATACATCTTATGGCCCTAGCCGGATCTTCTACCTCCTCGAGAACAAGCTAGATGCAGATGACGCCCGAAGGGCACTGAACCTTGCAGCTCATAGTGCAATATCTTCCCCGGTTCCTTTTAGCACCTACATGTCTTCCTCAGATGTAGCTGATAGGCACAACGTTGAGCCAGGCAAAAATGTTTCATGGCTTGATCGACAGAAGGCGTGGTTTCGATGGGGGGTACCGTCAACCCAGCCAGACAAGGCAAAGGATCTCAACAGGTTCTTTTTTGATAAACACCAAACTCGTCTATCAGATGAACTTCTCAAACTTCTTCGACAGGCGTCATCTGTGGATATAACCCACAGAGGGATTTCTGAGGTCCACGAGTCTATAACAGCAGCGGTTGGCAGGTGTCTCTTTTTACGGAAGCCTTTTGCCCAAGAGGAACCTGTCAGTGCTTCACAATTAGGGAAAATGTCTCTTCCGCGGACTTTCATCACCGAAATTCCTCGCTCCGCTCACTTCCTTCGCATGTTGACACCCCATTTTTCAGAAGAGCAACTTCGGTCACATCGCATCCGCCTCGTTCCTTCAGGACTCCATGCAAGTATTTTCCCGCAACTGGAGTTGGACGTCGCAGTAAAGCCAAGCGAACTCGGTGACACTGGCTTCGATTGTGACCTAAGGAGTGCGAAAGCGATATTAGAAGAGAGCCATGTCGACTATCTACTTCCTGAAGCCACCCTGGACCTTCGCTTCACACGAAAGCTTACCCGTGACATATTAACTGGGCCATGGGAGAACTACTCGCTGGACGGCCTCCAAAATGATCTCAGAGACTGCTTCAATAGGAGTATGACAAGCGATGGCGACATTCCTCTTCCAGCGTTCACATCTGTTACCCTACCAAACGCACTGTTGAGCCCAGCCAGCGAGGCGCAACATCTAGACGGATGCACCACCGGTGAATACATTATTCTGCCCGCAAATGACATCCAAGGCACTCGCATTCACAAGTACGAATTCCAAGACCAGCGACTCTACTATTCCTTCTACGAAAGTGGACCATTCAACCCTCAAACCACGACAAATCTGTTTTTAGAAATGGACATGGGCGGCAATGATTTCGCCAAGAACTCTTCTGAAGCGGGTGCTGAGAGCGAGCCCTCCTCGAGCCCACTCCAGAGGGAGTTTAACTCGTTCTATACCACAGCTTGCGCCTTGGCGTTCGAAGCTAGCTCGGCGTAAGAGGCGCAGGACGCCGTAACGGAGTCATCATGTATATATAGCCGTCTTTGTATTTCGGACATCTTGTCTCACTGTATTATTAGAATTTATGAAGTAACTAAATAGGAGCGGCGGATCCGCATAATCAACAGAGTGCATTGGGCGAGGAATATCGAAGTAAGGCAGAGAGAGCGTTGCTGGTCTGGCACTGCACTGGGCAGAAATTACTGAAAATGGAAACACCTCACAAGCCGAGTACAGGGCGGGCTGTCAGCACAATCTCGGGGAGAGAAAGAGTCGCGGAATTTGATTAAACACGGAACCAAATATTTAGGCGTGAGAAATCAATGGGTACAAAGCTGTCTACCTAATCTCCGGCGCTCCGCAACGATTCCATGGAGGCGTGGGTGCAGTCGAGTCGACAAAGTCTGGACGGATGGGGGTTGACGTAGTTGCTTTCTTCGCTAACGAGGGGCTCCGCCGCATCTGACCAAAGTCCGTGCAGCAGCGGCCGAAGATGCCCAGTTGACGACCCCAACCTCTTTCCTGTTCCCCTACAGTTTCCCCCCAAATATATATCCCCCCTCCCAGCTCCTCTAACTTGTTGGATTGTTGCCGCTGGTTGCTTCTATTCGCAAGGCCTCCCCGTTTGTATTGGCCTTCTACCAATCCCGTTTGCTGCGGTCCCGCCATGAAGTTGACCCAGACCCGGTCATAGCAAAGGCATGGAGAAAACACGGGTCGCTAAGGTGTGTTATAAATACCTCGACGGAGAGATTGGGAGGGACACACGCATCCGGGTTCTGACAACATTGCCTCTCGTCCCAGGTTGAAGATGTGACCTTGGCACGTCGTGGTGAACAGGTTGTTGGCACCCTCCATCTTACTCCCCACCATATAATCTTCTCCCACATCCCTCTTCAGTCCGACAATGCACAAGCACAGGGCGCTCCTGTGAGGCCGAAGGAACTTTGGATAACGTATCCTATTATTTCCTTCTGCACTTATCGCCCGACTCCCGCTGTCTCTCGTCAACCATCGTCGATTCGCTTGCGCTGTCGAGACTTCACATTCGTCTGCTTATATTTCACCTCCGAGAACAAGGCTCGAGATGTATACGATAGTATAAAATCATGGACATGCAAGATTGGGCGAATTGATAAGCTCTATGCTTTTAGCTACCAGCCTCCGCCTCCCGAACGCGAACTCAATGGCTGGGAGCTCTATGAACCCCGCAAAGAGTGGGCTCGGCAAGGGGTGGAAAGTGAAGGGAATGCTTGGCGTATATCTCAAATAAATACCGACTATGGGGTATGCGCTGTTTTCTATCTCTATCTTTGCTTTCGTCTTACTGACTCGGAGTGTGTAGTTTTCGCCCACATACCCTGCTCTTCTCCCGGTCCCCGTCAACATTTCGGATAACACTCTCAATTACGCTGGGCGGTATAGGTCCAGAGCTAGAATACCCGTCTTGACGTATCTCCATCCTGTCAACAAATGCTCGATCACACGCAGCTCTCAGCCTCTAGTTGGCGTACGCCAGAATCGAAGTATCCAGGATGAGAAGCTCTTAGCTGCTATCTTCACGACATCGCGATCGGAACGGCCGCTCGCAAATTTCACCCCGCCGAATCTGGAAACCGAGTCATCAAATTCATCATACGAGGCTCCGGGTAGTCAGACTTTCCCTGAGCTAACAAATGCCGAAGAATTAGAAGACGAGTTGATTGCCTCGTTCCATGAAGACCCCCAAGGAAGACCTCAGGTGTATGGCGCTCAGCAACACAACCTAATTGTTGATGCACGGCCAACTGTTAATGCGTATGCCATGCAAGCGGTTGGACTTGGTTCAGAGAACATGGATAACTATAAGTTTGCCACCAAGGCATATCTGGGCATTGACAACATCCATGTCATGAGGGATTCTCTGAACAAAATTATAGATGCGTTGAAAGATTCAGACCTGTCTCCAATGAGCCCAAGCAGGGAACAACTTGCGCGAAGCGGATGGCTGAAACACATTTCCGGAATCTTAGATGGTGCCGGTCTGATCGCACGTCAAGTTGGTCTCCAACATTCGCACGTCTTGATTCACTGCTCGGACGGGTGGGATCGCACCGGACAGCTTAGCGCATTGAGTCAAATCTGTCTGGATCCCTACTATCGAACCCTGGAAGGATTCATGGTGCTGGTAGAAAAGGATTGGCTTTCTTTTGGCCATATGTTTCGGCACCGCTCGGGCCATTTGAACAGTGAGAAATGGTTCCAAATCGAGAACGAAAGAATTGGCGGTGATTCCAATCGCGGTTTTGGCGAAGGCGGCAGTGCGAGTAAAGCAATCGAACATGCATTTCTCAGCGCCAAGGGCTTCTTCAACAGGGAGAACACGAGCCGCGATTCACTTGGAGAGTCAGAGACAGAGATTCAAAGCCAGGACTCTGATACCCCTGGCTCTCGGAAACCTACTTCAACGCCTCGAACGGTTGCCTCGGAGAAGGAGGTTACAAAAGTAAAAGAGACAAGCCCAGTCTTTCATCAATTCCTTGACGCGACTTATCAACTGCTTTACCAGTACCCGACACGATTTGAATTCAACGAACGATTTCTACGGCGCTTACTCTACCATCTTTACTCGTGCCAATTTGGCACCTTCCTTTACAACAGTGAGAAAGAGCGTGCGGATTCTAAGGCAAAAGAGCGGACTCGCAGCGTGTGGGACTACTTCCTCGCTCGTAGGGAACAGTTTTCAAATCCTAAATATGATCCCCAAATTGACGACCATATGCGGGGCAAAGAGCGGTTGATCTTCCCGCGTGTTGACGAAGTCAGATGGTGGAGCGAGGCTTTTGGCCGAACAGATGCGGAAATGAATGGTGTCCGGCTACCGAGCCCCCTTCATGGCGCCAATCGCGATATTTCAGGCACAGAGCGAGCACCGGTACTCGCAAGCGTCGAGAATGCTTATCATTCAAGTACGTTATCCGGAGGACAGACTCCCCCCCTTCAAACAGGACAACAACTTTAGCCTCAAGTCTCTCGAATTTATCCTTTGCAAGGAGCAAGGAAAACAGTCCTGACCCAAAAGGTATGGGCCAAATGGAGGTTGAAATGCAATAACAGTGACCGAAAATCAAATGCAAGGAGCTCCTGAGCAAGGACTCTTCTACGAATGTCTTTATGATTGTGATGTAATTACAATAAGCATGGTGGGTATTATTGGTCGTGGTAGACCTAGAACAAAACAAAGTTCTCTGTGATTTTATTTTTATTCTTCTATTTGTGCTTGATTTTGGCAAGACATTATGAAAATGAAGGTATCAGACTATAGCTACGATCTGTCATGAATGTTTTTCTGTTGATGAAGACAATGTCATTGTGTTTGAAGTGATGACCCCTGCTTTTTGCCTTGTATAGAGTTTCGATGTGGGTGGGTGGAAGGTGCCTTGGGGCCTGGGAGCCTGGGAGCCTGAGAAAAGAAGCTTTGACCTCGTGGCGGGTACCCAAAACGGGAAGGTGGCTGCGGAGCGAAAGCGAGGGTTGAGCCCTATCCCAGATAGGAAGGACAAGCCCTATTCCTAAAAAATCCCCACTAACGCCGAACTTCTCAAAACCGACCTCGACTTTGAACGACTTCCCAACTTTGGTGCACCGCCAACTACCGCGTCCTTGGCCGTTTCTTCGACAATCTAACACAGAGCAGAAACGCAAACATGGCCGCCGTCCAGGGAGCTATTTCGAAGCGCCGCAAGTTCGTCGCCGACGGTGTCTTCTATGCCGAGTTGAACGAGTTCTTCCAGCGCGAGCTGGCTGAGGAGGGCTACTCCGGTGTCGAAGTCCGTGTTACTCCCACCGTCACCGATATCAGTACGTTTTTTTCCGCAAGCGAAATCCAATTTCCATCTTAATTTTCTGGAGGAAAGGGAAAAGGGGAACGTTTTAAATTTGGAGGGGATAAATGCCTATGAAGTTGGATATGTGGAGGAGATTGTTTGGCACAATTCAGGGATATATGGAATCAAATTGTGAATGCTAACGGGTGTCTTTTTTTCATCGCAGTCATCCGTGCCACCCACACCCAGGAGGTTCTCGGAGAGCAGGGTCGCCGCATCCGTGAGCTCACCTCCCTCATCCAGAAGCGCTTCAAGTTCCCCGAGAACTCCGTTTCCCTCTATGCCGCCAAGGTCCAGAACCGCGGTCTGTCCGCCGTCGCTCAGTGCGAGTCCCTCCGCTACAAGCTCCTCAACGGTCTGGCCGTCCGTCGTGCCTGCTACGGTGTTCTGCGATTCATCATGGAGTCCGGTGCCAAGGGTTGCGAGGTTGTCGTTTCCGGAAAGCTGCGCGCTGCCCGTGCCAAGTCCATGAAGTTCACGGTACGTTCAACAACTCTGTTTGGTTAGAAATAGATGGATATATTTAGGGACGGGGAAGAAGTGGAAGAACAACCTGATATCTCGTGTGCGGGGAGGCATGAAATTTTCAGAAATAGTAACTAACTGGGGACTTTTGTTCATTGCAGGATGGATTCATGATCCACTCCGGTCAACCCGCCAAGGAGTTCATCGACTCCGCTACCCGCCACGTTCTCCTCCGCCAGGGTGTCCTCGGTATCAAGGTTAAGATCATGCGCGGCTCCGACCCCGAGGGCAAGGCCGGCCCTCAAAAGACCCTTCCCGACTCCGTCACCATCATCGAGCCCAAGGAGGAGCAACCCGTCCTGCAACCCATCAGCCAGGACTACGGTGCCAAGGCTATCGCCGCCCAGCAGCTCGCCGAACAGCAGCGTCTGGCCGAGCAGCAGGCTGCGGAAGCTCAGGAGGGTGCTGGTGCCGAGGTGTACGCTCAGGAGTAATCGGGGTTTCTTTATCTAGTTTCTTCGTTTCCCTGTCGTCTTACCTTATTTCACATGACGATAAAATAAAATTACATGATTCTTCCAAAAACTACTTTTTTTTTTCCCTCAGGGGGTGTATCATCTCTGACCTGTAGAATTAAGCTTGACTCTCGAATTTCACGTGACACAAAATCCGATGTTGAAATTTATGGCTCTGAAGGAGAAGTATTAATATATATCAGGCATGTTATCACAGGATAAAAGTTAGCCCTTTCAATCACAAAAAGGCCAACAGGAATACAATAAATAATGCGCCATTTAGTGATGAACGAACACCACTGCTTTGAACTAAAATTCTTCACTTTTTATTTTTTAACTTTATTTTAATCTTAAGGCTCATGGCTAGAGTAAAGCATATACATAAGAGTTTCGTAGTGGGAAAGACATCAAATCATCTATGGTCTATATCCCTCCTTCGCATCTATAGGAAGGCTTCGATATTGATCTCCAGCGTGCTAACGGGGAATTTCATCTCGTACTTCTCCAGCACGGTTGGGTGGAGAATACCGAAAGTACCGATAACGCGGGCCTTTCCGCCAATGCGAACATGGACCGAAGCGGCGTGGCCGTCGAAGTAGGTTGGGTCTGTGAATATAGTTAGAGAATACCTCGCAAATTTCCGATGCATAGGGGGTTATAGTGGGCCTACCTTCGAGCTCCTCAATCCAGTACTGAGAGTCTTCGACGGCAGGGTTCTCGAGACCTTCCTCGTGAGTAATGAAGGCCGTTTTGAGCATGGCCATTACACGATCCAGAAGACCGTGGACGATCTCAAAACCGCTAGTCTTGCCGTACCAAGCGGCGGCGAAGTGTCTCTCATTTCGACTCTTGCGTTCTAATGATACGTCCTTGAATGCTACATCGCTGACCTCGAAGATCTTCATGGGGACCGAGTGGTGCTTGTTCTCACGGATTGTCTTCAGAAGGCCGGGGAGAAGACTTGTACGTACAACCTGGAATTCCAGAGTCTTGGGGTTAGCTAGCTTGACTGCGGTGTTGCCGTCATCCTTGCGGTTCAACCAAGCAAAGTTCTCGTCGTGAGAGCACAGAATCAGAGGGAGAACCTCGGACCAGCCAGCCATGGCAGCCTCTATCCGGACGATATCCGAGAGTTTGTTGATGGGAAGAGGCTGGGCAACGGTGCCGGATTTGCTGGGGAAAGAGCGAGGGAGCGAGTTGAAGCCGTATGCGATGGCAACGTCCTCCATAATATCCGCTTGGTGAAGAACATCAGCGCGGGTGGGAGGGATGTGGACATCAATTAAGTCCGGAGATGTAGTCGAGGGGGTTGCCTCATAGGCCATCTTCTTCAAGAGGGTGCAGATATCGGCGGGGGAGAGCTCCAAGCCACAGCACTGGTTGATGTAGGAGACCTCCGCCTGGGTGGTGCGCGGTGCAAGGTCTGGAACAATCCTGGTCTCGCCGTTGTGCTCCGAGACAATCTGGATGGGCTCAATTCTATAGTTCCTCGAATTAACATATCACTCTCTGACAAGAAAGGGTAAGCTCGAAGGCAGCCTTACGTGAAGGGTTCAGATGTGTATTCCGAGAACATCGAGACCATAATCTTGTTCACGATCTCCAGCTTTGTTTTATCAAGCGCGGTAATTTCGATGAAAACGTTCTTGGTGTTGAGGGTAATCTTGGAATGGTCGCCGTTGATAATAGGGGGTAGGGAACAGATAGTCCTCTTCGAGTCATAAATGACGGGGTAGACAGGCGAGTCGCGGATAATGTGGAGGTATTTACCCAGGTTCTTATCTTTCTGTTATGAATTGTAAGCATTTATTTATGCTTAACATACGTTCCAACGCAGACCCACATCATAGAAGGCCATAAGCTCCTCGCCGTTCATTTCTGTTGTCTGGTTGAGGGGGATGAATCTGATATCTTTCGGGGGTAGGGCCTCATAGGTGAAGGGCCCTTGAATCGTATCCAGGTCGTGAGTACCGATTGACACCAATGTTCTTTGTCTAGCCAGATTCTGGTGGAGTTTGTCTTGAAGGGCAATGAACGATTCGTAGCGGGCTTGGTCGAAGGTGACATTTCGAAGAATAGCGCCTGATACTAGGGGTCTAACTTTCATGGTCTAGGCGAAACCATCAGTTAGGAAAACCGGCGATCCAAAGTTATCCTGAATACAACTTACATCTTCCTTCACAATGATCTTCTGAAGTTCGCCATTCGCGGGCTTGACCTGTTTATAGCTGGGAAGAGGCTTCCGGCCCAAGAAGATATTGAGCATAAGAGCTATTCCTTCGAAGCAAAGCAAGTCATATCTGCGAAAAGGTCTCAACATATGCGCTCAAAATTGTCAAGTTGTGATTCATGGGAAGCGTACCGATTCGCTGGGATTTCAATCTTGAGCTGGGGAGGCTCCTGCTGTCCATTCACAATCGGCCTGTCCGAATTCGTTGTCTGACTTGATTTAGCTCCTGCAATTCGAAACAGCGGGGAAGATATGGGAATATACATCTTCGTCGAGCTCAATGCCTATAGTTGAAGCCGTCAGCGTCAGCCCCGCCAAAGCCCAATAGAAGTCCAACTTACCGAACTCAAAGCACAATTCATCAAACTCTTCGGTAGTATAGCTGATAACAGTTTTAGCAGTGTATACTACAGCTCAGTAAGGTGTGTTTGCACATACTCTCGGCCAAGCTCCTTGAAGAGAGCGGCCTTGTCGACCGAGATGGTAGGCATCGTAGAGGGGTGCAACCGAATGAGTCAAAATTTCCGGACGAGTAGATTGAATGTCTCCCACACGGCGGACGGCAACTGTCTCGGGCGAGGGGTGGTCTGGAGAGTATAAGTTCCACGAGGGTAGAAATTTCAGGCGCTGGGTCGAGTCTATTCCCGCCGTTGGGTACAGGTACTTTGAACTCTTCCAGGCTGAATGCGATGCTGTTGAGTCTTTGTTCCGCGTTGGGGCTTGACCCTCTCAAAAAAGGCGGGCACGGGGCCAGCCACAGACACCGCCACACCATATCACCCCTCCTCCCGCTGGGGGTCGTAAATCTCCTCACCAGCCACACGCTGGCCAATGCTCTCCAACCAAGTTACCAAGTTAGCTGAGGAAGAGTCCAACTGCCCCCCGTCACGATCCCGTCCAGCGCACTCCAATTTCACCTCTTCAACCTCAAGCTACTCCCTTCTTTTAATACCCCCTCCTCTTTTGCTCAATAATCTATCTCCATTCCACTCATCCCTGTTGGGTTACCGCTTTGTTTGACCCCAATCCAATTGTCGAGGTACGCCATGATCGTTGCTCGAGTGTCTTGCGGCGGCCCAAACCCCACGAAACCTCGCCCCGGAGATCATCTCACTGACCATTCATTATCCCCCTTTGATATCAACTCACCACCCTCCCCAGCTCAGGCTAACTCTGATCCGTGTAGGTACTCATTTTGCACTTTACTTTGCTCCTCGACCCCTCGTTTCTTGTTCCCTCGCGGCGGCAGAAAAAAAAATCGTTCGTCGTGTTCGCGTGATATCATTTTCCATCTGTTGGCTGGAGCGAGGACTTGGACCGGTCACATCCCTGCCCTCTACGTATTCCTTAACTCGATAACATCTTAAACGTATACGCCACATTCGCGATGGAGGGTCAGGGTGAAAACGATGAGCTCTACCCTATCGCTGTTTTGATTGATGAGTTGAAGGTATAACAACCCTCCTGGTGCTCGCCATTCCTTCATTGAAATGCCGTCGATCTGATTGTTGGATTTGCAGCATGACGATGTCCTTCTCCGCCTTAATGCAATTCACCGACTTTCCACTATTGCGTTGGCTCTGGGCCCCGAGAGGACCCGAGAGGAACTCATCCCATTCCTTGACGGTTAGTTTAAGATACAGGCATAAGAGGTGTTTTTCGGGACAAGTACAAGTTTAACACGGTCGATACAGACTCTGTCGAGGATGAAGATGAGGTTCTGACGGCTCTGAGTGAGGAACTGGGCACCTTCACAGAGTACGTTGGTGGACCGGAATATGGACACGTTCTTCTGTCCCCTTTGGAGAATCTGGCCGCTATTGAAGAGCCCCTGGTCAGGGAGAAGGTAGGGCATGTCGAAAATTTGTATAGGGATATCCTACTGACGATATCCCAGGCGGTTGAGTCTCTCAACAAGATTGGTGAGCAGCTGTCCGAAAAGCAGATCGAGGAATACTACGTTCCAATGGTTCAGCGCCTGTCAAAGGCCGACTGGTTCACCTCGAAAGTCTCTGCGACCGGCCTCTACTGCGTCCCCTATAAGAAAACCCCCGCGCCCCTCCAACAAACTTTGCGGCAATTCTTCGCCGGCCTCGTGCGCGATGAAACCCCTATGGTCAGGCGCCAAGCTGCCAACAACCTTGCAAAGTTCGTGAAGGAGATGTCAACCCAAGTAGTCATCGACGAAATGATTCCCCTGTTCCAATACCTAGCCAGCGATGATCAGGATAGCGTACGCCTACTCACAGTCGACATTCTTATCTCCATCGCCGAGGAAATTCCAAAGGAACAGCAGCCCAGCCATGGGGTACTGTTGACGTCTCTGCGCAACCTGTTCGAGGATAAGAGTTGGAGGGTTAGATATATGGTTGCCGACAGATATGAGAAGGTACCGCTCGTATGAATTTTGGTTAACCCAACATCTGATCTAACAATACTGGTAGATCGCTAAAGCTGTCCACGACGAAGTCGTCGTTCGTGACATGGTACCCTCATTTGTCAAACTTCTGAAGGATACAGAGGCGGAAGTCCGCACCGCAGTTGCTGGGCAGATTCCGGGTAATTTGATCTGACCCCAAAACAGGAGTCTTCGCTAAATTTGAGCTAGGCTTCTGCACACTTATCGACCGCGACACCTTGCTTAATGAAATCATGACCAGCGTGGAGGACCTTGTTTCGGATCCTTCTCAGCATGTTCGAGCAGCCTTGGGTACTCAGATTAGTGGACTAGCCCCGATTCTTGGGAAGGAAGAGTAAGTTCCATCTATCCAATCGCTCCGATGTAGCCTCAATCACTTACCTCCTATGCTTAGGACCATTTCTCACCTTCTCCCAATGTTCCTCCAAATGCTTAAAGACGAATTCCCGGATGTGCGACTCCACATCATTTCCAAATTGGAATTAGTCAATAACGGTAAGGTTTGAATTTTATAACTCAAAGTACATGAGTTTCTGACTTTTTCAGTTATTGGAATTGAGCTTCTATCTCAATCCCTCCTTCCTGCAATCGTTCAGCTGGCCGAGGATAAACAGTGGAGAGTCCGTCTCGCCATCATTGAGTATATTCCTCTTCTGGCCAGCCAGCTAGGTGTCAAGTTCTTTGATGAACAGCTCAGTGACCTGTGCATGGGATGGCTCGGTGACACGGTCTTCTCCATCCGAGAGGCTGCCACGACAAATCTGAGGAAACTCACAGAGGTCTTTGGCGTGGACTGGGCGAAGGGCTCCATCATTCCAAAGGTGATGGCCATGGGTCAACATCCTAACTACTTGTACAGAATGACGACATGCTTTGCTGTCTCCGTAAGCAACCCATCCTCTCCTTGAGAAGTTCCTTCCACTAACTAGATTAGACCCTCTCGCCTGTGGTCTCCCTCGAAATCATTGAAAACTCGATCCTTCCCATCCTAGACAGACTTGTTTCTGATGAAATCCCCAACATTCGATTCAACGTTGCCAAATCGTACGCTGTCTTGATCGACACACTGCGACGCCTCCCTGCCCAAGGAACACTGACAGATGTGGAGAATTCCGGTACAACCGAAACCCCATCCCCACGGGGTCAGGATCTCATCCAACAAAGAGTTCTCCCAAGCTTGGAGAAGCTTCAAGCTGATGAGGATGTGGATGTCCGTTATTTTGCAACAACTGCCGCAGGCGGCCACGAAGAGGTTATGCAGACTTCGCCGTAGGCCATTTATATTGGCTAGGTGTAACAGCACCTTGAGAATGAGTGTGAAACGATATTAGGCACTCACTTCTTGGGGGGATTGTCGATCTGATCAATTTAGAAGCAGTCAGGACAACTGACCTGGACGAAATTCTCCATGGCGTTTTAAATGTAGATTCTTTTGGCCCATTATTATGAATAATCGTATGAAAAATCAAACTACGGTACTTCCTTTTTGACACAGAGCGAACGAGTTGGTGTTGTCAATTTAATTCACCGCATGTATGCAGCATCATGTGATTTACCAGTTACTTGTCTTGATGAGGATTAATAATTGGCCACCTGTTATACGAGCAATTTCTACTCCGAGTACAGCTTAAAATTCTGTGTCAACACAATAACAAAATATTGTGCAATTCAAAGTACACCTGAATATCCGAGAAGAATTAAAACGACATTTTTAAGCTTCAGTCATTATTGAACCATTGACTCCTGACAAGCGCCGTGAAGCGTCAGCAACTCGTCGCCACATGTCCCTCTCATGGCCTTGGCATTTCGTGACTGTCTCTGACACAGAAAAACAACATCGTCGCGAGCTCTTAAATCTTCGCGGAAATTATGCCCAGATAACTGTACTCATCGTGATATTGCTGATTCGATTATACAATACCTCTACCCAGTCGGGTCAGCAAAATGAGAAGCCGAACAGGCGCAACCAACGGTCCTGGCTGGATTCTCCCCCATTCCCGGGATGGCTTGAAACTCGAAGGCAATTCTTTATTTCTTTGATCTGGCTCAGCTGGTTAGTCGGTCTCTCCGTGTGGAATACCGGTTATGGTATGTACAAACTCTTCCGTATATTTGTTGTGGAAAAATCCAGGGAAAAAAAGCAATGCCTAATATGTTCAAATTTGCTCACGCTCAATTTAGACTACCTGCACCTCACCAAGGCACTTGGCCACGTTGGCTTGTCTCAGATACCGCTACAGGTACTCATGTCGCCCACTCTATATATAAGCAGCTCAAAGTCGAGGTCGTCGTCCTTGGTGTCCGTCCTGACGTCGATCCCCCAGCCGGCCCTGACGCCCTACCATCGCGTCTTTGGACGTGTAGTCGTCTTGCCCTTACTTATTGGACATGCAGCCTTGTACTGCTCGTTCTTTCTGCAGTCAAGCCATCCCGACTTTAGCTCCTTGTTTGCAAAGCGCGTCCTGGACCTGGACGTTCAATTAGGCATTACCGCCGTGACCCTAGCCGTCTTGGTGGTATCTTTTGTGCGACCAACGGGGGCAACAGGTGGGATATGGAAGGGAACAATTAAAACCAGAAGGCAGACGTTCTATATCGTGCATGTCTTTTTGGTTGGAGCATTGTGTCTTGTGGCATATTTCCACGTCACCCAAGCTCAGGTGTTTGTTCTGCAGTCATTGGGGGGGGTTTTGGTTAATCTGGGATGCTGCTGGATGACAGCAAAATAAATGCTTTTGATTGGAATTTTAATGAAAAATTAAATCCTAAGGTAGCTAGCGAATTTTGAAGAGAAACTTGGTGTTGATGGTTGGATCAAAATGTTACTTCTGGTTTGCTATTCTAAAATATATATCCGGAATTGTCCTCTTCATTCACAAAAATTAGAGCACTTTTTGATGAAACCCACCAGCCGGCCACGCAAGCAGAATAGAAGCCACTGAAAATTTATATGCAACTAGGACGTTGATATTCAAATCCTAGTATGGCAATTAACTGCTCATGCTTGGGGTTCATAGTCTGTAGTGGGAAGTGGAATGAATGAGATCTTGAGCGACACAATTGTCCTCCGTCGACGAGAAACAGAGCAACATAACGAAGATCAATGGATCCGCTGATCCCGGATCTATTGCCATTGCATTCAGCCCTAACGCCAATCAATCCTGTTTGTGCAAAAACCATCAAGAAATGATGCTCTTGGCATGTCGTCACACGTGGGGCACTCCTGTTTTGGGTTGTTTTTGTTTAGCGCGGCCTGTTGCTGTGCCGATGGGGATTATAGTTACCACTTCCACACTAGATACGTCGATAGCTCATCGAACACCATTCTTCACCCCGATCAGTCTTTGGCTGAATGAATTAATCCTATTGTCCTTGCATTTGGACAAGGTGACGCAGGCTCCCACTGCCGAAACGATCGCTTAATTCTAATCGAATGTATAGAGATGATCCTCGATGGCATCATGCGGCCACATCGACTTGTGGGTTTACTGGCAACGGGCTTCCTAGTGTTTCTTTCGACCCTCTTCATCAGGAGCTCAATATCTCTCGATGGGAATCCTAGCTTTGTTTCTGCGCCAAACGCTGCTCCTCTGTCCTCCCCTCAGCCACATTCCGAGTCCCCGGACGATCGCATATATTCCCTTCCAACAGAAGTTCATCCGATTGCTACCCTCATTGAAGACGCGCAACAGCAATTTGCCCAGCTGCGATCACGCCAGTCAAAATCCCTGAAGGACGCCGTGAAGGAGTATCGCCGTCGTTATAATATGCACCCCCCACCTCATTTCGACAAGTGGTTCAAATTTGCTCAGTCAAAGGGCGTCCAATTGATTGATGAGTACGATACGATATACCATGCTTTACTGCCGTTTTGGGCATTCTCACCACAAACAATTCGTGCACGGGCACAGGAAGCCCTCGGGTACGATAATTCTTTCATCGGGGTTCTTATCAGAGATGGGGAGGTATCTTTGGTGGAAGGAGGGAGTGAGGATCAAGAATGGCAGCGGGAGGCCACACTTGGTATGTTAAAGGGGTTCGTTCAATACCTACCCGACATGGACTTGGTTTTCAACGCCCATGATGAGCCTCGAGTGGTTGTGCCAAGTGAGGATCTTCAAAGATTGGTGGCTATCGCCAAGGATCAGGCGATTCCAAATGCGTTTCAGACCAAGTCTCCCGTTAATGAATGGTCAAGTCGACCTATGGATTTGAACAAAGGGGATCGCATTGATGAAGTGCGCACAACCCGTTTCAATCGCTTTTCTCAACAACAAACGTGGTCTACTTCTCGAGCATCTTGCGCCGTTGATAGCCCTGCTCGCTCACTCTACGAGAATACGCCCGATAACACCCATCTCTACGCTCGTGGGGAATTGGGTTTCATCCATAACACATCAGCTTTCTCTGATGTCTGCAACACACCTTCGCTAAGGTACACATATGGATTCTTCGACCGATCTAATGTGTTTGTAGTCGCTCATGACCTCTTCCCGGTATTTTCACAAAGCAAAGTGTCTAGCTTCCAGGACATTCCCTACCCTAGTCCCTGGTACTGGGCCGACAAAGTCTCATATGTGAGCGAGAAGGACTACAGGTGGGACGAGAAAATTGACAAATTGTACTGGAGAGGGTCAACCACCGGTGGATACTCCCGGGCTGGTGGCTGGCGACGGCAACATCGACAATTAATGGTTGGCAATATAAATGCTCTAAATACTGCCAAAGTACTCTCGAAAAACAGCGAAGGTCAGTGGGGTCCTAAGGAGGTCAACCGCCAGGAATACCATGATCTTTTTGATATCCAGTTCACCTACGTTGGACAGTGTGACCCTGATGACTGCCGGGCGCAAAAAGAGTACTTTAATGTGACCGACACGGTAGCTCAGCAGGACGCTTGGGCTTTTAAATACTTGGTTGACATTGACGGGAATGCGTTTAGTGGGCGATACCATGCATTCATGCGCAGCAGTAGCTTGGTCTGCAAGATTGCTCTATTCCGGGAATGGCACGATGAGTGGCTTAAGCCCTGGGTCCATTATGTCCCTCTGAGTCTAAAGGGCGATGAATTTGTGGAGACTATGCGATACTTCGTCTCGGAAAGCGAGGGCAAGGTCGCGGCACCACAGCTAGCTCAGCAGGGTAAGGACTGGGCACAAAGGTCTCTACGCAAGGAAGATATGGAGGTTTGGTTTTTCAGACTCCTACTTGAGTAAGCTGCCCTCTCCTGAATTTGGTCTCGCTGCCAGACATTAACTATTTTCATAGGTACGGGCGTTTAGTTGACGATAATAGAGAAACTCTGGGTTTCATCTAACTGGTTATCTCGCTTTGGCTTTTCTCTTGTTAAACTCATGGATCGGAGTCTCAGTGTGCTTTCCAGCTCTTTCTGACCTTTTTATTGTTATGATATGCACCACATACTCACGCGAACACCTCATGTTGACATGATACATATACTGCATCGAACGGGAAGCCGGCGTTTCAATCATATTTCTTGCTTTTCTCTGATTCTCAAGGCGCTTAGGAAGCCATGGAAACATAAATATACCCGCAGTTAACTGGTGAGACTTGAAATTTCGGATGAATCCACTATACTTATACCTTAGTACTATGTGCATGGACTCTTTCTTATCTTGTATGATACCAAAGTTTCTAACGATATTAAAATATACTAGAGGCGGGAATGATGAGTTTTGAAAAAGCCACAGATCTAATTTTACTAAGACTTGACTCCCCAGACAACACAGCTCTCAGCCTAATCGATCTTCAAAAATTATGATATCGGTGGAAATGCCGCAGCCAGTATAGCCGAAGTAACTATATTTTACCAGTATCAGTCTCAACCGGGTTTTTGCGAACTATAAACAGAGTGTGTTTGTGATCTGAGCCTTCGAAGACAGATAGCTCATGAATATCGCATGGTGGAAAAGTGGATGGAAACAAAGCCCGATTAATATACTTGCGTCCATACTCGATAATGGTGGGAATCACACCATGGCCCCTACCTATCTCTGGCCTCTCCGGAATAGCATCAATGATCCCTATTCTGCTAGAAAATATGGGCGGTTTCTGCTGCAATATATGAGTAAGCATATACTCGACGTGTCTTAATTTATTGCCACTCATACGAAGCTTCTCAACTGCCACGGAAGTGAATTTGTATGGATGGATGCAGTGGGTGGCGGAGACGTTTCCCCTCCTTTGATTGCGTCCACCTCCAACACCACAGGCTCCACCTTAACTAAAGGATTTCGAGCTAGCTTTCTTCTCCAATCATCCTTTCGCACGTGAACCCTGATATATAGTCTGGCATCTGTGGTATAATTTCTTTCTTCCTCCCTTGCTTACCCTCTTTGCCCCCCTGCGTCTCAATGCCCCCCGATCACCGGCGAACCTGAACGATTTGTCTAAAAGTCATCTTCCTCAGGCCCAGGACGAAGTGGAGTCGGGCGGAACTTTCCCCGTCACCTATGCAAGCAACATGGCAGCCACATTTCTGAAGTCTATATTTGCGTTTAGCTATGGGCTCTTCACTTTGCTAATGTATGGAGCTGTAGCCACTTCTCATGGCCTTTTTTTCCGAAAGAATACAGAGAAGGAGAACCTGGAGCTACAGCTCGGTATGCACCTATGTCTTCTCCAATCATAGTGGGCTACAAGAGAGCTCGAGCTAATGCGCGACTTTTAATCCCCCCAGCACGCGACCGATTCTGGAATCTGTCGGAAAAGTGGACCACATTTTCCCATCATATACTTACTTTGAAAAACGGATTCAAGTTCCATTATGTATGCAACGATTCCCGCGGAAGTAACACTGCGCCTAAGCCCTTGGTTATCTTCATTCATGGATTTCCTGATAGCTGGGCGATATGGCGTCACATTCTGGACGCGGATTCCCTCCGAGGCACCGCTACCGTGATAGCCGTTGATCTACCTGGTTACGGTGGGAGTGATAGTCTGGAGAGGTACTCAGCAACCAAAGTACTGGAAAACCTGACCGAGTTTATAATCGCCGTTCGAGCAAAGTATGGTATCGACGGCGAGGATGGCACCAATCAAGAAAGAACAATTATTGTCGGGCATGATTGGGGCTGCCTTCTCTCGATGCGACTTGCGGCTGATGCTCCTCAGCTAGCGGACAGGTTTATCTTGACCAACGGTCCACTGGTATGAATTCCCAAAAGAAAGTCGGTCCGGCGCGGCATAACTGACAATAATATGTCTAGATTGGTCTTGTGGTCTCGAATATTCAGCGCTTGCTCTCCTCCTCACTCAAGATATTTAAAACTTTTTTGCGATCACCTATTCGCTCCCGCTCTCTGCTTTTCAAGGCGGCCAAGCCACTGAAAACAATTTCGCAACAGCTTTGGCTGTCCGGATATATTTTCATAATGCAGCTTCCTTCGCCCTTTGTTAAATACTTCGGAAGAGGGGGGAATCAGTCGTTTTTGAAAATGGTCCACAAGGGGTCCTATGGAGCCCAGGATTTCACGCAAGAAGATGCTGCAGAGTGCTTGGCTAGCAGTATTGGCCCTTCAGCTGAAGAAGGCAAAACACGTACTGATGATGGCGACACATATCCTGAATTGGTGATTAAGAAGCGCGCCTTTTCCAATTTCTTTGACATGGCTAGGTACTACCGAGACAACACAGCGGTCTCACGCTGGCGCAAATCTATCGACACAATCACCAGCCTGCACAGTATCGCTAAAGGGAACGGAATCCACCGAACCAATAGCGGAGCTGGATTATTTGATGATGGACCGGCCGGTGCCTTGCAAGCCAGCGCGACTGTTATTTGGGGCAGGGCTGACACTGCTCTGCACCCGCAGCTGTGCCTGAATGGAATGGGGGACTACCTGATCCATAATAGTCAGGTCATTGAGCTTCCCCACTCCGGGCATTTCACCCCTGTGGAGCTTGAGAGCCGCCTTGCGCTGCTCAAAGCGGTTGAATGGGCTGTCAATGGTGAAAGAGAAGACATCGGGGCCGTCATCCAGGCTAGTTGTCCAAAGGCGATAGTTGCAGTCAGGAAATGACTTGCGAGAAATATGATCTATGCTCCTATCATTTGCTCTGGACTCTGTATACGGGTTACAATTCTGTATTATCGGTGCCCGACGAAGCATGGGGAGCTGAATTCTCACTTTCGAGATATGACAACTTATTGCTGGTCGTGAGGATTCCCGGTTAAAGCTCAATAAACTATTTTTCATATCACGTCCGCGTTTTGTTACCCTCTCGTCTTTGAATTTTTATCTACCTTGACCCAGGAAGCTCTGCGTACGAAAATAAGAAGAAAATAATAAAAATCAATTAAATTGATTGAGCGCCACAGGACGTCTTCGTAATCAATAGTAGTAAGGCTTTGCTTTCCCATCAATTAATAAACTAAATTAATTAAAGTTGTCATTATATCATGTCCCACCACTATTTTTGGCTGCGGGATCCAAGCGCTTCTTCTGGGTGGCACGGCGCGGTCTGGTGCAGGAGAAGTCTCCCCTCGCCAATCGTCCCCCAACGCTTGGTTCATCTCAATCTTCTTGGAAATTGGAAGGCACCACCTACCTACTGACCCAAACGCTGTTGGGAAGGAAAATACGGACGTGATTAAATCATATCGCAAGACATCCGGAGCTTCTTCACCAAGTCAAAGTAAGCTTGCCCGGAACCGGTTCACCGTTGCCGCGCAGGGCCTCCATAACAACCTGTGGCTGAGCTTTGCTCTTTGATAACAATTGTGAATCGCGCGATTGCTTCAACGGTCGGAATGGAGTCTTCCTAGGTCCTGGGTACATATATAACGAAGAGAACTAGTCTGCTAACATGATGCAGCTCTGTTGGAAGCTATCATCATAGTTTCTTAGCACAGGACCTTGTACCCCTGCTGGTGGCGACGGGCGGGGTTTGTCCCTAACGTTGACCTTTCGTGAGGGGGAGATCGTAGCCAAAGCCCATCCTCACTTCTGGCTGCTTTCCCTGTCTTATGTTTTTTTCCCCCGCTTTTAAACTGTCCCGGAATATCCCTACCACCCTTTTTTCCTCTCGCTTGTCTTCTCCTTTCCCCAGTGCCCGGTTTCCAGAGGGGCTTACGTGCTGTTGATTACCTCCGGAATGGTTTCCCATGAGGATGTTGTCTATTGCACTGTAAGTGCCGCGTCATGAGAAATATTCTCGGACCCATTGAGAGTGTGTTGACCAAGTTGCAGCTTCTGTTGAGCGACAATTATCTCCCAGGTAAACCATTGGCCCCCAATGGACTGTTGAGAGCCTTCCTGCTAAGCCGACGATTCCTTGTTTTCTAGGTGCCGTCGTCCTCGCCCATTCGTTACGTGACAATGGAACCCATGCCAAGTTGGTTGCTCTTTACACGCCTGACAGCTTGCAGGCGGCCACAATCAACGAGCTTCAGGTGGGTATTCTTCTTTTGAACCAAGGGGTCTTGGAAGAATTTTTACCTCCGCGGCATCACTTTTTTGACAAGAGCTATCTAGACAGTTTACGATGTGATAATACCCGTGCATCCGATGACGAATCAGACCCCGGCAAACCTATGGCTCATGGAGCGCCCGGATTTAATAGCCACATTCACCAAGATTGAACTCTGGCGGCAAACTCAATTCAAACGCATTGTGTACATCGATTGCGACGTGGTAGCTATCAGAGCCCCTGACGAACTCTTCGATTTGGATGTAGATTTCGCAGCGGCTCCCGATGTCGGCTGGCCGGATTGCTTCAATTCTGGCGTGATGGTACTTCGGCCCAACCTGCAAGATTACTTTGCTCTGAGAGCTCTCGCTGAAAGAGGAATCAGCTTTGATGGAGCCGATCAAGGACTGTTGAACATGCACTTCCGCGATTGGCATCGACTGAGCTTCACATACAATTGCACGCCGAGCGCGAATTACCAGTATATCCCGGCATACAAACATTTTCAGAGCACAATCAGCATGGTCCATTTTATTGGAGCTCAGAAACCTTGGAATATTCCAAGACAGGTATCTCCGGTTGGCTCCCCATACAACCAATTACTGGGGCAATGGTGGACTATCTATGACCGACATTATCACTTTGTAGTTCCCGTGAGTTTGAGAAATCGAGGATTCACGTCTTCGTTATTGATTTAGCCTTCCTCTATCCAGGGTGAGTTGATGCTAATAATCCCCCTAGGAGCAAGCCTATAAGCCAAGCAGCCGGCCTATCACTCCACAGGCGCACCGTACAACAGAACCAGCGACCGATACACTACATGTTGAGCAACCCCACCAACCCGTTTCGCACCACCAGAGCGGAGATACATCTTTTGTTCCACATTTAGAAAGTCAACTTGGGCAAGGGCCACAGTACCGAGATCCATCACCAGCTCCCCTCGAAGTGTCACAGCCAATCCATCATGTGCATACTACCGCTCCACATGAGGTCACACACGTGTCTCATTTCCATGAACCCACAGATGCTCCATCGTCAGCGACATCTGAGCCCGTATGGACCGCAGGCGCAAGTCAAACAGAGCATCATGTACGCAGGAGCGAACCTATCTTGAGTGCCGTCCCACAATATGTTCGAGGTGAAGAGCATATGCAAGCATATATCCAACCCCAACCTTGTCAAGCGCCTAATCAAACGGTCAATCAATCATGGGTACAAGATTCTAGCGCAGCTGCAACTCCTCCCCCGTATTTTCCAGAGTCTAGTAGCTCCCATGTGCATCATCAACCACCAAGCCCTCAGACGGGGGGTTACGGGACTAGACAACAATCACCAACCCGCCCACCGCCCCCAGTCGTGGAAGAAAAACCCTCATTCGATCCCCCCAGGTTGGAGTGGAATGCGTCTCGGTTGGTCATACCATAGTGTTGAAACTCTTCTGCATGCTTACTTTTCCTAGGGAACCGCCGCCATTGAATTCAAAACCCGAAGGGCTTGCACTGGAGAAGAAGACATACACCATGTCAGAGGATAGCCAGCTTTTCCAACCTCCAGCATTCTATCCCGAAGCCCCCAAGAACATGTACTACCAAGTTCCTGCAACGAAACCGGAGCCAGAGAACCTCGCTCAACTATTTCCTTGGGAAGAGAATGCACCGAAACCAACCCGAGTCTTCTTGGATGATACCCAGCATCCAGTTTCTCCTGTTCAGAGCAAGGCATCTCTTGAGTCTGCAAAGGAAGAATCGGGAACATCCATGACATCAATGATCACATCCTGGACTTCTGAGGCACTCAGTGATCCCTGGGTTCCGAGTAGCGAATCCTTCGAAACCTATTCCCGCTCCAACGCCTGGGACGAGGTACCCGAGATCCAGAGATACATCCAATCCATTCAGCAAAGCCGCAAAGGTCATGTTCAGGTGGTCTCCGGTGCTTCCAGCTCCCAAAAGAGCGCTATACACCACCATCATCCACCGGCAAGCCCGCCCCTGAACTCCAGTGTTAGGATCACCGACTTCCCTAGTGAGACTGAGCGTCCCAGTCTACCAGTCACACCCGTCCCCGTCAGGCGACCGCTAGTCACACATGCTCCGGGAGAGGAATGCAACACGGATGAACTACCAGCCGCGGAAGGAGTACCAAGTCAGGAGGACTGGGTGGGTGTCACGGTTGATGTGTTTTTACACCTCCTTCGAGCGACATACTTATACTGCAAATTTACAGAATCCTTCAGCCCGCCTCGAGGAGCTTCAGCGGCGTCAGTCCGAAGTTTTGGAGAATCCAGATTTGATCTTTGAGCGTCTTACAAAAGCTTTGAATGAGAGGGGAGACTGATTGATTGATTGGGGGTGGAAAGGAAATAGGACAAGTTGATATCCATGGCATATTACTCTTTATTTTATTCATTTTCTTTCTTTCTCGCCGCCTGCATGACTTCATATCGTCTGTACATTATTCATATGCATTACCTATACTCGTGTTGATGCCGCTGTTCCTGCGGGAGCATTTGTTTACATTTTCTTTTGGTCATTATTCCCGATCATCAATTACAAGGGCATGGACTCTAAATTCAATTGAACATTCTTATTGGGTATTGTGCGTCAAGCTCGGGGATGTCATCGTTCTATGTAAGGATTTTAGCCTAGAACTCCAAGTTTGGCGGTTCCAAAAATGACCTCCAGAAAGAAAAGTCCAAGCATAATGACCCGCTATTCAGTAGGGGACACTGTACCTGACATTAGTGGTTAAGAATTTGAACGATCTATAGGTTTAGTAATGATTGGGGCGTTATCACGGAGTGAAGAGGCAAGTGATCGACATAGAATGAGAAATAATCGCCTAGCAGCGTTCTCCCCGTACAGAGTAGAAATGGGACTGTTTGATATGGTGCGCCTTGCCTGAGTTCTCATCGAAGATGCAGAAACCATATGTAGCGGCGTTGGGCGGCGTGTAGACTAGAGAATAAAAGTCAGTATGAGGCATTTCGATAAGAGTTTTTCCTAGAATAGAGTTACTCAGTATATATACTAAGTGCACGGTAGAACGTACGATGTAAGGAGACGGCGAAGCTGTTAGGATCTGGGTTGTGTATCTTATGGAGGCCGAGCTTTCAACAACCTTCTCAGCTTTTGCATCTGATTAACTAATATTGAGGAGAGAGCTGAACACACCTTATCAGACATATATGTTACCTGATTTTCGCCATATGTTGTCACCTTCTTGACGTGAGGTGGTGAGATTTGCCCATGTTCAACTTTGTCTTGATCTGGCCATGAGTAGAGAGTTTCCTGGAGGGATCCTTTGAGGATCTAGTTGGAGAAAAGAGGGAAAAGAAAATGAGGTTAGTACAGTCAATTACCGGAAGCTTTTACATCCCTAGGAAGGTTGAGAGGCTTTTTGCTGAGGGTACCTTCATGACGCAGTGAGCATTGGCGTGGTCGTGAATGAGGCTTCCTCTCCCGGGGCTCCAAACGAGGATCAACTAGAGAAATAATGTTAGCAAGGAAGTCACGAAGTCCCTCTCCATATATTACTGGAGCTGCGTAGAAGTAGGTAGCGAATGATTTCCACGAATTGAAACCGGCCCGGCCTTGCAAAGAAAGGCGATGGGGAGCGCCGTGGAACAGGGAATAACAAAGCTCACCAAATTGCTCTTTCCATTTCCTTCGTCGATAAGATTCCTCGTGTACGACTTATTTGAGTCACCCAAAGCAAATGGAAGCCAGTCGTCTTGGTTGGAGGCATAATCTTCCATCAGACGCTGGATATCAAGAGGACTGACATCATCGGAATTGAGCCCGGAGCTTGGGCCTAAGGCTGCACTGAGGTCTTGGACAAGCTCTTCGAAGGCATTGTTTGGGGAGGCTCCTGAGTCTGAAGAGGCTGCAGATAGGGACTTTAGATACGGCATTCTGGTTCTGAAGGAGAGATGAATCACTCTCAGAGAGTAGCTTGGCGAGTGCCAAATGCGGTGCGTGAGGTGGGCGACGGAAGAAAAATGATATTAGGCTAATGGATAGGGAGTAAGGAGGCACGAAGGGAGATGATATATGGTAACTGGATCACAGGATGGGTGGATTATGGAGCTCTGAAGTCACACATCCGTCGGGAAGCCAAAGTAGTTGAGTTTGTATGGCAAGGTTGTTTATCGGCTCGCCACTTCCGCCGATAAACGTGGATGCTGGACTGTGGCCTGAGGCACAAAACCCCGCCATGTGATCGCTCTCCGCCCTGCAAACTGGCGAATGAAGTGGCGGCCACAATTTCAAAGATTGAACCATCTTCTCGAGACACGATTGGAATTGAGCATCTTGCTTTTCACACAGCATAGCTGGCTACAGGCTGAGCTGGAAGCCTAGAAACGTTTTTTCGAAACATCTGGAATTGGAATTTTTTAGTATTATTTTGGTTGCACATTGCACCTTGTACGAGAGGCATACTCGTAACAAACCGCCAAAATGTCGACGACTGTGGAAAAGGTAAGAGACTTCATACCATTCCACTTTTTATACTTGGGAAATATCAGAATGCTTACTTGTGTTTTTATTATTACAGATCAAGCAAATCGAGGACGAGGTTCGCTCCAATCTCCAAACCACATCCACGAAGAATTCATATTGACGGGTATTCTAGATGGCTCGGACTCAAAAAAACAAGGCGACCGCTTTTCATTTGGGTAAGATAATAATATACGGATCCGAAGTTGCAACTACTAATGATTGACACTCTGGTACAGGACAACTGAAGGCTAAGCTTGCAAAGCTAAAAAGAGAACTCCTGACGCCATCTGGTGGCGGCGGAGGTGGAGGTGGTGAGTGACTATCCCTTCGCTTCACTGAAGGCCGTCGTGCGCTAATGCGATAATTTAGCTGGTTTCGATGTTGCGCGTACCGGTGCTGCTAGTGTGTATGTTTCTGGCCAAACTTCGCGCTGAAACGGAATGGATATTGACCTAGAATAGTGGTTTCATTGGTTTCCCCTCTGTCGGCAAGAGTACCTTGATGAGCAAATTGACCGGCCAGCATTCAGAAGGTATGCTCATGTTAAACAGCCCTGACAAACAACAGACACTGATCACAGCGTACAACAGCGGCGGCCTACGAGTTTACAACCTTGACAACGGTCCCAGGGCAGGTCATGTATAACGGTGCTAAGATTCAGATTCTGGATCTCCCTGGTATCATCCAGGGAGCTAAGGATGGTAAAGGTCGTGGTCGACAAGTCATTGCTGTGGCCAAGACCTGTCATCTTATTTTCATCGTCCTTGATGTCAACAAGCCCCTAGTTGACAAGAAAGTCATTGAAAACGAATTGGAAGGCTTTGGAATCAGAATAAACAAGCAGCCACCAAACATTTTATTCAAGAAGAAGGACAAGGGCGGAATTGCTATTACGAGTACCGTCCCGTTGACGCATATCGATAATGACGTACGCCCTCACATATTGGTGTTTTTGGTGTACTATGATCGTGGCTGACTCGACATCTTTGAACCGAACAGGAAATCAAAGCTGTCATGGGCGAGTACAAGATCTCTTCAGCAGATATATCTATTAGATGCGACGCAACAATTGATGACCTCATCGATGTTCTTGAAGCGAAGAGCAGGGCCTATATCCCAGTTGTCTACGCTCTGAACAAGATTGATGCTATCACGATCGAGGAGCTAGACCTCCTGTACCGTATCCCGAATGCCTGCCCGATTAGCTCTGAACACGGCTGGAATATCGACGAGCTCCTGGAAATGATGTGGGAGAAGCTGAATCTCAGACGAGTCTACACGAAGCCGAAAGGAAAGGCCCCTGATTACACTGCCCCGGTTGTTCTCAGGGCAAACGCTTGCACGATCGAAGATTTCGTATGGACCCCATTCATCTCGTATCCGATTTCACGAGTTTGAAAAGTTGCTGACACGGACCTAGTGTAACCAAATCCACCGAACAATCAAAGATCAGTTCAAGCATGCCATTGTCTATGGTCGCTCTGTAAAGCACCAACCGCAGCGTGTTGGTCTCTCACACGAGCTTGCGGATGAAGATATTGGTTCGTAATCCCTGTTTTATCTCGCGGAAAGGATCGTCCGAGCCAGAAAAGCTAACAGTGTCACCATAGTATCCATTGTCAAGCGGTAAAAGGTACCAAAGAACTTGAAGTCAAAAGTGTTCGCCTGAACACGGCACAACCCGTGACGAATAGCGCTCGAGGTTGTGTATCAGGGGGTGCTTCGCTAAAGATTTTATGTCCCAAGAGGCCCCGACCCTTGTGACATACAGATGCTGCGAGATGCTCGAGGATGTTTGATTGGGGGAAGGGGATTTGCGCACGGGCAGCAAGCTGCCAACTGCCGCTTGGATTTGCACGATCACTGGGTTTTGGGGTGATTGCACCACAACTTAGCCTGCTTCGTACCCGATGTGGTGCGCAATCCCTTTCACGATCCTGTGTAAAAGAGGCCAACAGGAAAGAAAGGTTGGGAGATCTAGATTTGAAAACAAGGAAGTTAGAAAGGGAGGGGTTTTTCTGTTGAGCGGTGCTCAGTCCTGCTCACCATATTTCATTCAAATTTAGTCTATCTATCCATTTATTTTACTTCAAAATTCTTCGAGGCGTCCACTCAACCGTACTTTAATCCGGATTTTCCGGGGCTGAACGAGGACTTGAAGTTCTAGATCAAGGTCCAGAATGCACCGACACATGACAGGTCTGCATTGCAGCAAAGAGCCAAGATCTTCTTAACCTTCGGCCTAACTTTCACAAACTACCTCCTTCGCGCTATGTCTTCTGAGCTCTCGCTTTGGCCCCAGAATAATATAAAATCAAATAAATGACAAACGGCCATCATGGGGCACGTCCACCAATTATGGTGCGATCTGTGGGGGGATTACTGAATCCGTGATGGTATTATTAAAGCAGATCCCCTTTCGTATAAATCAGAAGTTCATAACTCCAAGTCGGCTCACTTGATTGCGAGACCAAAATAAAATATGAAATAAAATCAAGAAATGAAATAATATCGAAAATAATAATAACCATCTTAATAATAATCACAACCATTGGAGTCTGAAGTCTCCCCAAAGACAGGGCAATTATTTGGAATCTTTTCGAATAGGAGAGGAGGGGGTGCATTCTTTTTTGAACTAATTCTTCATGAATTTTATCTTTGACTGCATTATTAGGTATCATCAGGGGAACACTAACTAAAGTCATATAAGGAGACATGTCGTGAGGCTATTCGGAAGACTAGGCACAAGATAATAATTGTGAAATAAGTAGGAGTAATGAAATCCCTATTTAAGCATCTGCCCTGTTGAGATCTGACTCGATCTTATGCGAGGCAACTACTAGTCGTGAGATAAGTAAGTGGTGTGCACTTCGTACATACAACCCTGTCACCCCAAGTCGGCTGAAGCAATGGGGTATGCGTTTTAAATAGGATTGGTAGTACTTCTTAGAGAGTAGCATAAGTGAGGCTAAGCGGCCGAAATATTATTTGTGTATATTATCCGTGACTCCTCTTTCTTTTCCCCCGCGTTTTATGTTATTTTCTTTTGCTAGGATCCAGATTCTAGACTGTCGAACTCTTGATTGTGGTACGGACCTTGAGGATCGATGATATGGAATAAATATGTGATACTAAGGTATAGGTACTATAGTGCCGAGTTTTTAGCACACTGAAACGAGTGGAAGGCAGAATCCTTTCCCTTTTTAACCTTCCCCCCCCTAGGATGCAACGAAATTTAATCTCTCGAATCGGTCGAGTATAACTTCTGCAACTAATCATGCACCTGCAGGTGCAAACAGGGTCCGGGGTACTTATAAAAACAAAAAAGAATATTCAAGACAAATTTTAGCCTGTCTGCAGGGAGTTTTATTTTTTTTTCTTTCCTTCGATAATTCTCGTTCATTCTTTTTTCTGATTCGCTGCTGGATTTGTTTAATGTCGTACCACACAGGCTGTACTGTACTTACCGCAACATTGCAGGGAGGGGGTTTGTATATAGTACAGTCACGGTGTGAACGGCAACTCCGTATTTAAGTTCAAGGACTCGAGTATTACGAGTATTGATCAGTCTTGTCTGGCCTGGGAAAGGCACAAAAGTACGAGAGGAGAATTCCTTCTGGACTTGTTCAGATTCTCTTCGTTCCTTGTTTGGTTCGCAATGTAAAGTTATTTTTATTAGCTCTTTTGTGATTTTATTTTCTTCTTTCTGCGCTTACCTGAGTTTGGAATTGTTTGTCCTGTCCGGAGGATGGCAGGATGGTTAGCCTGGAGGTTAGTACTAGTATGGCGAACTTACCTAAGTAGTATATTAGAGTTCGACATACCGTCAAATGAGACTCGAGTATTCTTGGTCAAAAATGGCGTAAAATTCTGTGGAGTCTCCATTGGGTCATATCGAGTGTGGCTGACATGAATGATATGCATTTCCAAACTTTGTAGGAATTCCTCGGAGGATCTCTCATGGTCGTTATAATAAGAAGCGGTCTGCGCGGAAAGCTGTCACTTCGCCCCTCTATCAACCAAATCATCCGCCCAGATTGTGAATTGTTATCAGTAATTACCTCATTATCAATTGCTGCTTACCGACTTCTCCATGCGATATCAAAATAGGCTTATCAGGCATCTTTGTGCAATTGCCTCATCATTGGGTTTCTTTGTCATTGTAGATCCTGAACGATTATTCATCATTGCCCAGGCGTTGGATGGAGATTGCGAAGACTTATCTGCTTATTAAGTATTTGTGTGTCAGCCATTATTCTCTTAAAAGGAAAGAGACAAAAAAGAGTTTGAGGAAGAGGAGCTAAGAGGAGAACACCGAGATGACAACGATCTTCAACTCAACAGTAGTTTTCTCTTTCGGGACTTCTGATGAGACTTTGGTGTCTGGACGAGGATTTGTCGGTGACAGGATTGTGACCGTTATGGCATGCCGCGCGAAGAAAGAAAAAAAAATACATAAATAAGTAATAAAATAAAATAAAAACTAAATCTCAATCCTTTTTTGATTTTGTCTTGGATTTCGATCCTTCAATCTAGCCACATATTACTCGGCTTCGAACTCCGAAGCTCTCTGGTCAACCCGCTAAGAGAAAAATTGTGATGACCATAAGATCAATGATTGGAGTCAAGGGACTCCTACGGAGTAGTAGTCTCAGAGAATCGAAAGACACTGGGATCAAGTAATTCGGAACCCTTTCCCTGGTCGTCAACTTGAAACAATTTCAATCTGATAATCATTTCCACATCAGCACGAGACCTCAGCCTGATCCATATTGTGGTTTCCACATTTGGAGGGATTCTTCTGCCTGATCAGATATCTTTGATCGGCTGATGTCATGATGGGTTGTGTTTTAAAAGCGAGATCGAAGCTCGAACTTGGCTAAATTATTCTTTTTCATATTGGGCACTACTGCTGTCATGGAGCCATATCTTATTTCCTCGTGATGACGAAAGGAAGAAAAGAATCAACCCTCCCAACCGCCCCACTGTCGCCTGGCCTCGATGCTTCCTCAGTTCTTCCATATGCATCCCTCATGTACGAACAAGAGGTTCTGGGATGCACCCTGCCCCAGGAGCCAGGAACACAATAATACGGGAGAATATTGGTATCAAACCCCAAGAAAGCCGATTTTCCTTGGACTTCCTGCACAACCATGTGTACCTGACAGATATCTATTCTTGGAGTTATTAATCGAAAAGGCGATCATAACACAGGTACCATGGCATGTATCAGCATAGACTCAACCTCCAGATAATTCCGTCTTCGAAGATTATACCACTCTCGTAATAGTAAGGACGCATTTTCCTTTTCCGTATGTCCCGTTTACCTGCAATAGACAGGTGAAAAATACAAAGAACCATGGGTAACCATCTGAAAGGACAAAGTTTGTCATATTCCTTTCGATCATCTCCTCTCCGTAACGACCGGTTAGAAGTTAGAACTAGTAGTAGTTTCTTCACCGTGTAAGTACTCCTCGCTGCGCGTAAAAATAAAATCGATGCCGATTTCCAAGAGGATTGATTCAGCTCCCGATGTATTTCCCTGGTGGAATTAGGCAAAGATTTTCGGTTAACTCCTTTGCTCAGAGCAGCCAAAACGCAGCCACATTCCCCAAGTTGCTCGACTATGACCTCATGGACATTGATAGAGGCCAAAGAGCGGCCTGAGCATTGACTGCAATTTCATCTTCCATGGATCTGATTTCCTCTGGGGTGGGCGAACGCTGAAAATGGACCACTGTTTATCAGTCACTCGTCAGGGAGGGCGCGGCGGTTCGGTTCTTATTTTACTTAGTCATCTTTCTGAGACACAAGCGCCGTTAAAGCGACCCTGGGTCCTTCCTAAAAAGGCAAACAGAGCAATCCTTCAAGGTTCGATCAGCCATGGACCCGAGGCGAACCTAACCCAAGCAAGAACGGAATCGCCAAATAACGCCATTCATTGGATCTGACATATAATCACCTCCCGACCCTCGTGGTCTTTCGAACAAGCGGGATAAGTCAATGATTGGAGCAGCAATGATCACGTTTTCCATCCCGTCCTCAAAATTACCTACTTAGTGCTAGTTTCTCTGGTTGGTCGTGTCTCGATGCCCTCAGCCCCAGTAAGGCTGTCCAAGGGCTAATACTGCCCACTCATTCGTGGTAATGAACGGACGGGAATACAGAGACATGTCAGATTCTCTGGATTCCACCCAGTACAAATATGAATTGTGGATTGATTGTGGGCAGGCTGTGATTGCTGTTGTCGTTATTGTTGTTGTTGTTGGATTGAGAAGGGAGACAAAGTGGAGGAGGAGGTTGACGGTCCAGGTACAGCCAGACACTCCGCCCGACAACCTGTTGGAAATATCAAGTCAGCAAGGTATCCTCGTGGAAGGCGAAACTCCAATATAGGAAAATGTTCTCCGGCAACGAATAGTGTTCGAGCCTGCTTGGAGTTTTCTACCTGTAAGGTTTCTTTATTTCCTGTTTTCCTTCTCTTTTTTCATTTTCATATTTCCCTCTCCCCCTCTCTCCGCCAGCCATTTTCTCACTCCGTATTTGCTTTTCACCATCTTCTCGCCCAGGATTTGCGGTGCTTAGGCTGCCGGCCCGGAGTGGACCGCTGCGGGCCTTGTGGACCGTGGGGTCCTAGCTTCCTACCTAAAACCTCATGCTAAACTTACCGTAGTGTTACCCACCTGAGGAACCAATTCGTCCAGGCCCGAACCATGCTGTCTGTGCTCGCTGTGATAGGATCAGCCGCTTCTTCGATCCTTGCCCAGCCCATGTTACGAATAAGAAATTGAAATCAAGTTGCCGCCTCCCATTCGTCCATCTCTTCTCCTGACGTTTTTATCATGACAAAGTACTGTGCAGATCGGGTCTGTCCTGCTCTAACTGGACTGAGGGAACTTATCATGAGAAGTCATGCTAATCCTAACTCGGCTCTTGGTAGGACTCGATTCAGGACTCTGTCCCTATCATGGTTGATGAAGAGAGGGGAATCCCCGACCAGGTTCCTGTACCCCGTTGTGCAAAATCTGACAACCCCAAATCTGAGGCTTCGATTTGTTGATGATTAGCCAAATGAGGCTTCATCATACTATACTAGGTTACTGATAAATATCTACTACTACTGCTACCTTCTCTCCCTCCTTTTTCTGACAGGGTCGTTTGGGATGATCAACTTGTGATAGACAGTAGTGCCTTGAAATAATTGCCGCTCTTCTTCTCTTTCTTCCCCCCCTTGCCAACCGAGCTTCTTCACATGTTGATAGCACTCTATGAGCAAAGGAAAACTTCCCCGTCTTCGTTTTGCGTTTGCTTTTTTTTTTTGGGCACAGAGGAAATGGAGATCCCAAAATAAATCTTCTTTCAACTAGGTCTTCAAGGAAACCGTTAGACTTCCTTTGATGATAGTTTGAAAATCGTCGTTCTATCGACGGACTACACGTATGTCATGCGGCCTTTAGGTTCAGCGGTTTATCGATCCGTTCCCCGGCCGTCAAGATGAACCTTGGCTTGGTCAAGAGGAACACTGGGAGGAGCGTCTCACCAGCCATGATTTTCATCCGACGACGATCCTATACATCTGCTGAGTTTGGATCTTCCCCTTATTTTTTCTTTGATATGCGGAGAGACACCCCTCGAGGGGTTTCTGTCATACCGTACGTACATCTCAGCAATGACAGCAACCCCAGTGCGGGAAGTGCGCAAAGTAAGAAAAAAAAGGATCGAGAAAATGACAAGACGGAGAGAGAAAATGGGGATGGAAAAAAGAAAATGAATTGCATTATTTTTCCCTAATTATTCTTTAGTTTATTTTATCATTATTCAATTTCCTTTGTTACCTTCTTTTCTCTTTTCTCTCTTTCCTTTTTTTGAACTTTTTTTTTTTCCCGCCTACTCCACTTGGGTAGCTCTACCCAATCTCTCCCGCAACTCTTGCGTGGGCGACGAGGTCCAAGTTTCTGCCATACTCCGGAGGAGCGAGGAATTGCCTTCAGTGTAACATCCCAGAATCTCCGCAGTTGTTTTTTTTTTTTTTTTTTTTTTTCCATCCATGAGAACCTCTCGTCAAGCTCTTCTCTTGGTCTGCTACTATTCCCAACCACGTTAGCTCTCCGAAGGAACATCGTCATGTTTGATACAATACCCTGACACAAGGTCATACGAGGCTTTACTGCCTAGTCGTATTTGGGCCCAAATTCAGATCCCTGGCAGGCGCTCCTCAATCGATGCTCAGCCAATGAACACCGGAACCCCCCACCATTTCTTTTCGATATTATTATTTTCCTGCTTTTGTGCTTCCTTCCGCTGCCCAATCGCTGTGTGTAGTTCTGCTCTTTTGACCCTGTTCGGTATCTGGATTTTCCCCATCGCAACTTAGCTGCGACTCGTGTCTGTGAAAATTATTCTGGGCAGTGGCCTTGTGGTTAGGTTCTGTCGAATCCAGCCCTGGTCAAAATAATTTACTAGAATATTATTTTTCTTTTTAAAAAAAAATTAAATAAATAAAAAATTATTAACTAGTCACAATGAGCCGGGGTAGGTACGGACTCTCCGCCAACCACCGACAGTGCAGGACATCCATCGCCCATACAATTACTTCGACGAGTTAGGAGGAGTATACATCCATCACCCTCACCTGCCCCTACCTCCACTACCCTTCTCTCCCCATAATCGCTTTTATTTACTACTCGCTGCTTCTTGCTGATCGTCCCTGTGCCTGCGCCCTGGCCTGACCCTTTTTTAAACTCCGTCCATGCCTTACACGCATCCACAACCCGTCCATTCTCCTCTCTTCCCTGTATACAGAAATTCTTGTATGCATACCTATATTTCGCTTTGGATAGCTCTGCTTAGCTCTCAGGGATACAGGCGTTGAAGGAATTCGACCCTCACGGGATCTTGTTGTGCTTCTGGAATCAGTACTTGCTTGCTTCGTCGCTGCCGTAATCGCATCTCCATCGCTTCACTCTTTTCCAATATCGAACATGCATCTTCGTGGTCATCGTCGCTTGTCTTGGCTCTAGAAGTGTCCCTCCTTTACCGGCTTTCTTTCTTTGCTTTTTCCCCCTACCTTACCCATCTTCCCCTCACCATTTATTCCTTAAATATTCTAGTCGTCCGATAGACAAGCCGCGTTGGCAGTTGTGCTGCAGGGCCACACCATACTACTAATACTGTCTCCTCCCCCCAATCTCTTCCTTCGCGCCTCCAGCTCCAGCTCCAGTGGATCCCCCAGCTTTCCGTGGTCATGGACACAGAGGCTTCTCATGCGCAAGACAATGAGTTCGCGCAATCTCCCTGGGTGGATATGGGGGGTTTTAATCCATCCCAGCAATCACCACCACTGGATTACCACGGGTTTTCATATGGTGTGATGCCGTTAGATCCTACCTACGGCGTAACAATACCGCCCCCCTATGCATCGCTACCATTGACATTGCCCTCGAGCACATGGCCAAGCATGCTCACCACAACTCAGCCGCCATTCCCGCCAGAGCAGCCTGTGGCTGCTCCGGTTCCGATCGCCCCCTCTGTGTCACCCGTCGCACCCATCCCGCCACCAAGAAAGTCGTCCGCAAGCAGCTCAACGCCACGGAGGACCCTTACGGACGAGGATCGGCGTCGAATGTGTCTGTATCACGAAGAGAACAAGACCGCAAAGCAAACAGATATTGGAGGTAAATTCTTCCCCAAAGCTTTCCGGTGGGCATATAGATGATACTAATCGACCATTCAATAGCGCTTTTTGGAGTGGAACGAAGGTAAAGTCATCTCCCGAGTTGGGTGTGGTTACTTGATATATGAGGCTAGAACTCCCTAACACTCTACGAAGTACCGTTTCGAAGGTCCTCCGCCAAAAGGAGAAGTATCTCAACCCTGGTGATGATGGTAGTCGATCTCCTATCAAGCGGTCCAAGGGCAGAGTTCCAGACATCGAAAAGGCTCTGTCCAACTGGGTAAGAAATTACCAGCGACAGGGATATCCTTTAACCGATGAGATGATCAAAGAGAAGGCCATTTTCTTTGCGAGCACATGTGGAAGCCCCGACGGAAAAGAGAAAGTTCTGAGCACGAGCTGGCTGGAGAAATTCAAGCAAAAGAATGGCCTGTTGGGCGCGAAATCCCGGAAAGGCTCCTTTGGCGGCAAAAGCGATTCAGAAAGTCCCACCCGCCTCAGCATCAATTCGACACTGGCCTCTGCTGTTCAGTCACCAACCGTGCTCTCGCCCATCTCTCCCACCGGATTCATCACGCCATCACCGCTGTCACCCGCGCAGAGTCAGGAGAATATTAGAGGGGAGCTTATCCATGTTTTGCCCGACCTGACGGCCGAATACCACCATGTTCATTCCAAGAGTAACTCATCTCTCGATACGACCTCCTCGATATCTGCTGGTGTCACGAGTCCCGCAGTGACAGATAGCCCATTTACTCCTACTAGTCAGTCACGGAATTCATCCACGGATGGCAATTCTAACAGACCCCGAAGTCAAACATTCCCTCTCGCACCTCTGGATCCCAGCCCGATGACTGCAGACGTAACTGCGGATCAAGCATATTCTAAGGAGAATATCCAAGCACTCTCTACCACCAATATGAGTGAGTTGCCTCTCGGAACACCGGATCACAAGTGCTCTTTAAACATCGACACATCGTCTGGCACAATCAAGCGAAATCGAAGCAATCCTGAGATTAGAGCCAAAACAATTTACCCACCGTCTTATTCGAAATCTACAACGGTCTCCCCTATCAGCTCACCAGGATCACCGACCCAAGACGAAGCTCGGAAAGCTTTGGAACTAGTGATGAGCTACTTCGCGCATCAGCCCTCCGGGCTGGGGGCTCAAGAATATATGACGATCGGTAAGCTGATGGAGAGGCTGGAGATAGCAAAAGCTCAAAACTCCACGCTCCCGGGGGGGCTTACCCGGATCGATGAGCATGAGGATCAGCCTCATATAACAAAAAAACGGAGCATTCACAGCCTTGGCTAGGGTCACTTCCCGCTGCCTGCCGTTGGTGATGGAGAGCCAAATACTTTTTGCGATGCTTTTGCTTTTATTTCATCATCTCCATTGTTCTCTTTGATTTCTGGGAGGGTTTTTTGTTTTCTACATGTTTGCATATTGCATGTCCATCCTCATTGATTCCCTGTTTCATTAAACACTCGAGGGTTGGAGCCTATGGGAGAATCGGTTTATAAACACATGAGGGCAACCTCACTTATACGGTCTTACATGAAGGAACGCTTATTGCTCCAGTTGGTGGATAAGATGCGCGGGGGACAGGCAAGTTAGAGATAACTTGTTTCAGTTCTTTCTCCGTCTTCTACCACGGGCTGGGACCCTGTCCCTTGACGCTTTTTCCTTCTTCTTCATTTTTTTCACCCTTCATCCCCTTCATCGGTTCACCTGTTTTCAAGGCGTTTCTCTTTATTGGTCGCGACCATTTGTCGCATCCCTTTCTTTTCCTCCAGATAAGCATTATTTAAACCAGACCGCTCACGCGAGCAAGCATTCTTATTCCCCTTCTTATTTCTCGTTACATTTTCATTGTTCATACGATTCGTTGTTTATCTTCCTTGAGAGAGACCGGACAAAAATAGCGGAACAATATGGGCTACAGCGTCATACGTTTTTTTTCTTTTCTTTTTTTTCTTTTTCGAGGCGGTCCCTTATGGATTTTCTCACCGCATCTTTTGCGTCATTTTTCTTTTTCGATTTCCCACTTGGTTTGTTCATCCTGTTTATTTTTCTTCTTTTTAAGTACCCTCTTGGCTCTCTGGCCTGCTAAAACCAGATTCAGCAGCCAGCTCCCACCATGGTTATTCACGAGCCAATCGCTCCTCTCACTGCAGTTGTCCTGCATGCAGGCCTTTTGTCCGTCGTTACCAACGTTTCTACTCTTTCTTATTTACATCTTGTCTCGCTTTGTAACACATACGTACCTGGATACTTCCCTCTCTCACCTCTTTACCCCGCAGTCGGCTTGTACTCATTTTGTACTTTCTGGATTTTTTTTAATACCTCAGGACTACTGAGTACGTCCTCCCCTGCAGGTTTACTGAAGCCAGGGACAAACACGTTGAAATATCCTATGACCCGTCGTGATCTGACCTAATACTATACATACTCCACGTCCCGGGTTTCCACGTGGCTATTCTATAACTCTCCTTCATATATAAACAGACAATACGAAATCAGGGGAGACCTCTGCAGAACGAGCGCTATGATATCATTCGGCATCATTATACACTACTACAATATGTAAAGAAGGGAGTAAATAAACAGACCAATGCAGCCTGTATGTACACACTAGGTTCAACCAGGAACGATAGAGACTCCTCGATCTTCCATCAGCTCGACGGTACTACGATCCGACAATTCGGGAAGAATTTTCGCCAGAATCGTCTCGATTATCGAGTAAATTAAGTGCTTATTGCAATACTCATCGGCAAACAAATCCAGGATATCATTCTCGATCGTCTTGATCAGAAGGGTATCTTCAGCCGCATCACCACCGTCCGTAATCGGTGGGACACGTGATGGTGTTCGGGAGGGTGGCGGTGATGCGGACGCCGGAGATGATTCCAAGGACGAAGTCTCCTGTGTACGGGAGTCCAAGCCTTGCAGGGGCTGTGGATCATCAACGGGGATATCTCCAGTGCGATTTGCTGAAATACCAAGCAAGCGGCGGGCGATTGGCCTAGGGATCAACGATAAAATTGCAACCGCGCACTGTCGCCTGATGGCGGCGACTTCGGGGCCTGACGGCCCCTGGTCTGGCAATAGAGGGGAAGCTGGGAATCCAACGGCAGCATTAATACCGGTGGCATCACTATCAGGGCGCTTCTGTGTTGGGGGCTTGAGTTGTTGCACGGACGTGTGTGGAGTCAACAACCCGATGCGATTAACCCCCGCCATGGCTTTTGGACGAGCATTTTGGGGGAAAAGCGCTTCCCTGGATGCAAGAAGCAGATTGGGTAATAAGGTGGGGGTCAGAACGTAGTCTTGGATGGTCTCCTGGAGGAACCTGGTTGAAGAGAAACGTTAGACAACGAGAAGCTAATATTTTGAGAATAGTGTTATTGTGGATGAGAAGCAATTCAGCTATTGTTGGGGAAAGGATTGTCTAAAGTTGTTTGTTTTCCTTTGACCCAACTCCAGAAAGCGGATCTGGA
Organism: Aspergillus conjunctus; assembly: GCA_027569095.1. Lineage (NCBI taxonomy): Eukaryota > Fungi > Ascomycota > Eurotiomycetes > Eurotiales > Aspergillaceae > Aspergillus > Aspergillus conjunctus. The sequence continues at coordinate 343,481 of JAPDEL010000007.1, read as the reverse complement.
ACGTTCATCAGTTTCTCCCGTCCCGAGTCTCATCGTAAGACCGTCTACCGTGGAGATTTGATGGGGAGCTAGTTAGATCTGCTTGTCCAAATGGGAGTCAAGGAGCTTGGACCAGCTATTGGTGCAATTGAAAAGGCGACAAGACAGAAGATGACGACAAATCACAAGGTGGGAAGTAGTATTTTATTTGGTGTGCATCGTCAATCAGAAAAGCCACCAAGGAACCATTTTAATATTTTGCAGCATACCATAGGCCCGTGGCCTTCTTCGAACCAGTAGGCGCCATGGATGCTTCGGCCGCATTTCAAATTCAAAAATTCACCGGCGAGCAATTTCGCTGATTGGCTCGAAAATAAGAAAACGAAAGCGAAACGAGCTTCGCCCTACCCATGCAAATCCCCAAGGTCGCAAAGGCCGTTTTCTTTCTTAGCCAGCCACCACGACAAGACCGCCACAAATCATTTCGAGTCTTGTCTCTTAGCGTATGTAGTCGAGAGGCACTCCTTTTGTCGGCATGGGGATTATTGGCTTCCCCTCTTTCGAATATTCGGGGGCGGTGCAAAGTAAACAGCTCAGAAATCGAAAGATGGTGAAGTGACTGGTCCGGAATTTTTGGCATCTGGTTTTTTTTTTTTTTTCCTTGTTTTGCTTTCTCTGTTTCTCGATTTCACCCCGTGTCTTGCCTGGTCTCACTTAAGAGGGTTCAGAGAGGTTTTGGGGCTGGTCTTTGGCGTAATCTCGGAGATGCACGGCGGAAGACTGGATTTGAGGGCGGGACGGAAAGGGCCGGGCCTGCCCATTATTCTTCACCTTCGGCCGTCCACTGGCCATCAATATTGAAGACGGAGAGCCCAGCAAAATGTCCAAATCTGAGTTTGATTTGCGAGACACCACCAATCGGGAATTGGCTCGCACTGCAGAGCCGAAGTTTCCTCGAATCGCAAAATGCTCAATCTGTGGCGACAATGCAACACTCGGATTTTCAGGAAACGAAATGAGAAATGATTCCGAGCAGACAGCCAGGGGTCTAAAGTGCAACCCCCTGATCGGTAATGACAATACGGACACGGTAAAATAACCGTATGCACTGGTCACCGCTTGTAATGAGCGAGCCGACCATGCATCGACGAATGAGAGCCGCTGGTTGGAGATTGCGAAGGATGGGCAGTGCATCCACCAACAGATCAAGTGATCGATGAAGCATGCGAGCAATGTAAATCCGCTGCACTGACGTTCGACTGGTCTTCGATAGTCTTCCAATGACTCGCCTGAGATGGTCTGACAGAGAACGGCACTGACTGGCAAGCGCCATTGTAGATCATCGTTCGGAGATCCAACCAGACCATTTCTTCATGGTCTGCTCCTTAGAGTTTCCTCGGTCTTTCCTGTTGAAACACGGTTCGGGCCATGTGGAGTGTAGGTGTGATGGGGGAGGGGAAACGGGAAGAAGAGTTTGAGAATTCCAAATCATGAAAGAAGCGACTCACCTATCAAGGACGCTACCAGCGTCGCCCAGTTTGCCTGGTCCCGCCAGAATCAAGTATTGAAAGAGCGCTAGAAGTCCTCCCAGCCATGGCATCCGCTTGGGAATATCCAACAGCTGTGAGAGCATACCAGACAGTCGATAATCAAGCACGGGGCGCTGCCAGATTTGAGAGCACGTGGTGGGTATCTCGTCGGCGAGGCTGACTGGAGGACTGGAGCTGGAAGTCGATAGGGCTTTAGGTGTGGAAGCAACTCGAAATAAACCAGCGACTACAAATCGTAAAGTCACGTACAGCAAATAGAGATAATTAAGGACCTGCCACACCCATTTTGATGCTTGTGATTGAGCTGAGGATGGCGAATGACCACTTCGACCGTCCTTGGGCGAGATCAACCCAAACGTCTGTAGTCGGCTCTGCTGACTAGCCCTCTGTGAAGACTTGGGTTCTTGATCACGGGATGAGAGTGTATCAAGTAGCTTCGTGATACTCCCCCACAAGAACCAACCTTTACACATCTTTCCGCTAACTTCTTTCCCTAGAACGAGATCTGCCAGTATATCGCCGACCAAGGTCCGTAAACAGGAATTCTCAAGGTCCTCTGTTGGAAGAAGCACCGCTAACACCCCATGCACTAGTAATTGTCGATACACACATTCATTTTCGTGTTGCTGAGCGACCACTTGAGCGTCAGAGGGATCCGGGACTGGTGAAAGGCCAGGGTGTGGGTTCAAGGCATGATAAATCTCGCGAGAAGAGGGAGAAAACCCAGACAGGCTAGATTGCTCTTTGGCTAATCGGTACCCTGATTCGCGGGTAGAAACTCATGGTTAGCTAGGGCTGAAGTGAAAAGGCAGAGGTGAGCGTCATCATGCAGTCTTACAGGCGATGTGTGCCTCTACCAATGCGGGCACCTCGTCCAGTACCAACTGGGCAACATCAGCCCCCCGTAATCTCTGCTCGAGCGCGCGGGTACAGTGTGCAATAACTTGGAGGGCCTCGTTGACAAGATCCTGGTCAGGCGTAATCTTCGAGTACCAAGAGAATACAAACTCTTTTATAACAATGGCAATGAGGGCATAGAGTTCATGATCGAGTTCATTGGAGCTGGTGAGCGGGGGCAACACCTCCTCCGGAAGGTAAGGGGAGGTGGCACCACCATAACTTCCTGTCTGAGGGCATAACACGCGTCGGATTAGCGCAATCGTGGCCTTCTCTCCAGTCGTATTTACTTGCTCATCTCGATTAGGGTTCTTTGAGAGCTGAGGGCGATGAGAAAGCTGGGGGTGAGGCACCGTTGTCGGGGAAGCTGTTGACCTGGAACTGGATGTGGTTGGGCCAGCTTTGAGTTGCGAAAGCGGATGAAGGCCCGGGCTAATAGGATCGGTTATCATCTCATCTCATCTCAGGAAAATACTTGTTAAATTATCGAAATCAACTTCAGGGTGGAAGATTATTCCGAGACCGCATGGGAGACAACTGCAGTAAACACGAGATGGGCGATGACGACGTTGTCGCTGCAGCTACATGCCGCCCGACTTCCCGATAAGGGAGCTAGGGCTTAGGGCTGAATCCCATCTTGATAAGGACTTATCAGCGGACCCCCGCTCCTTCTCCTTTTGGACAGGTGATTAGAAGCCAGACGACTGAGGCAGCAACACTCCCTCCATCCTCCCTCCATCCTTCTTTACACCTTTCAAGTAGACGATTCCTTCCAGTTACCTGTAGATAGACAGTCCAGAAGTTCCATCATGAGCATCCCAATCCCCTTATGGTTGGATTGTGACCCAGGTCTGTGCCCCAACTCCGGCTTATCTGCTCTCCCAATATCTCCGTGCAAACCTAACATACCTATTTTTAGGCCACGACGTAAGTTTAACCTCTGGTACTAACTCTTGCCCTCCAAAGCGACTGAGTTTCGGAGTCCTTATTGTTGTCATGTATACATATATAGGATGCCTTCGCAATTCTTCTTGCAGCTCATCATCCCTCCCTAGACCTCCTGGGCATTAGTACCATCCATGGAAATGCTTCCTTGGAAAATACAACCATCAACGCAACAAGAGTCCTAGAAGCACTCGGTAAACCAGATATACCAGTCTACCCAGGAAGTAAAAAGCCATTCTGCAGACCAGCTGTACATGCCCCCAACATCCACGGTCAGTACTGTCCGACTCAGAACCCAATTATCGAGATCTGCCGCTAACTTCCCATATTTTTTCTAGGCGACTCAGGGATTGATGGAACCGAGTTATTACCAACGGCATCGAGGCCTCCAATCACTGATAAAAACCCCATCCTTGCAATGCGTGATGCGCTCATGGCGCAACCTAAGGGTATAGCCTGGGTTATAGCTACTGGCCCACTGACCAACGTTGCTCTTCTATTTGCAACATTCCCTGAGGTGGCCACCCATATTCTAGGTTTGAGCATCATGGGTGGAGGGGTCGGAGATGGATTCACCGACGCCCCAATGAGCCTACTAGCAGGTGAAGAAAGCAGAATTGGAAATGAGACTCCTCTCGCTGAGTTCAACATCTATGTATGATCTCAAACCTCCTCTCCATCCCTGTACTCACCGTACCCTTTCTAACTTGTTGTCCAATACATAGTGCGACCCAGAGGCGTCCCAATCAATTTTCAGCAACCCAATCCTTACGCCTAAAACAACTTTAATAACTCTCGACTTGACTCACCAAGTCCTCGCTTCAAGCAGCCTACAGAACCGCGTCCTGAGAGGTGACGAAAACCCCTCCGCGCCTCCAACAGTCCTTCGCCAAATGCTGCACGAATTGCTAATGTTTTTTGCATCAACTTACGAAAGCGAATTCGGATTGACAACCGGCCCTCCACTGCACGATCCCTTGGCCGTGGCCGTGATCTTGTCGACACTTAACCCGCTCTTTGCAAACACACACCCAGAGCAGACTTTGAAATTTGATGACCGCAACGGAGAACGGTTTGCCGTGACGGTCGTTACCGACGGGCTTCACGGAAAAGACATTGCGGTCGTAGGGCAACTGGGCCGTTCACTGGTCGAGCCTACCCCTACGGGGGTCGCGATCCCTCGTTCTGTGGATCTGGATACATTTTGGAATATTATCATAGACTGTATCAGAAGAGCTGACGAGTGCAATGCGTCACGAACAGCCCAGTCATCCTAGATTCTCATCTCATCATTACAGCACCTAACATCTCAATTAAATAGATAGAGCGTTGTTGTCTAGAGCATATCCAACTCTACTGTGTCCTTTTTGTCGCATCTTTGTTATTCAGCTAATTCCATGGCATTTTCTATTACTTATGATCCGGACCTACAGATCCAATCGCTATGCAAAGAACAAAAGCATACCCAACATGACCTAGGAAAGGAAAACGAACATCATCACTCATGATAACCACAGCTCACCAAATTACCATTCCCGAATACCACCATCAGGGCCGAAGAATTCTTTGCAGTCCCAAGGCTTGGTAGTCTGGGCGACCCGGCGGACAACCTCCTCATCCACTTCGATACCCAGACCAGGAGCTGTGAGAGCATTGACATAGCCATCCTTCACGTCGAACACCTTAGCGTCCTTAACATAGCTCGTAATATCGTACTCGCCAGCCTCAGTGTTATAATGGATTCCCAGACTCATCTCCTGGATGACAAAGTTTGGCGTTGTCAGATCAACCTGCATACAAGCGGCCAGCGCAATCGGACCCAAAGGACAATGCGGCGCAATCGCAACATCATACGTCTCTGCCATTGAGGCAATCCGACGCAATTCAGAGATACCACCGCAGTGACTGATATCGGGCTGGAGGACATCCACACTCCCATCTTCCAGGAATCGCTTCACATCCCAGCGACTATAGAGGCGTTCACCCAAGGCAATGGGACATGAAACCTGGTCCGAGATCTGCTTGATGCCCTCCGGATGCTCTGAGAGGAGCGGTTCCTCGAGAAACAGTGGTCGGTGCGGTTCCAGCGCCTTCGCCAGCTGTTTTGCCATTGGCTTATGGAGACGGCCGTGGAAATCTAGAGCAGCGTCCAACCCGAGCGCCTTGACAGTCTTCAGTCGCTCAACACTAGAATCGAGCACGCTCGGCGAATCCAGCCAGTTCACATCCTCGGTGGCGTTCATCTTAACAGCTTTGAAACCCTGCTCGAGTCGGGCTTTCCCCGCGGCGGCGACATCGGCGGGTCGGTCGCCGCCAATCCAGGCATAGACCGAGAGCTTGTGTCGGACTTTTCCGCCGAGGAGCTGGTAGATCGGCACGCCGAGTCGGCGACCCTTCAGGTCCCAGAGGGCAATGTCAATGCCAGAAATGGCGGACATGAAGACAGGGCCGCCGCGGTAGAAACCGAGACGCCAGGCCATTTGCCATATGTGTTCGATGTCACTAATTTTTGTGTGGTGTACGGTTAACTCGGGGCCATCAAGAAGGGGGGGTGCATGATTCCCCGCCGGAGCCAATTCACTAGAGAAGGGTCTTGTGGATGTTTCGTGGAGGGTAATCAAAGCAAACTAGGGACATACTCAGCTTCGAAGCCCGTGAATCTCTTGATCAGTTCATTCAAGGTACCCTCGACAGCTTCTGAATGCCCCTCAAGGGTACTCTCGCCCCAACCGTAGTTACCATCCTCATCAACGATCTTGACGAACAGCCATCGGGGGAGGACGCGGAAGTATTCAATGGTCTTAATCTTGGCCATGGTGAAAGATGCTAGACTAGCTTCGTTCTCGGGTATGAAGAAGAGAGAAAGGAAGAGAAAGAGCAGGATAAAGAGACGAGACCCTGATGGATGTTATTTGTAGTCATGGGACGGTCGGAGCTCCTCCGTCGCATCAACCGGATTACCGACATTTAGATTCTCGGCGCCCTGAAGAATTTAGTGACTTAGTAGAGTGTTGAGACAGTTAAATTAAGTATCGGATAAGTTTCCTTCTGTCTACCCCTTCCAGGAAAATCTCAGTTTGCTTCCTCCCGATTCTCTCGGAAAAGCAATCACTAACTTCAATCGGTATATCCGGAAGATAATCATGGCATACTTTCTTCAGTATCTCACAGGTCCACAGAAGATGTCACATTCACCCAGGAAATGGCCTCCTGAACTATCCAACCTTTATTTGAACGTTGGTAGAAGTTTAGCCAAATTACCAAAGACCCAGCTTGACAATGTCTTGAAGCCAATCTACTTCTTCAACTTTTTGTGTTTTAATCTCATTTATGTGATACAATTGTTAGGGGAAATCCAAGTCCATGGCATATATAGGGAACAAGAATAGAGGACAAACTTATTGTTCCTTATTCTACTCAACTATCAATCGCCGAAATCATTAGATACTCATCGCACAACCTCGTCCCCGTGAAAACAGTTAGCAGGCGACATATTTAGTTTAAAATCATGTTGTCAAAATAGATGCCTCCCCGTGAAGAAGAAAAACCCCTTTCTTTCCTATTCTTCGAGAGAATTCTACGACCTGTTGACAACTATTCTCAACAAGATTTTGATATCGAAGGAGGAGAACATCGCCAATCGGTATGCTCAGGCGTCTTCTATATCTTCAGCATACTTGGCAGTGCAAAAAAGCTTCAAGAAGCTGTGGGTTTGATCGAGTCTTGTTTCATCATCCCAGCCTTGGTTCAGGCTGCATAGGAAAAGATGTTGTTATTGTCGTTGCTGTACAAGGTGAGTAAAATGGTCTTGTCGGTATAGAGTAAATTGTATCCGGAAGACAGACTGACCCAGTATAGACGCCAAATGGACGCATCATTCTGTCCTGTGGTTGATTTACTTGGTCCTGGACTTTGGTCCATCAAAGTTTAGTGATGTGGGGTGACTGCTTGAGGGAAAGACGAGCGTTTGCGCTAAGTTGATATTCACAATAATACCCAATAAGATCAATATTATAGGGGAAAAGATGAATGACGTGTGGTGCGATCAGTGATGAGATTTAACATGCTGCATGAAGAGAAGCAATAATGGGTGGGAGATGAAGGTTGTCCTTGAAGACCAAGGGGAATACTGGATTCACCAGCACCATTATTTGGTATTAGATCATGTATTGAGAACCAAGATTCCTCAAGAGAGGATAAAACCGAAAAATCACGCCCGACGATAATAGCTGTTCTCATGACGATGAGGAGGCCTTACCTTCAAAGGGTCGCAGTAAATTTCGGGGGAGAGGAAAGGTCCCGATCAGGCAATCCTGTGACTGCGAATAATTTCCTCAATTCTTTTCTTCTTGGGAAGTCAATTTGACTTGGCTTGGTTCAACAACCTCAACCCTTCTCGTCGTCCTCCTCTTCGCCTTCATCTCCATCTCCACCTCCTCCACCTGACCCCATCTCCAATTCCCTTCCATTCCATCCTCTCATTCCACCCTCTCCTCCCCATTTCATCCCTCCTCGTTTCCCTGGCTTAACCCAATTTCTATCACTCTTCAACCCACTGCATGCCTTCTCCCGTCTGGCGTCTACGCCGCCACTCGCTCACGATTCGTGACGACCCAATAGTACTACTGGATCATGCCCCCGGTCAATTCGCCTTCTGTACGTCTTGTCATTTGCTCTCACTTTTATCTCCCGCCACCAGGTCATGTCTCGCAACCATCGCCTTGTTGATAAATTTATCGACACGATGGGCGTATCGCCTCTATAATAATTTGGCCGGGGAAACTAACACCGTTTCTTATTCTCTTGCAGGATCCCCCCTCCCGTTCGCCCTTGGCCTTCTCTTCCTCCTCTGTGCAGCGTCTGACCGCCGCCTCGATTCCTATATCCTCCCTCCCCGCTGCCGTGTCCGATGACGCTCACGATGATAACGTGAGTTTCCTACGGTCTCGTGTGCGCTCCCCACCCGACTCCTCTTCCTTGCTCAATCGCCAGCGCCGTCGCCGACAACAAATCCTGTCCGAATTTGACATCGACCCGATGGATCTAGATGATGCTAATCTACGGATGTCGGTCGAAATCAACCGTCGCATTCCCATCATGCGGCGGCAACGCGACAGTTCCAACAGCGAGAGCAACAACCTCAGCAGCATACCCAACTATGAAAGCCGAGTTTCCAACTCCCGCCTACTCTACGGTTGGGCTCCTGCCTCGGACGATGACGAAGACGATGATATGCCTCCTCCTCCACCACCTCCGCCTCCTCACCCCATGCAAAATAGCGCCCTCTCCTCGTGGCTTGGTCTTGCCGACCGCAACTCTTCCAGACGTTCTGCCCGTCACGATGCCGCTGAGGATTCGACAGAAAGCAGTAATACCCGGTTAAGCAACCCTTCCATGTCGACAACTGAGGCTCTACTACAGTCGGTAAGACGACAACCTCGATTTTCCAGGACGCGGACCCTTCACAACTATCTTCTAGATCGCGAACGGTCAAGTCAGGAGTCAGAGGAGAGCAGAGAACGGTCGGGGACGACGCCCACATCTCGAGCTTATCGTTTTCTCCCCAGCAGCAGCCGAGGCGAGCCGCATAGGTTCCTTACTCACAACGACCTCCGCGCCAGGATCAGCGCCCATCGGCAAATGCATTTGGAGAGTCCTCCAAGCCCTCGGTTAAAAGAGACCATCCGCTACCTTGAACGATTAAGATATTCCAATTCCTTTGAGGAAAGCTTGACATCCGCCGCAGCCGTCGTGCAACTAGACCTCCTCGCCTGGGACGAGGATGATTTTATCCTTGACACGGCTTTAATTTCCCCCCCTCCAGAATGTTCCTGGTTGCGTCCCGGAATGACCTTTTCAGGCTCGCAGCGGGCAGCCAGCACCACCAGTGCAGCTTTCCCCCATCGAATGCCGAGCCCGTCGTCTTCGTCGCCGCAGGATCCGGTGATCGTCAACGGTAGCGAACAGAACCGTATCAGCGTTCAAACATCAACCGGGCGACGATATCTTGCCAGCCAAATATACAACATGGGGACTTGTAAAGACGAGAACTGGCCTGTCAAGGTGACAATTCACAATATCAACACCCAGGACATGACTCTATCAGGTACAATGGAAGCGTACAATATTCCAGATAAGACCTCTCCGTCCCATGATGCACATATTGTGACATTTCTCGAAGGGGAAATTATCGACTTCAACAAGCACACTCTCGAAACCAAGAATTTCAAAGCAGATGCGGACATCGATAGCACGTACTGGAGAGAGCTGGAGCCGTTCAAGAACCTGACCGATGAGGAAATGACCCGAAATCTCGTGAGTCGGAAATGGATTACGGAAGAGTTATCGAAAGGGTGGATTCTCATGCGGTGGAAGGGTTTGTGCCTCCTTTCTTCCCCATCTTATGTGCCGACTAACTAACAGAATCGCAGAGAGATGCTTCATCACTCCTACCGATGCACGACAAGGACTCACGATATCCGGATTCTACTACATATCCCTCCATCGCGAGAGCGGTCACATTGAGGGTCTGTACTACGACCCTGGAAGCTCGCCGTACCAACAGCTGTCCCTGAAACCAGAGACAAAGAAGATGGTTCGTCCATCGTACAGTTTTCGATAAGTTTTAACTTGATCGTTCCCGGAGGCAATTTTCTTTTGGCGTTTTGGCTGGAAACCTCATCGATATGGTACATATTTTCTTGCATAGCTGGTGTTACTTGTATTGCTTGAACATTCTACAGTTACATACTAGCACATTTGCCCCAGTGGGGACCAATTTGACAATAGTCACGATTAGAATATGATTTTCCACATGAACAGTACTACAATATACCTTGCCAAGAAATCCAAATACTACTTTTAATATCTTTTTTTTGACTTGTTCATATTTTTAGTCAGACTGATTTTAACTTCCAATGGGATCGACACGATCGCGAATATATGACAACAAAACATAGCCCATATAATAGGTAGCCAGTTTTTGAAAAAATAGGATAAGAGTCCAGTAAAGAAATCCCATCCTGACTGGCCGTCATCTAGCCAGCCCACATCCCACTTTTAGATTCGATCATAAATTCACTCCCGTATCAAAACCACCCCGGTTGAAAAACCAAGCCAGTTAAAAAATCTCCTGCTATTCAGAAACAGGGAGAGTTTTTTTACTGCTCAGTCTGGAAGTAGTTCAGGAGGACAGAGCGCTCCTGAGACTCCTCACCCCAATCCTTAACGACAACGCAAGAGCAGTTGACGACCTTGCGGGCGTTACCCTCACGGTCAAGCTGGCCTAGAAAACCACAAAATAATCCAATTAGCCACCAAATCCTCTTCCAGACAATAAAACACACAGATTATAAAATGAGAAGGGGAGAGAGGCGAAGGGGGGGGAGACATACAAAGACCAACCCACTCGCCGAGGAGCTTTCCATCGGGAACCTTGATCAGAGGGATCTTGTGCTCGGAGCACAGAGCCACAACGAGCTTCTTGTAGGCCTCCTCCTCGCAGCCCTCGTTGAGCACACACATGTGAGCCTGGCGACGGTCAAGGGCCTTGGCGGCCTCGCGCAGACCACGGGCAAGGCCGTCGTGGATGAGCGAGATGCGCAGAACGCCCTTCAGGGCATCCAGGACGGACATCTGGCCGCCGGCGCCGGCGTCAGCGGAAACCTCGACCTCATCGGCAGCGGCGACGGGGGGGTTGGAAATGGTCTCTTCTCCGTCCGACTGGTAACATAGAAATTCTTTCGTTAGTTGGGGTTATGTCAGAGGGGTTTTGGGGGGGCTCAGTTTGGGGTTGAGTTCATTTGATTAACTCGAGGTTGTAAGAAAGAACTCACCATTTTGTCTGTTTTTTCAGGTAATGTTTCTGAGTGTCGGATTATCCTCGAAGAGTAGTTGGTTGGTGGTGGTCTGCTAAAGTTGTGTGGATGCGCGCGAATTTCTTGGTGCTCGCCTAAATCCGTGTGCCCTACAAACTCTTACTAATGTCACGTGATAGCGTTTTTCCAGGAATCACGTGGTTTGTATACATTCCCAGACTTTCTCCTCTCCGTTTATCGCATCGTACAATGTACAGTGCATTGGTGACCGTAGCGAAATAATTATAGATAAAAATATTGTTAGGAAAGCCATCTATCCAACGACCGATATCACATACCACATCGCTTCAACAGAGGTATCATAATCATACAATCAAGGAATCAACACCTGTACAGGCTACTCGGAAACGCATACAAAGAAAACTCAATCAGACATATGTACTTGGCCGGCTGTGTCCATAGCCGTTGGTTAGACCCTTTGGGGGATAAATTCCGGGACCATTTTCCATATGTGTAGCCCCTGAAGCATGTCCATTCGTTTGCGGCAATTCGAACGCGGCTGAGACCATCGGCTCTTGGTCGATGTGCATCTTCAAAAACCGAATATCCAATCCATGAAGATGCGGGACGTGTGGGACGAGATCCATAAAGTCAGATAGCTACACAAGTTAGCACATACTCATTTTTACCACTAGTGGACATGGGAGCTGGTGGGTAACATACCTTAACCCAGAATATATGCTCCATATCGAAATATTTGGGCTTCGTTTCGCTATCTTTCTGCATGACTTGACCGAAGGATGAGGTCAAGAAATCCGTGTCATCCGCTTGGACGAGCATTCGTCGTGTCACACGCCACAAATTTATCCGTTGTGTAGGCGTTGCATTCCGCTTCTCCCAACTAGCATATTGGGATAGTTGGAGGTCATTGGTAGCTAGCAACGGTGCCACGAGGTAGTTCGGAACCCATTTTTCACAGGCTATCTCCGGACCGCAGGTAGGGTCAAGTTGCTTCGTCTCAGCAGTTACAACAGGCATGAACTTCCTTAGCCACACATGACTCCGTGCCTGCGGGTCATTAGATCCCACTAAGTTCGCTGCTATACGAAGTCGACTAGGTAAAGATTCTCGGCGACGCTGCTCTTGCTCCTCTTGTTCCCTGCGGAGTTTCGCGAGCCGTTGGCGTTCCTGTTCAAGCCGCTTCTGGCGCTCGTCCTCGGCTTGCTTGATCCGCCGCTGTTCGGCTTCTTTTCGCTTGCGCTCTTCCTCCTCAGCCTTCTCCTGGGCAATCCGTGCTGCGCGAGCCACCCGTTCCTCCTCCTCCTTCTCGGCTCGTGCTTTCTCTGCCTCGGCTGCCTCTGCGGCAAGACGAGCCTCTTCGGCTAATTGCGCTTGGTGGATACGTTCTGCCTCTCTTTGCCGAGAGGCTTCTTCTTCAGGGCTGGCCACATTTGGGACATCCGTCGGATCGCTCTCCGCATTCAACCGCTCTTGCTCAGGTAGCTGTTTGCCCTTCGAAATATCTTTTTGAACTGGTACCTCTTCACCCGCCTCCGCCTCTTTCCCTGGGTCTTCCATCGGGATGTCGTTGAGCTCTGGAGCTTCCGATTTTCCTTTTTCCTGCTTTACAGGATTTCGCTCCGACCCTCTGGAAGGGGGGGCACTAAGTCCCTGGGAATCGTCCTTTCTCGGGCCGGTAGAAACACCATCGTCCTTTGGTCGGGAGGCTGATTTGCCATCATCTCCCCCAGCGAATTGAGATCTCTTGAGTCCTCCATTAGTAAGGTTAGGCGCTCCATCCTCAGAAAGAACCCTTCGTTTCTTCTTTTGGATATCACGGCCATGTCGATCGGCCTCAGAGCCACGTGAACGGGGTCGTTCAGGGCTAGCACTGCTACGTCCACGCTTCAAATGCGGAGGTGCTGACTTTGGTGTCGGTTCTGTTGAACGATCAATGCGTGGTTTCAAGCTTTCCTCGCGCCCTGATAATGAATCCGACGAGGGTAGGCTGGGTGCTTTCCGATCCGGAGGCCGTCCCGCGATCAATCGCCTTCGTTTGGTTACTTCTTCGCTCCGGTTAAGCTCCGCATCCTTCAAAGAGGATAAATTTTTCGTCCTAGATTGCTCTAAACGAGGCCTGTCCGGGTCAGAAAGACTCCCATGCGAGGGTTTTGGGCGAGAGATGCCAGCTCCCAATTTGTCCTTTGCATGAGCCAAAACATCCCGCCTTTTGTCTTTAAGAGAAGCCAAGTCCTTTGAAGAAGAGTTGTCGCGGGCCCCAGGGCTCCCAATAAGCCGCTTCATTCGGGGGCCGGGAGACATCGAATCTTTGCGTCCGGACCGCTTGTTCTCTCTCTCCTTATCACGGGCTCTGCGGGGTGATGAGGGGTCAGACTTGCGTTGCTTCTTGGTTTTGACATGTTTTTCATAAGCGTCTCGAAGGAGATCATACTCTTCCTCCCAATTATCCGCCCTGCGGTCTCGGGATAGCTCAAAGTAGGTGCGATCTCTATAAAGGCGCCGAGCCGGGTTAAACCCTGGTTGATCCAGAAGCAGTTTGATGACCGCTAGATTACCACGACCAATAGCAGCCAGCATCGGGGTATTATATCCTGGTTTCTGATTGCCTCCGTGCACAGGCTCCGGATCAGGGTCTGCGAAGCCCATACCGAGGAGGAGAGAAAGGACTTCGTCGTGACCACCCTTGGCAGCCGCAATCATGGACTCAGGATCAGCTTTCTGGCCCACGTTAAGTATATTTGCGACACCAGCAATATCACCTTTTGCAGCGAAAGCTTGCAGGTTCTCGGGGGTCGCCTTTGTCCACAGCAAATCGTTCCTCGTAGCTTCACTTCGGACACTCTTTCGCTTGGTCGATGAACTGAAAAGAGGCGGGCTGCGTTGTCCGTTGATGGGGGGAGACTCGCGTGGGCTGGCACCTGAAACACGTCGTGAAGATGATTCTCTATTCCCAGGCACAACATGTTCCTCTGAACGGCGGCTGGGTCGTGGATGGGCTTTTGCTTCCTCAAGCAGTTGTAGGATTTCCTCGCAGTCATCTGGTACCAAATCGGTCGGCTCGTCACCATGGGAGTTAACAGCCCGAGGATTCGCGCCTGCTTCCAGCAAAAGTTTCACGACTTCCACGTGGCCGTTCTCGGCAGCATCAATCAACGGAGTATCCTTGTCGATATTACAAGTTTCAACCTCACAACCGGCGCTAAGAAGGAATTTGACAATGGGAACGGAGCCTTCCAGTGATGCAATCTGCAGTGGCGTATTTCCCGCATTGTCGGCAACATTCAGGTCTTCTGGACGTTCTGTGTGTCTCGCAATTACCGCATCCAATTCCTGGGCGGCACACGCACGTGCTAGGCGAGTTCGGCCATTTTGATCACGCTGCTTCTTGTGTCCTGTCGGTCGGGCAGGGGACGCTGACGTTCCATCCACTGAAGCAACCTTTCGAACGTAGGCGCTTGGTAACGGAGACCCACTTGTTGACGAAACAGACTGTCTGTCTTCAGAACTTTGTCTCTGAAATCCAGTTAGAAGGGGGGTAGGTGCCTTTTTCTTCCTCGAAGGGTCGCCACCAGACGTGGTTCGCCTGTGAGCCTGTCGAATTGGAGAGATCGATCGATCGTTGGATTTGGGTCGAGGAAAGGATATCCCATTAGTCACATCGCGACCACGAAGGCCAGGCGAGCGATTTTGTCGCTCGGGCCGAGCACCATCCGGTTCGCTGTTGCCACTCTCGCTGAAGCTACGCTTTCTGGCGGTTCGGGGAGGAGCTACTGTCGAGGACTCGATCTTGCCAGGAATAGACTGGGATTCCTCGGGTTTCTCGATCTTCACAATAGATGGGGAATTTAGCCTCCAGTGAGGGCTTGAGGGTCGTGCATCACGGTCGCTCCTGTCAGGACTATTATCATCCTTTGACTTGCTCCTTCTCACCTGTACATCGTTCGGCGGGAGTTCGCTCTCTGCATCAACATGGTCATTTCCATCATCATCACGTCGTTTCGGTTCATGTTTAATGTACTTCCGTCTCTTCTCCGGTGACAGCGACTCGCGGCCTGACTGAATTATGGTTTCTGCCTCCGAGTCAGCCTTGGGGCTTGGGGGACCATCACCATCCCCAACAGCGGATTCTACCTCCTTCGTGAGACCATCTTCTCCCCGAGGAACAGGTGGAAACGAGGTCCTCTTGGGAGACAGTGGCCCCGAGGTAGACTGGTGGTTCACTTTCACAGCAAGTGCGTTCGGTCTGTGATCCAGGGCAGCCGGCAGGGAGGGGACTGTCTCGACATCACTCATAGCGGTAAAACTCGATTTCTGGGAGTTCTGCTCGTCATTTTCGGGGGCCGTAACGGAAGAGTTGTCTGTGGTTAAGTGCACCAGCAGGCGTGCGCGGAAGCCAGTGCCCGACCACGCTAGAGGAGACGTTCCTTGGGGGTGGAGCAGCGTATGAAGAGGAGAGCGAAGAAGTAGCTGGCGTGCGCGAAGATGGGGGACTGTGAAAGTCACGGTTGGAAGTGTCGAGTCAAAACAAGGCAGGAGAGAGAGAGGTCGGGAAGAGGAGCAATTAAGTGATTAGGGCGAGACCAGCTTGTGGGTATGACCAGGAGGACGCGGATCGAAGACGGGGGAGAAATGGGTATATTAATTTTCGAAAAATGAAGTTTGAGGGGTCAGAGAAGTGTATTAGGAGTGAAGGGGATAAGAAAAGGATGAATTCGCGAGATTTGGGGGGGTGGTTGTGGAGTGTGAAGAGGGAAGAAGAAAAGAGAGAATAATAAGAAAGAGAAGTCGAAACGGCTGAAGGTCACTGGGGGTTAGTGAAATCGCTACTTGAGTGGTCGACCAACTCCCTCGTTACTGGAAAGAGCAGCAATAATAATCACGGGCGGTGGCCTCTTCTTTTTTTCCTGGCAAGAAGAGTAATATTAACAATAACAGGACTAATAATAATAGCTAATCCTACTGCTACTGCTAATAATCCCTAATAATAATAGCAGCTCAGAACTAACGACTAGTCGAAGTCGTAGTATCAGCCCCAAGAAACTTACCACGGACTGAACTTGATCTTTTGGCCACCTGCGGAGCACTCAGCAGGCAAATAATGGACGCTTTCCACTAGTCCTTGGTTAGTCAGGTCCTGGAGCGTGAGCAATACCTGATAATACGGATCATCAACCTCAAAATCTGCGCGACCCTGCCGAAGGGAGGGCGTAAAGTATGGTACGGTACACGATCAGTGGATGATTCTGTATGGTCAGCTCTTGTGGTGTCGAAGAGGAATCATCCCTCTTCCGTCAGACCCTCGCCCAGGTTACAGACCACTAAAAACCAAAGATGACGATTGACAATTCCCACTCCGTCAGGAAGAAGTCATCATCGCGTCCCCATAGCCGAGTAAATCCATATCTTGGAACCTCCTGAAGACGGCACTCCAAAATACGTCTCTCGTATCCCGCCTCGAATCACAAAGTAAGAACGAAATGAGAGAAACACCCTCTCGGTATTTCCCAGCACGGAGAGAGTTGCTTATCCATGAAGTGGATGAGTCCAACTGCAGCCGCAACGGAGCATACGGAAAGGGCCAAATCATTTCTTGGAATTCACTCAGAGATCCTGCGCGAAGGCCCAACAGGCGGGGGCGGTACTAAGGAGTCTCTTGTCTGAAAGTGGCGGATGGGGGACTGAATTTTCTTTTTCTTCATCTTTTTTTTCTTTTTTTTTTTCTCGCCCTCTGTCTGAAACTGGAACAGAGAGTCTTGGGTGCGCCCAGTCGACGAAGGTGGGCTTTCTTGGGAAAATGGCAGGCTATCAGCCAAGCATCCACTCATTTTCCCATCACCCAATGATAATTCCCCCCGAAAACTGCCCGTTGCCATCTCCGGTATAGGTAGCGTCTGCGAGCCTACCGGACCCACTCCGATCTTCCTCTCTCAGGCCAATCACCGCAAACTAGCGAACCAGCTTATCGCCCCACTTTGCCCCCCTTTCCCAGCTGGAGGCGAGATTATTGGACCCGTCGAGGGATCGGCTGAGGGAAGGAGGGGGTGAGCAACTGAGCATGATGATTATGCATTGATGAAGACTCTGAACTTGAAGTTCTCCCTCTTCGGGGAGTGATCGGGAATGCGCGATCCCCGAGGCAAACTAGGCTCGTCTTCTCGCCGATTAATGGGGTCTTGTTAAGATTGTTGATTTCGAGAACGAAGATTGAAAAGGAGTCACATTATCAAATTCAACCCTGATAAGTTATAACAACTCAGTCTAGTAGAATCCTCGACGCTTCGCCCGAAATCAAACGGCTGACCCCATGCTGCATGGCAAGGGTTGGAAGCTGCTGCCCCCCCAGAAGGGCGTAGTTCCCCAGAGACCAGCAGCTTGATGTTGTTGTTGCCTTTTCTCCTCACGAGACGCGCGGGTGGACTGAGGGCCGCTGATTCTTTCTCGAACTGGCTTTGTTTATGATTTCCAGATGATTGCTCATCTCAACCAACCCTGTTGATTGATGGAGTTTCGTGTTTCGGCCTTTTTTCCCTGTTGTTTTCTTCTCCACAAAATATATTGCGAGCATGTCGCACCATCATGACAATAGACAACAATAACAACAGCGTCGTAATTATTGTAGCAACCTCGAAGCCTTAAGGAAACAAGATCTCGGCCTCGAATCTCTCGGCCTTTTTTTTTTTTTCACATCCATCCCTGTCGATTAGTACCACTCTAGACGCTGGGTTCCTTCTCAAGTCCAAGGATTTCGTTGAATATTAGCCGTGTTTATAGAAAGGAATTCCGCCAACCTTCATGGGCACTATGCTTCCAATTCTTACTATTCCACTCCGCCCCTAGTACCAACGGTCTAGATGTGTCAAAAAGGATGAGGCGCAATAATTAAAAACGATGCATGAGACTAATTTCTTCTGGAACAGACTCGAGTCAAATTTTCTGAAGACTTTCGTCTCTTGGTCTCCTAGGTTCACTCTTCGCGTTTATTCCTTGCGCCCACAATCAACACCTGATCTTTGATCTACCTTTCGTCACCAACACTGCCCCTGAAGATGAGATCATACCCAAGACCGCATTTCTACCGTTGATCTAGGAACTGCATTGGTACCAGGCAGCCGCAGCTGTCCCAGAGCGATGCCATTTAGAGAACTGGATCGGATGTTTTAAGCTTTATCCTATACCCCAGAGTATGACATGGACTACCCCAGGCAGCATCAACCCTCACCTGGACAATTCATGCCTATCATTTGACTGCTGCCAGCTGCACGGCCTACGAATGGAGGAATATTAAGGTGATGTCTGAGAGGATACAAGCGAACGTCAGGATGGTAAAAGGTCGGCATACAACAAAGCTCTTACGAAGCACTCCTTCCCACAGTCGAAAAGTAATAATGGAAACTAATACTGTTGAAGGTACAAAAGTCAGTTACCAAGAGCCCCTGGTCCCCCTCCAGTCAGTAGGAAGAGCACACAAATCCTTTGGCGGTGGCTTGCTGCAGGCCGCCTCAAAACCACACTCTATTTGCTGCCTTATCTGGAGTAAACGGTAAACAGTAAACAGTAAACAGTAAACAAACAGCAGGGTCATGGATACATTCTGACTCCGCTGCATAAGAGAGGTCCGATCAAAGAGAAGACCCCGGGCCTAGACAGCCGTCATATAATCTCGAGTCTCTAACAACGTTCTACTATTGATCTATCAGAAATCACAGACCTCCTAATTGAGGGGGGGCTGCAGTCGAAAGTTAAAACCGCATCAAACCCCCCCAAAACAGGAATGGTGAGACTGTCGCATCCAAGATTTGATAGGCGCAAGTTTCGACTCGATTGACTGATAGTTAATAAGCACTCTGTCTATCTACGAGTCGGCTGCCTTGCAACACGGCTTTGCGAGATGAGGGGTCCGCAGAGCCCAAAAACAAGAAGCAAGTTGAAAGAAGACACAGACAAAGAAGTGTCATGGCGTCATATAAAAAGCGTTGCCTCAGGCTGTCTCAACCCCACCATCCGCACACCTTGCCCCACTCACGGTTTTCAACATTGATTTGATCATTTCTCCGTCCCTTCACGAGTCACGACGTACCAGCACCTCACCCACCCCCTCTTCCTCCTTCCAATCGGCCCGGGGAGTTTATACGTTACATACCTACCCTAGGTCAGTTGGTTTGGTGTTTGCGTCATTCACTTTTGTTGTGACAAAAAGGTAAGATAGACTTTCCTGGGTCCACCTTGGGTCGGACACCCGCCGAGTAGCGAGCAATCAACGGACTCAGCCCTACACGTTTTGATACTGCTCGTGTTGTTTTTGCTCGAGAGCTGACGTGCTACCTCCCTTTCGAGCTAGGCGAGGATCATGGGCAAAAACAACGCCAAGGGCGGTGGTGGTGGAGACAAGAAAGGGAAAGGGAAAGAGAAAGATTCGGGCGAGAGTAGTGATAAGGGAAAGGGATTGAAGCCGGCCAATTCGATCAATGTTCGACATATCCTTGTACGTATACCTCCTATTTCTCATTCAAAGTGTTTTCATTTCCAGTAGTTTATATCCACTTCCTTTTCGCTTTCTACTTGTCTCGCATCTCTCTCTCTCCCCCTCTCCCTCCCTCTTTCGTCACCGGAATATCAAAGAAAGCATCCTAGGTGGCTTGTTTATTTCTCTTCCTTACTAACCCGACGGGGATACCAGTGTGAAAAGTTCTCCAAAAAGGAAGAAGCCCTAGAGAAGCTACGCAGCGGATCCAAATTCGACGACGTGGCCCGCGAGTATTCGGAGGATAAGGCTAGGCAAGGTCCGTACACACTCTTTTTTTTCCCTCTCAAAATCTCCATTCACAACAAAAACTCCCTTTATAACACGGGAAATAGGCGGTTCTCTTGGATGGAAAGTCCGAGGGAGTCTAGATTCGACTTTTGAAAAGGCCGCGTATGAGCTGGAGCCGAGTTCGACGAATAACCCGAAATACGTGGACGTAAAGACCGGGTTTGGATACCATATTATCATGGTTGAGGGGAGGAAGTGATTACATATATGTTTTTAACCCCCTCTCTTTTCCCTTTTCTTTTTATTGTTGTTGTGATTAATGTCTCTCTGAGTACTTAATGTTTGATACCTTACAGCAGAATCCAGGGCTGTGGCAAGTAGAATGGTTATCTTTGATATGGAAATAGAAAAAGAAATTGAAGAACTTTATATACAACTATAATAAAAACAGAGGTGACAATGTATCACGGCTTGTTGTGAGTGGGTTACTCCTCCTTCTTACCAGCTAGAGCTTTCGCCTTCTCTTTAGCTTTCTTCTCTTGTCTCTGGACGATTGCCTCGGCGCCAATGCCTCCGAAAACAAGGCCAATGCCCAACCATTGCCCAGAAGACAGGGAATGACCGAACCAGAACACACTAAGGAGCATGGTCAACATCTTCCGGGTAACCGTGACCGTGACCAAGAGCAACGAAGAGAAGCGGGACAGAGTGTAGAAGATAAACAACTGGCCGACCGCACCGCACGCGGCAAACCCAAGCACATTCTTGAAGGCTTCCGGGTGTCGCGACAAGAACGAGATGGCGGTTGTCAGCTCCGTCTCAGTGGAAGGGGGAATAGGGATGGGTAGTAGGGCGTGTAGGAGGCCCGTGGAGGAGAGATGAGGCATGACGAGTAGATAGGTGGAGGTGAGGAGGGTAGAGAGGACGTTCTGGGCGACCATCATCTGGGGCCCGGTGAAGCGGGTGTAGATGTGCGGGGAGGTGAAAACATGATCCTGGGTAGTGTTTGTGAGACCATCCAGCAAGAGGTTGATGGAGAGGAGGAAGATGCCCCAGAGTGAGGAACCAGATTGGCCCTTTGCTGCAGAGGCCGCGACTTTCTTGCTTGTGCCCGGGTGGTGAAGGGTGAAGGTTGCCACGCCGAGGGTCACCAGGAGGACGACCCCGTACTTATACAGGGGGTACCTTTTGCGGAAGATGGTCAGGTGGAGGAACATGACGGGCAGGAGTTTGCATGATTTGGCCAGGATGAAGGTAAGGTAGTCAATGTGCGCAAGGCTTGCGTATCCAAAGGGCGACGCGAGGGACGAGGAGATGCTGACGAGGATGAGCGGGAAGATGATCTTTTGCGATGGGAAGATCGACGGGACCTTCTGGCCAGCCGGGGTTGAGAAGTAGAGGTACAGAAAGCCGGTGATTGCGGCAAAGAACGATTGGACGGTGTTTAGGACGATGGAGAAGGTGAAGCGCTCTGTTGGGGGTTCGGGTTCCAGTGCAGATGGAGGACGGACAGGATAGGAAACGGTGGTGATGGCCTCCTGAAGGACACCCCATGAAAGGCTTGATAAGAGAAGATATCAGTTATTTTTGTCTGCAAGGAGAAGATCAATTGGAGGACCACAAGGCATCATACAAGGAGGCATAGATTCCGAGAACACAGATCGCAAGCTGCATCAACCCTGGAGTCTCCGGCGCAGCTTCCTGCGTCCCTTTATTTTGGTTCGCATTTCCATTTGCGCTGGTCGTTGTCATCACAGCACCATTCTGCTGCTTGGCCTCCGGGGACGAATCCTCCGGAAGCATATGCATTAATTCTGAAGACGTGGCCCGTTGCATGGGTGTTGTTTGTTTCTGGCGCGCCATTGAGCCAGAGTCGACTGTGGTATCTCTATAGAAGCGACAGGGGGAAACAAAGGAACAAAAAGGAGGACACAGATTCTATAAAATGTGCAAAATGGAGATCGGGCTCGCGGACTTGGTGTAATTTTTGAAAGAAAACAAGTTGAGAACGAGGGACGGGGAGTGAGATTTTAAATATACAATGCGGCGATCATGATGCCATGTGTTCTTCTCCGCTGGTCAATCAATACAAACCCTCAACTTTTTTTTTCTGACCGCCTCCGCCCCCCACTCACCACCACTCACTCTCCCTTCACCCACCCTCCAATTATCATCAAGTCGACATCAAAGAAACAAATTCATAGAGGAACCAGCGAATAAGAACAAAATGCCGACAAAGAAGCCCTCACCCCCCATCCCCGAACCCTCCGCAATCACCTCCCTCATATCCTCCTCCTCCCTCGCCGATCCGTCCACTGCCACCACCCTCCAAGTCCTTCATAACCTCCAACACCAACACCTATGGACATCGCTCCAAGTCCACGAGTTTCGCGCCCACACACCCCTCTCTGTCATTTCCGGAATCCCTCCCCACCGTGTCTACACCCATCCTGACGAGCAACTCTACATACTCGAGCGGGGTTTTCGCGAAGAGGATATAGAATTAGAGCGCCTGTTCGTTCTCCCAACCGTGCAGGGCCAGTCGTGGAGCTTGGAGAAAATGGCCGCGGTATTCGATGCGCTGCCTGATCCTGCGGAGGGGTTAGAGGCGCACTCCGCGGATGGTGTGGCGGAGAGCGCAGAGAAGGGTGCAAACACGGACAAGGCAGCGAAGCTCGCGGAATATTATGAATATCGAGCGAAAGCGTGCCTCACGAAGGAGTGGGGTGGGAAGCGACTTCTTCTGGCTATGATCGATAAGGGAATGGGTGGTGATGGGACGGTCATCTACTACGTCGTTCAAGAAGGGGCTGTGAAGCCGAGACAGAATTAAATGGGAAGGATTCAAACAACCGATCTATTTACGGGTGGGACTGGACATCTGGATATCGATGGTTATATTCACATTCCAACCGGTTTAAACCTATATACGTTGAAAAGGTTTAAATATGTGCGCCTAACATGGCAAACCACTAAATACCTTTTGACAGAACGGACAAATCCAACAAACCAGCCTGCTGCAACCGGGTATCATATCAACAATCAACAAAGGTCCAAGCTCCGCCGGAAGTTGGGTGCTGCTTATGAAACAATTACGTATGTATATTCACGTCCAGCTGCTCCTGCTCCCTCTGGCAGCTAGTGCAGTATGCTTCGTACCACTGCTTGACATCGCCGGTGAGCCCGGCAAAGACACCCGGAGCCGCATGCTCTGTGTCGATCTCACTCTCCTCCTGAGCATCACTTTGGCCGAGGAGCCCTCCAACCTGCCGACAACGAACCAGCTCATGCTGAAGCCAGCGCTCCCACTCATTCTGGATGACTTCTCGCTCGATACTATTCACTACCCGCATCGCAACAAGAAGGTTATGTCGGTAGATAGCGAGCCGTTCGCGAGTCTGCTGGATTCTTCGCGCTGCGCTTCTAGCTACCGAGTCTTTCTTGCCCAAGTTACCCAGGGAAAACGGAGTGGTAGAATCCCGAACGGTCTGTTGCTGGAACGTGTGGAAACAATCACTGGCGTTATCATCCCCTCCTCCAACAGTCGAGTTGGCAATAGCCTCATCGATATCTCTCATATAGATAGCTTTGCTCATGACATGGTCCGGGTGAACTCCAATACGAGCCATGAAATCTTCAGCCTTCCTTTCTCGCCACCAGTCATAGGTATCCCTAGATGAGTAGAAAGCGTTGATGAAAAGGCTCGAGAGGAGGAGAGCGAGGATAACCCTGTTCGCCTGTGCAGTTTTCCAAATCCAGCGGCCAAGCGAGAACGTCCAAATCATCACTGAGGAAATGGCGCTCTCGAGGAACGACATAAACGTCTCGTATAGCAGCTGGGAGAGAGTTCTTTGGGTCCGGAGTTTCCGAGGCTCCAGCTTTGCATCTGGTTCAATGGTAAACTGCGAGACGGTATTCTGCCGTCCAACATGGCCGAAAATTGTGATTGCCTTCTTAGTTCGGCTATGTGCGCCGAGCCTTCGTACTTGATCACCAACAAGATCAACGAGGTCTAGGGCATCTTGCTCGAGATCGCCAGTAGCTTGTTTGTCGATGATTCCTATAAGAAATTAGTAACAATTCTTGTTACCAGCAATATAGCAGACAGACTACTTACTTCGCAAGCCATAAGGAGACCAGAGCCACTCCACCTTTATATAAATAGAAAGCTTGCTCTTCCCCTTTGCAACAAATGTAATCACAATTTTACTGACCAATCTAAAAGAACGCCGGAAAGGAAGGTGCCAGGGGGTCCGTTTATCTGTTATGACATAGCATAGGTGGTCATTGAGAACATCGATCATTTGGTAGTCAGATATTTTCTTTGCATTAGTCCGTCCTAAACAAAGTCAGCTAGAACTCGAGAAAGGGCCTACGAGAGTTCAATACTAACCAAGGATATCGGTTGTCTCAATTTGATACTCGAAGTCCCGTCTGAGGTGACGAGACTCATTTCTGAGCCAGGGTCCTTGCTTGATAGCTAAGGTTGAGGTTAGTAGGTCTCCATATCGATCAGAGGAAGTTATCTTACCCTGTGCCCGTCTTTGATGCAAAAGAAGCTGCCAGACTGCACTCTTGTCGCCAAACAGTATATGGAATATAGCTTTGGGACTAATATCGAAGACATTCTCCGCTGCGAGATGAAGGTTTCCCTGAGGAACATACTGGATGGGTTGGGTAGGAAGCCTAAACTTTGGCAGATCACCACCGGCTTTGGTCGGATACATATCCAAGTTTTTATCAACGTAGATCGGCGCTCGGTAATCTTTCCTTGGACCCTGGCCAGCAGTCTCATCATTGTCCCCAGTCTTATCCCCAGGAGCCACATCCTCCCAGCTATCCAAACTAGGAGTCCGTGTGACGGTATCCTGATCCATCTTGTTGAGAGTCTTGAAGACGGATTCCAATCCCATCGGCTCAACGGCAGTGGAATCGTGAATCAGGAAATTGAGACGTCTTTGAAGGACTTTCAGTGGCTCAAGGAAAGTCTTGATTGTGATTCTGCCAGGTGTATCATTTCCAGGAGGTGGGATCGTGTGAAGGAAGAGGAAGTCACAATCCCTTCCCGGTGCAGCGGTAACTTCTTTGACACATTCCAGGGACACACTTGTTGTCAGGACCAGTCCAAAATAGTGACTATAGAAGTATACGTTCTGAGTAGTGACGTAGGCTCGCCCGGGGAACTCTTGAGAATCATTGGGATTCCACGTCGCGCGAAACACCAAAACTAATGGCTCGTCCCTCTTGACATTCGGGAAAAGCAGTCGAAATTGAGCATCCTGGATCTTTAATTGCTGGGGGTAATAGCTGGGGTATTCATGTGTGGTCCCGGTAATTGCCCTTTGCATCTTCGATGCATCTCCATCGAGACTCACAGTCTGTCTGTGTCGTGCTCCAGATATCGGCCGACCACCAGGAGCACCAGGTTCACCCTGGGGGGTCTGTTTTGACGAATCGGTACTTGACGGAAGTGCCCGGTGTGGAGTTCCTAGCTCTTGACCTTGGCCATTTTCTGGTTTGCCCGTTTGTTCATGTTCGATTCTATTCATAAACCCCCAGTTTGAACTACCCCACAGGTTTGCCATCATACCGCTTGGCATGCCCCCGGTATTATCGGCTAGTCCCAAACCAATACCTCTTTCATTACTCACAATCACGGCAGCCTTACTCATGCTTGTGGGAGCAGGTGGGTTAGCCAAGGTCAGAGGTGAGAGAGTAGAAGGGGGTGAAGCGTTATTTCCATCGCTGACAGCGGACAGTAGAGGACTGTGGCTGGTAGAAAGAAGGCCGGTACCCGGTATTGAGTTCGAAGGTTGCACATTATTATTTGACTTGCGATGTAAATCCAGCTTTTGAATGATTCGAGACGTCGTGTGGTCTCGGGCAGGGCTTTCAGGATCCAGGGTCAGTCGTCGGTGGCCACCAAGGTCGCTGCTATTTCGGAAAGCGGAAGGATCTCGGTCTGGAAGCGGGAGCATGCCACTGCGATCGGATGTCTGTTCGTCACTCACATTTGGTGTGAGGGAGTCAGCGGGATCAGCGGCGAATTCAGGTGCAGGAGGTTGAGAAATTGCAAATGCAGGATCCTGGACAGTGGGCTTTCCGGACACTGAGATATCGCTGCTGGCCGGATTCTCTAATGCCTTTCGCTTGGCAGCCTCAAAAGCAGCAATCCAATCCATGAGTTCTTTCTGGGTCTCAGCTTGTAACATAATATTGTTACTTTTCGTCTTAACCTCAAAGCAGAACCTCCGCTCTTCTTGAAAGGCGGGCCGGATACTACAAAGTAGGACTCCTATTCTTTCGCTCTCCTCAACACCACCGGTCCGAGCTCCCTGGACAAGACATCCAAAGATACCGTTCTTCAAGAAAGCCCAGCGCCTAGTCCATGAAGTCCGTGTTGGTTTGTTGGAGAGAATCCGCAGATTCAGCCACCCTTGCTTCTCAGGCCGAGCCTCCTTCGTGTTGAGAGCCGACAGCGGGCGCGAGCCAAGATATGGAACTGTTGAGATAGAATAGTCATCCAGTTCACGAGACGGTCTGGCAGCAACCTCCGCGGCTTCTTCAATCTGATTTCTGGCAGAGAAAAGCTCCCGCTTGGAAAACTTCTCACTTCCTTCCATCTCATGCACCCAGCCCTTAATCCTGTCCATTTCCTGGCTCCACTTTCCAAATGTCGCACCGTTGCTATTATGAAATATTTTGAACTCCCGCCACTGGTCAAAGGAAACTCGTACTAGGAGTCTGTCGAGGGCGTTTCGCAATTGTGGGGCTTGGACCGAAAAGTCCATCGACGCCTTGAGGTACGCTTTGCGAGCTTCGTGGAGCTGGAAGGCATCTTCTCTCAGAGCCGAGGGCTCCTTCGACTTTGATTGGGACGAGTATCTCGCTTGCAGATAGTCATACTGCTTTTGTGTTTCATAGAGGTGACGGCGGGTCTCCTATAGGACGGTTAAATAATCAACGCAGACTTAAAAGGAGGGGTAAGCCGCTTACCTTGAAGTTACGCGAATCTTCCTGGATGAAAGTTCTGACGGGCTCGGAAATCATAGACTCTATCTTCTTCGCTGCCGAGAGTAAACCGCTCCACAGATCTTTCGAGCTATCGCCACATCTCCGCATAGAGAGCAGAGTGTAATCATGATCCAAGGTGGCTTCTGAGACCGCGAGAGGGTTTGTGGTGTAGGACAAAAATGCACCCACAATGCCCTCCAGGCCCGAAAGCTCTGTAGCTAGCCTTGAAGCAGCCTTTGCGTAACCGTCAAGCCATCGTTCGAGGAATTCGATCTGGTCCGAGAAGTGAAGAGTGGTGGCGCGGAAGGTGGGCGAATCGAGAGCTGCCTCCTTTAGTCCTACCGGGCTGTATTTATAGCGTTAGGATCACTCAAAAATATGATTTCGCAAGTAAATAGCAGAGGTTGGGGAGGTAGTCATAGCTTGAAGAGGTTGACATACACCACACTAACAAGCTTCCCGACCTGGGGTAATGGCTGTTGCGGCTGGTTCGACATCTAGTGTATGTCACCAGCCATACACTTGATGGGAATAAGGAAATATAGGATACGGCTGCCAGCCAATGGACAACCAAAGAATAACATGGACAGGAAACATGCGAGAAAGAAAGAGTCTGAGGGGAAGAATGGGACGGGAGGCAATAAGCAGAGGGCACAAGGAGCAACCGCCGCCTGTTCTAGCCATCATCGTTTCTCGGCGCGTTATGATCTAATTGGCTACGTCAGTGACTTGGGGCGATCGCAGCCTCGCTTCTCAGGCAACACGAACTAGTCTATTTTTGCTGAGGCGGTGAGAGCCAAATGGTTTTTTTCTGCCGGCAGCTCACCAAACTTTTTTTTTGGATTTTTGACTTTTCTTGAATGAATGCATTTAGAAGCCTATCCGGTCCAAGATGGAGCCTCCAGCAAAGAAATCACGCAAGCTACTTGATGATGATAGCTCCAGCGATTCTGGAGATGAGTCTGGTGGTGTTCCGATTAACAATGAGGGGGTTACATTCAAAATCAACGAAGAGTATGCCCGCCGCTTCGAGCACAATAAAAAGAGAGAGGAGATACAACAGTGTACGTATACAGCGGTGACCCTTTCTGCGCACTTCACGATTCTAACAACCTCAATAGTGGAATCTAAGCTAGGGAAAACCTCTGCGTTCGGGAAACGCCGCAATCGCGATGGAGAAGACGAGACCGAGGATTCGGACGAATCGTCGTCTGAGGAGGAGGATGAAGACGCCGAACTAGCTACTACTGCGGTCGATGCGGAGATTATGGAAACAATCAACGCAATCCGATCCAAAGACCCTCGGGTATACGACAGTAACGCCACATTTTACACCTCAATCGACGAGGAAGCGGTACCACGGACACAGGAGAAGAAAGAGAAGCCCATGACCCTCAAAGATTACCATCGGGAGAATTTGCTCGGCGGAGCTACGCTGGTCGATGACGATTCCTCAGAAGCCCCTAAGACCTACGCGCAAGAGCAAGAAGACCTGAAGAAAGCAATTGTCAAAGAAATGCACGCCGCAGCCCAAAATGAGGACTCGGCGTTTGGTGGGGAAGATAGCGCGGATGAAGATTTTCTCATCGCCAAGTCGGCTCCCGAGCGTGCTTCCGTATCCCAGACAAACATTGAATTGAACGTCGAGAACGCAGACAAAGACCCCGAAACGTTCCTTTCCAACTTCATAGCCTCCAGGGCATGGGTTAATAACGACAGGGCAAAGCTTCAACCATTTGAGTCCGACGATGAAGAGGAGGATCAGCGGGCGGAAGCTTTCGAGGAGGCTTACAATTTCCGATTTGAAGACCCGAGCAAAATCAATGCCACGTTGATCACCCACTCCCGTGATCTGACCAACAAGCAGTCCGTTCGCAGGGACGACGTGAGTGGTAGAAAGAAGATTAGGGAGGCCGGGCGCTTAAAGAAGGGGGAGGAAAAGAAGCAACGCGAAACCGAGAAGAATCGTCTTCGCAAGCTTAAAATGGGAGAGCTGCAGGAGAAAGTCAATAAAATCAAAGAAGTCGCAGGATTCCGGGCCTCCGAACTCACGGATGAAGACTGGGCTCAATTCCTGGATGATGCATGGGATGACAAGAACTGGGAAGACGAAATGCAAAAGCGATTCGGTGATGATTACTACGCTGAAGGAGGCGCGCGTGGCAGTGATGATGAGGCGGAAGACAAGAAGAAACGACCCAAGAAACCTACATGGGACGATGACATTGATATCACCGACATTATTCCTGGTTTCGAGAACGAAGAAAAACCCACTGTTGAGCTGTCCGATGTCGAGATGGAGGATGAAGATGAGGATGCTCCAGATGGGGGCAATAAAAAGAGCAAGGCGCAAGAAAGGCGAGACCAGAAACGAGAGGCCCGAAAAGACCGTCTCCGCATTGAGGAAGCACTCGACCGCAACCTTGACCTCGACCCTGCCCTTCTTCCTGGCGCAACCAAGAAGAATGCCACCCGATTCCACTACCGTGAAACTTCCCCTCAGAGCTTCGGACTAACAGCGCGCGACATTCTTATGGCCGACGACGCACAGCTTAATCAGTTTGCGGGTTTGAAAAAGCTTGCCTCATTCCGAGATGTTGAGAAGAAGCAAAAGGATCAGAAGAAGCTAAGTAAGAAAGCCCGACTCAAGCAGTGGCGTAAGGACACATTTGGCGATGAAGAGGGGCCCGAGTTTGTTTTTGGCGATGTAAAGGTGCCGGCCGCTGAGAATGAGAATGAGGATGGCGCCGGAAAAGTTGATATTCGAGAAGGGGAGCCTCGAAAGAAGAAGAGAAAGAGGTCGAAGAAGAACTAGTGGTGGTATTTATTCTGTTACATAGCTATCATGAGACGTCTATAATTCCTTGATTCTGAGTTTGATATCCAACCATATGTTCATCACAATTAAAATGAGTTGCAATTTTCCGATAGAGTAGGCTGGAATATATATTCTGACGGGGTAGCTAACCAAGGCTACATGGAGCTAATTCAATGTTGCAAATAGGATTCCACTATGCTGGTATTCACGGAGTCGAACTTAAGTATCTTGAAAACATTATCGTTGAACCAACCGCACCCCTCTTCCGAATCTCTATCTCGAGTCCATATCTCGTTGACATGGGTAAATGTACGCCTCCAAATCGGGACTCCGACTGCCAAGACGTGTCAATTGGGCGAGTATGGGCCGAAACAGGGCCCGGGACGGAGCAGCCAAAAGTCCAACAATAACACAGTAATTCACATCTGAAGTGTGGCTGGCTCAATTTGCCTGATGGGCTATTCAAGGTCTCTCTTGTCCCAGGGGTAACAAGAATAATAAGGGTCAAATCGGATGCAATTTGCCTCCCAAGTAACAACCTTCCTAATTTTCAAATCATTATTATGATTCGAACCCACCTGTCCATTGTCTAGTGTCCACCCAAGGCATGCCCCCATATTGAGTGGGTCACGCCTCTTTACTTTGATCCAACGGTGACGAGTCGCCTAAGAAAAGTTTGACTGACAGTACCTAGTTCTCCGTTTCCTAGTCGACCAGAGGAAAAAGTAACCACGAAGGGCCGTCTAGGACTCGATTCTTGCTTTATAATTTGGTCTGTGATAGGACGATTGGTGGTTTTTCTTTTTTCCTCGTCGTCTTTTGGTGCGATGGAAAACTATGGGAGCAGTTCTTTGGGCAGAGGACCTTGGGTGCTCAATTGCTAGAATGAGATCGATCAAAAACTAGTGCTGCAACTGCAGAAGACTTTCCTTGTTTGAGGTGCCTTGATGCATCAACAGCGCATTCGTCAATTGACGGGTTGGCTCGTTTGTATGAGTACTAGGCTCTAACCGGAATTCTCCCATCCATAAAACCGACTGCCTACTTTTGTATTCTCAAACCATTGGTTCCATACCGTAGTGACGAGGGGACTACCCTGGAACATATCTATAGACTCCTGTATACATTATCAGACCTTGAGCAATCGAAATTACCATCATAGATATGGGCGCAAATCCAGCATCCTAGTGAGCTATGACCCGGAAATGCTATACCACAGCATGATAGCCGAAGGACGGTATTGCAGCACATGACCGTCCGCGGCTTCGGAGGCGGGTGCCGGACGTGGGAGACAGATATGGAACTACGAAAAAGGAACTTCATTGTTATCAAATTCGAATGATATGAGAGACAGAGGAACACAATGCTGCTCCAGTGAGTATCGAGAAATTAATTTAGGCACTCCTGCCGTTCTTCCCTCACCAGTGCCTTTCGGAAAGCCCAAAAGCCTAGGTTATACAATTGCCATCGGATATTCGGGAGCAAGGAAAAGGATGTTCCCCATGTGCGGAGAGGCTCTAATCTTTTGGTTCGGCAGGATGGGGGAAGGAAAGGGAACGGTGTCTTCTGGAACTCCGCTTGATTTTGAATTTGAGGACAAATTACATTAACTATATTTATTTAAGATTTTTCAAGTTCAGAAACCGCAGAATCATCATCATGGAGATGAAATTTCTTCAATTTTAGGGGCAAAAAAAAAGAAAAAAGAAAATCATGAATATTAATGTCTCATAATAATCCAGACAATGAGTGGTCGGAATGGGTTCTGGCGCGATCGGGAGATATCGGCTCTCGTTGCCTGGGCCGGTGTTAGCGCCGGGTCCAGTTTTTTTTTTTTTTTTTTTTTTTTTTCCATGTTTTAACCCTTTTCCACAGGGAAAATATCTAATAATACTTGAGCCGGAGTCTGGCATTAACATTAATCCTATCCCTTTCTAGTAGGTGCTGAGCGACTATCGCCGGTCGCCCAGGCAGATTCAGGCCAGACAAAAAGCCCGGATTGTCCTAGCGTCTCCGCTCGCTTCTTCCCGCTTACAAGAGAGCCCTTCGCTCGCTATTTTTTCTTCCTCTCCTTCCCCTTCCTTCCTTTCTTCTTCTTCTTTCATCCCCTTTGAAGTGTCCTGTTGTGTCTGGCACTCTCATTCCACCCCCATCTCCTCTCCTTTTTTCTAGTTATCACTCCTCACAGCCGTCACCATGGCCGAACAGGGTGATAAGTCCGTTTTCGGCATGCCCGTAAGTTGTTTGCGTGTTTTTTTCCCTACCAGGCGCCCGACCCTGGGATCTCCGAATCACACGCTCTTGGTGGAAATGTACTTGGATATACATCAAATATCCTGAAAGTGCTTATTCACTGTTAGAGAACATGGGATTCGGACCATTCCACTCGCTTTGGGCCCATTGTTATGAAAATGGGATGCTAATAAAAATTTTCATCACAGGGATTCGTTGTCGACTTCATGAGTACGTTTCATCCCAATTAGCCTGATAGTTGGCGCGAATTGAAACATCAATCAATTCGTTTCAACTATCGGTCTAGCCTGAAGAACTCGGACCTTTCTCATCGATTAATACTAACGATCTCCTTCAGTGGGTGGTGTTTCCGCTGCTGTCTCCAAGACTGCTGCTGCCCCCATCGAGCGTATCAAGCTCCTCATCCAGAACCAGGTTGGTTAAACCCTCAACAGATTGCAATCCAAGGCCTTCGAATCGGATTCCAGAGAAATTTCCTGCGCGTCGTCGTTGATCGTTGTGACCTGCACCAACCGTCAGGGATAGCGCCGATCGCGAAAATTTTTCCTGGATCTGACCGCCTTCGATTTTTGGTACTCGTGATGAACCCACCCGACTAACGCACCTCCCACAGGATGAGATGCTTCGCGCTGGTCGTCTCGACCGCAAGTACAACGGTATCGCTGACTGCTTCCGCCGTACCGCTGCCGCTGAGGGTGTCGTCTCCTTGTGGCGTGGTAACACCGCCAACGTCATCCGTTACTTCCCTACCCAGGCCCTGAACTTTGCCTTCCGTGATACCTACAAGTCCATGTTCGCCTACAAGAAGGACCGTGATGGATACGCCAAGTGGATGATGGGTAACCTTGCCTCCGGTGGTGTATGTATCCCTCAATGTTTCGACGTTTCGTTCTGATTACTAACAAACCCTGGGTAGGCTGCTGGTGCCACTTCCCTCCTCTTCGTCTACTCCCTGGACTACGCCCGTACCCGTCTGGCCAACGACGCCAAGTCCGCCAAGGGTGGTGGTGACCGTCAGTTCAACGGTCTGGTTGATGTCTACAAGAAGACCCTCGCCTCCGACGGTATTGCCGGTCTTTACCGTGGTTTCGGTCCCTCCGTTCTTGGTATTGTTGTCTACCGTGGTCTGTACTTCGGAATGTACGACTCCATCAAGCCTGTCCTCCTGGTTGGTCCTCTTGAGGGATCCTTCCTTGCTTCCTTCCTGCTCGGCTGGACTGTCACCACTGGTGCTGGTATTGCTTCTTACCCTCTGGATACTGTCCGTCGTCGTATGATGATGACCTCTGGTGAGGTACGTATAAATTCTTTCACTTTTTGTTTCTGTTTCTGTCGCTTACCCATTCTCAATAGGCCGTCAAGTACGCCTCCTCCTTCGATGCCTTCAAGCAGATCGTTGCCCGTGAGGGTGTCAAGTCCCTCTTCAAGGGTGCCGGTGCTAACATCCTCCGTGGTGTTGCTGGTGCTGGTGTGCTGTCCATCTACGACCAGGTTCAGCTCATCCTCTTCGGCAAGAAGTTCAAGGGTGGCTCTGGCTAAACAGCTCAATCAAAATGAGCTCGATTTAGTTGGTGTAAACCTTTCGGGGAAGGGGTTGGTTAGGGGTGAAGATGAAGAATATTTATTAGAGACTTTTTTCTCTTGTACCAGTTGTACTTTACTGCCTGCAAGCTTTTTTCTTTTTCTCCAACTGTTTTCCTATCTTGTTGGTTATGGTTTGTTCCAGCCAGCATTGTAAATTGTATATCTGGGCAATCGTAACTTTGTTGAAAATTCTGGTTCAGAGCTGTCACGTGTAGAGCCGCAATCACGTGCACTAGGAGCAGTCAGCCGTCTTATTCGATGACGTCGATTTGCCCCTAGCTCTGGAGCTCCAGGTAGACCCATACCTACTATATAACCTTTGGGACAGATCTCTACTCTTAGATTCAGCTTCAGTCTTGAATAGCAACATAGATATACACACCATGGCTTCTACCTCTTCCTCCGAGGAGACTCATGCTCTCCCTCCTCCCTCTGCCATTACTGAGCCGAACAACACTCAAAAAGAATCGCTACCAGCTACATCCCTAGCAACCGCAACAGCACCAGCATACTCCCCGATTTACGCCACAGCTCAACCAGACAGCACGATGATGACCGAGACACCTGTCCTAGCAGCGGCCCCCGCCCCTCCCCTTCCTGCCGAAGCCTCTGCAACCACCGCTGCCTCAAATCCAAACCCAACAAGTACAAACCCTCCCCCGCCTCAGCCTGGGGCTGTTCCCAATCCTAGTCAATTAGCGGCTACGACAGCAGCTAGAACAACAGCAGCAATACCAGGAACAGTCCCAGAGACCCAAACCCAACCAGAAAGCTCCCCTCCAGCTCCGAAACCCGCTGACATTCCAACTCTCGCACCGATTACAAACCCTCCTGCTATACCCACTGCAACTGCTCCTCCTCCCACCGGAGCCTACAGCTACAGCTACAATCCTAATCCCAGCACCACAATCGAAGCCGGGCCAGGAGCCGGATATAGACAAGGATACGCCTACCAAACCCCACCTTCCTCAACACCCACGTTCCAGCAACAGCAACAAGCCCCAATCCCAAATGCAACCACCACACCCTACGCCTCACTCTACCAAGGCACACCCGCCCAGCTCCCTCTCCATAATAACCAATCCGTTTACGGCAACGGCTATGAGAATACTGCTGAAGATGAGGGTAGTCTCTGGGGAAGTGCGAAGTCCTGGTTACAAAGTGCGGGGGGCAAATTGGCAGAGGTAGAGGCGGAGGTTTGGAGGAGGATCAATGATGCGCACGATAAGGATAAATAGTTAGGTCCATTCGCATGTGTATTCTACCTGTTCTTTGGAGTTTTGCTGGGAGGAGTTATGCGTTGTATATCACTTTTGCTGGTTGGATTGTATCTTACGGAAAAGCGGGCATTTGGGTTGACTTGGATACGTATTTGAGGGCTTACTTGGTATGCTAAAGTTGGGGACTGATATATGGGCATGGGCTAGACTTGGGTTCCGGTAGCTGCATGTATAATAAAACATGAATACTAGGCTTCTCCCTCCAACTAGGAAAGCCTTGTAAAATGTTAAAAATGTTTTCCTTTGAAGCTCGACGGTAACCATAACCATATACTCTAACAAATCAACTGTACGCTCGCCGCCCCATTCCCAAGGTAAAACTCATCCCCCTTATTCGCAGTCGCAATACACTTATACTCCCCGCTCGGATACCCGTAGGTCCATTTCAGCGTATCTTCAACATGGGTCGTCGTCGCGTGGCCGTGGCAATTCGGCAGCTCCCAGAACTTCAAGATACACTTGGGCCACAGTTTCAAATTATACCCGAGCTTCGCCCCGTATGTGAACGACTCGAGGTTCTTGCATTGACCCGCCCACGTCCAGCCGGATGTAGGCTGGGATTCCCAGCCGCTGTCGCAGGAGCCGGACTTGTAGACGTCGAGCCAGACGCCTGTGGTGCGTTTGTCTAGGTCGAGGGCTTCCGGGGCGGGATTGGCGGTTGGGCTGGATTGGCCGAGGGAGGCGAGGAGGCTGAGGAGGAAGACGAGCTTTTTGATGGCCATTTTGGTTGGTGGAGGGGTGTCTAATGGTAGGTTAATCTGGTTATTTGGGGGGGGAGAATTGGAAGATGTTTGCAACGTACGTGAGGTTTTGGGTTTAGAACCGTGATGATTGTTAGATTGGATGGAAAGAAGGAAAAAAGTTGATGATTCTGGAGCATAAAGTATGTTTGGGGGGCTACAGATATTTATATTCACCGTGGAAGGGTATAAGATTGCATACCTTGATGAATAAACAGCTTTGGTCCCTGATCTAGAGGCTCAGAGTGCGAAACAAGCAACGTCCTGAACATATTACTGGTCCTGGGTATACTATTCCTCTATGGAGTATCCTAGCTGTAACACAAATATATAAATAGTTCACCCTGATTACTGATACCTTTGGACCGGGGCTCTCGGCTCCTTAATCATTAGTTGCGAGATGCATAACGTGAGTTGATATCACGGCATCATTTTGGGGCCGATTCGTGGTTGCCCAAAGAAGAGCTTCACCCCCAAGTTTCATGGTTATTGTGATTTTACCTGTGATTTCTGGATAAAAGGATTGTATGTTATGAATCCAGACTTCAGTGTAAAAACAGGGGTAACGGTAGGGAGCTCTGTGATCGTGGTGGATCTTGCCATGGCGAGTGATTACTGAACAATCCCGCGTTCGATCACATATGAGCTCCCAAATCAGCCTGGGCTGATGTCCAGGTCAACCTCGCGAATACCGACACGGGAGTCAAGCTTCGCCCGGAGCACTACCAGGGTGGATTGTCGAGTGAGGCTCATACTGAGATTACACGGACGACTTCGAGGGGGATAAATGTGGGGATTGGCATAGGTAAATCAGCAGTGCATTATGGGGCTTATGCTGTTCTTGAGATTTCTTGAGATTTCATAAAGTATTGATTAAGATTTTATGGAAAAACTTGTTTCTGAACTACTGGTGCAATGATTTTCTGCACAAATCACCCCTGCATTGCACCTAGATTACCTGCGTGCTGGGAACGGAGATTCGGAGATATAGACCCTACTTTCCTATATACCATACGAAGTTGTTGGGATTGGGCTTTGCTTCCCGAAACGAGGAGTTTTGAAATAGCCCTATCATCAATGAGTATAGAGTGTTATGGAGTAACTATTAGTGGCCCTGGGTGAGCAGTATTAAGAAATTTATTATATTGCATGGAGTTCAGTTCATGATATGCAAGTCCATTCCCCTGAATGGCCACCCAGGAGCCACTTTCAACCATCTGAGAACCATAATATGATTAAATGGAGTCAAGACTACATCGAGGGGGACAACTAGAGAATAAAGTAGAAAAATAAATCTAATAAGATTGATTAAATATCTATCTCGCCCGACAACTTTGTTGAAGTTTTCATCGGGGCTTCTGTAAGTAATTTCTGATCCAGTCAAAAACCATATGGACAATATCGAGTTGATGATACAACCCGGGATGGATAGCCATGCAAGTGATGTGATAATAAGAATAAAAGCATCCGTCCGGGGATACCAAAAGAAGAAAATACAGAGTGGCGATGTGGCAGTTTGTGTAAGTAAGAACCAAGGCAACTGCGGACCCCAGTACATGTCATAATTGCGTTCGATCCTGTGAATCTTCCCATGCTTCAGATCGGTAATTTTGAACAAGCAGGAAAAGGGAGAAAAACAAATGAGGGTTGTCATGAAGTTGATAAGAAAAAAAACGCCGGCCCAATCCCAACCCAGTTTCCCAAATCCCAATGCATCATGCTACCAGTGCATCGAACCAGTCGGAGAATCAGCAACCTGGAGCAGTCTTTAAATGTTATTAATGGTTGTAGAATGTAAAATGTTCATGTCGAATAATGGTCCAGCCGCGTAAGGAAAATGTGTTGACGGGGAAAAAAAAATGCAAAACCTGAGAATCAACCCATCTCAACGCCGATTCATGGTTGATAACGTTACATGGATCCAAGTCGCAAAAGAGCCTCAACGGCGGCGCGCTCCTGGCTGTCAGGGACAGAAAAGCCAAGTTGCTGGACAGGGACGTTGCGTGGTGCCGACTTGGCCAGTGACGAAGAAGCTGGGCCGCCGCCGCGCATCTGGGGTGGGAGGTGCTGTCCATAGACGAACCCGCCGCTTGCGTTCAAAGAACGCGCTCGCAGT
This sequence comes from Aspergillus conjunctus, assembly GCA_027569095.1. Classification (NCBI taxonomy): domain Eukaryota; kingdom Fungi; phylum Ascomycota; class Eurotiomycetes; order Eurotiales; family Aspergillaceae; genus Aspergillus; species Aspergillus conjunctus. Next base: position 305,715 of record JAPDEL010000007.1, on the reverse strand, counting down.
GCATCAGCGCCTATATGTGCCCAGTCCTCTTCGTCGGTCACGTCTTCCTCACGCCAGTCGTCGTCCGGGATTTCATCATCCGGGGCCTCGGAGGACGAACAGTATTCGTTTTCGATTCCGTCAAGAGACATTTTGTCCGCTTCGTGTTCCAGCATATCCTCATTTCCACCGAAGTCCATCTCGGTGTAGGAGAAAACAGTCGAATCACCAGCGATGCTGGAACCGTACAGTTGCAGACTGCCCCTCTTGGGAATCTGGACCCCTCGTGGCAAGTACGAGTTCGAGAGGCTGGAAGGCGGCGACATTTCCTCATGCCGCGCATCCCTTGGAGCTTCGCCAGAACGTCGCGCATCCCAACGGCCCCATCCAACCTTCTCGAAAATGACCTCGCCACCGCTATTATCGTTATTTCCTCGACCCTCCAATGCCGCGACAACCAACCTCCGTGCCTTTGCTGGGGAAATCCCTGAGAAACCAGGAACCGAAGTGGTCAAGTATCCCATCACATGGCGGATTGCCAACGGACCATGTTGAAGCATGATCTTGGGGAGGTGATACTTGGCCAGCATTCCTGGTGTGATCGCCCCAACGCTGTCGAGGTCATGCGCATTCGCATTGCCTTGTCCCAGGCTCGTAGGGTCGACGGCATCGCCAAGATCCACGTCCGAGTCCACATGCGATGTAGCGAGGGGAGGAGATCCGGGAAAGTTGATATCCCGCCGTCTGAAGGCTTGGGGAGGGAGGGTTGGAGAGATAGAGTTCGGAGGAGTTGGCAGCATATTAGGATGCCCGGCGGCGCGGGAGGCGTCGCGGACACCGGAAGGGTGGCCAAAACGAGGTTTGGGGATGTCGACTGAGGCCGTCTTGCCAGCAAGGGCCATCGCGATGCTGGAGGTAGGAGTTTGAGAAGCCATGGTGTAGATGTGTAAGGGGAAAGTTGGCGGAATCAGCTGGCTGTTGGTGGTGGCTAATCTATTATCACATGAGTCAGAGGCAAATCCGCCAACCGGAAAACGCGCGACGTCACAGGGAGCTGACTAAAAGGAGGCACAGAAACTTGGAACTAACGCCAGACAAAGAACCGAGGAACAAAGGATCGAGAAATAAAAATGATCAAGAAAATAAGACCAAGGATAAAAACTTACAGCACACGGTATGAAGAAGGTTGCGGTGGGAGAGGCTTGCAGACGCAAAGTGCAACCCGTATATAGTATGGGGTAGATGCGATGCGACGCGCTAAGGGTGGGAGTGATAAGACACGCGATGGTCAGACTGAGGGACGGAGAGGAGATGATGACTTTCAGGCACTGAGCAACGAACAAAAACTTGGTTATAGTTCTTTGATAAAGAGAGGAGGGGAAGAAGAAGAAGAAAAGAAAGAGGGGGGGAAGGAAGGAAAAGTAAGGAGAGGTGGTTGCAGTCAATCAATAATAGTATGGAATGTCTGTCAGCCGGTGTCCATGACTGCAGTCTGTGCCAAACTGGGCCGGCTGATCAAGGTTCAATAAAATAATTTATTAAAAAAAAATAATAAAATATAAAAGGAAATAAGAAAAGGAAGAGTAAGAAGGGAGAACATACCGTACGAAAGATACACCAAATCTTACGGCTGAGGGATTATTTTTAGGTATTCTGGACTGAGGCATCCCGTCGCAAGGGCGTACCAGGAGGTATGTGACGACGGACTGGCTGTTAAGGCCACGGAGGCTTCCCAGTTATCACGCAGCGACCCGGATGGGCCTCCCATTCGATGTGGAGGAGATGACGGCAAATGCGCCTTATCTAGGTTATTTCCACCGTTGCCAACTTCAACCCCATACGAACGACAGGAGTCCATGCTAACGCGTGGCCCCAACCATTGGCCAGCGCGACTCAGGCCCGCTTCCCAAGCCAGCGCCGGGAGGTTCCGGAGATCTCGTCCATCAAGGCTGGTTACGGTATCATCAATCTTCATCATCCTATTCGTACCTCTCACTCTCATGGATTTTCCAACACAGAGGGAGTTGCCTACTACTCCTACAACTGAAGTCTACATTGTATGCAGGTTCCAGGTTTTGCAGCAGATGCAGGCACACTCATCCGGCTACTCTGCCGCAGACACGCCCCCAAACAACTCGGGAAAGCAGGATCAGAAAGCCAATGAAAATGCTCAAATGACAATCTCGTAGGTACTTTAATCTCGACCTCGATTTCCCCTCCCTCGACAACTTAGGTCAGTTAGTAGAGACTCCAAAGTGTTCCACTGGGTTCCACCCGCAAAGGCCGGAGATGAGGAGCATATCAAGAACGGTCCCTTGCGCTCGTGCACGCACCTTTCAAACTCTGGCCAGCGACGGAACCCTCCTCCATTCCTGGTATGCGATAACCTTCCGTCCTCGCGGCACGTGGGCTTTCGTCCCAAACCTCCCTCATCGCAGATCGTAGAACATGGCGACTTGACTCGTTCATATTCATCGATTCTCAATTCAAATTGAATTCTTGCTCTTGCTCTAGATTCTTGCCTCACGATTACATGACCGCGAGACTCGTACATGGGCCTTGAACAAGTAGGAGTTTATTTACTCCTATTGCCGGTGGTTCATCCACCGGTAAGGTAATTAATTCCTGACGAAAACGGCCTCGAGGCTTGATATCCCACTCTCTCTCCGGAGTCGCCCGTTTTTGTCAAACTCGTATTATTTCTTCTGTGTATTATCTACCTACGTCAGTATGGGGCCCAGCTAGGTCAAGGAAGTACCAGCTACTTTAATTGCCTACTCCCGGACCAGGGCAGTGTCAAGGCAGCAGAAGGTGGGGTAAAACCGGGTTTACGGCAACCAAAGCTGAGACTACGATGAGGACAACCTCCTGAGATGCCTCTGGTAACGCTTCTCGTTCTTATTGGTGGCCCTTGAATATATGAATATATTAGTACTACTGTGGTGGTTTTATCGCTGCTGCCGCCGAAACTTTGAAGACTTAACACTCATGTTATCGATAGACCTGGACTGCCTAGTGATTCGATTATACTGATTGATCTTGCGACTCTTGGGAAATCAAACAAAACACTCCCGGAAATCCAGAAGAACAAATAACCACTGCCAACCATCCTATCAGCCAGAAGCGTGGGGGCGGGGTTGATCTTCAATATTTCACCGAGGGACCCTTCGTCTTCCTCGGGGCATTAACTTTCGTCTCCCTGACCAGGATACCTCCCATGGCGCCAGCGGGAGCCACAAGAGATTGGTCTGTCATTGAAGAACGGGGTGCCTTGCTCATAACCCAATATTTGTTGGACGTGAAGGTTTGAGGGGGGGCTAGGCTGAAGCTAGTAGTGCTATCAAACATTGCTGGTCGTAGGATACCTGCCACAAAAATACAAACATCGACTCTGAGGAGACCTGCTGCATTCTTCGCTGGCTTACGATACATACAATTACAGAGTGAGATTCAACTCAAAGAAAGAGCTCGCTATCCTGTTTCAATCATGCGGTGGTGAATTGTTCATGCTCCTCCACCAGCAGACGGCACACCTCTACACCCGTACCTATTAAATAAATCCACATTGGATTTAGGGCTCATCATGAGGATCGCTTTATCACCCTGAGTTAATGGAGTGAACTCCAATCTGGTTTGCGAATCGTGTGATTGGTTACACTACGGCGTCTCGACCACGACGAACAAGTATCACTTCAATGGTAGGTTGCTTGGAGCTATAGTAAGGCAACATTAAGATAACTGTACCTTGACCCCTCTTCGAGAAATCCCTTTATGTGGCTGGCTGTCTGCAGAGTGAGACCCGATTCATCAACACAACACTTCGGATCCTGAATTTCTCCTTAGGAGCTCAAACCTCTTCCAACTAGAATATATAAGAACATATTGCTAACTTAATCTAATTGGGATACTTGGGTGAGTTCTTCGCTGGCAATACTGTGTGACTTGTGGTCCGACACCAGTGGCAAGGGGTATACCTGAGTGTAAGCAGGTCAAGGCGTACTCGGGGTAGAAACTTACACCTCTATCAAGTGTTAAACCATTCCAGTGCTTAAATTCGTTTCAAAGAAAATACAGAACATTGAACCACTGCCACCTGGCTTTTAGTGTTTATACGTGAATTTTGTTACCAACCCAAAATATATCACCGTACTCTATCCCAGCAACACCTTCAAAAAGCCTCATACTCCTCGCTAGCATACTAAATTGTCAAAATGGGAATTAAATCTCCGCGGAATAACCCCCAATAAGTAAACTAGATAGTATCAACAAGAATCTCAATGAAAATTCAAACCCAATGCATTCACCCTCAACACCCCAAGCTGCAATGCACTCCACCCAACATCCGATCTTATCAGAGCCACATCCGAAGCTTCACCTTGAAAAGAATCCCAACCACCAACACAATACATACTTAGCATGTCTCTAAGGTGATAACGACTAAGCTATCCAGCCTTGCTGTCCTGCGGGACTAGATTCGCCTACCGTAATCGTGTTCTCTTCGGATTGATCAAAGCTCACATTCCTTGGGCCGGTGTCCACACTGCCGATCCATTTGATACGCATGCCATGCATGCATTCAACCGACGGCGATCGCATCGGATTCACATATCAAGGTGGCTTGAAGTGAGACATTCCCGCCAGATTTTAGGGGAAAAGGGTAAATAATTAACTGGCTCTGGCATTCTTAAGGTTTGCGGCATTTCCAAGGTTTGCTTTATGGTTTGGGTGGAATGTGTCTAAGATTGACTTGACTGTGTCTTATGGGGATGATAGATGGGGTTGAAATTAAGTATTATCTGTCAATTCCCTGGGCGATTGAGCATCTCTGCAAGTAATAGGAAAAAAAGAATCAATCCATAGTTATTCGTAATACTACATGGCATCTATATGTGGATACCACCAAGGCTAGGATCGGATGCCTCTCGGAGCGCGTACTTCACCCGTCGGCCCGATGGATGACTTACCTGCCTAGGTATTTAACACAACTCGCTCTTCAACTCATCTCACTCCTATTAATTCAATTCATCTCTAAATACTTGTATATCACTCAGATCCTGATCTTCTTACTCTCCTCCTCTCCAATCCCCTAATCTCAAAGAACCGTGCTCTAAGCAAAAAAAAAATGTCCTACAAAATCGCCTCCGACCAATCCCTCACCCCGCCCAATGGCCCCGCTATGATTTCCTTCATGGAGTCCTTCTACGCTCTCAGCGACACAGAGTCCGCCCACGATGAATACGTGGCCAGTTTCACCGATGATGCGACACTGATTATGGGGCCCAAGTCCGCGAAAGGGAAGGATGGTACTTCTCCCCCTCGCCCCCTCGCCCCCCGCCCCCAGCCTGCCTGCCTTCAGGATACAAACACAAGAATACATACCCAAATAATAACATGAATGGATGACTGACTGGATGAATAGAAATCCTCCCCCTCCGCCACAGTATCTGGACGCACGTCGCAAGCCGGAAACATTTCCCTGAGCGGATCTACTTCGGGGCTGCGAATGAGCTGATGCTGTACGGGACGGTGAAGTATGTGTTTAGGGCGGATCCGAATGGGGAGGTGGAGGTCCATTGGGCTGGACGGGTCGTTTTTGATGACAAGGATGAGTTGAAGATGAAGTTTTATCAGGTTTACTTGGTACGTCCCCCCCCCCCCCCCCCCCTTTTCCTTCTCTCTGTCTTTTTGATCTTGTCTGGAGATTTTTTTTTTGGGATAGGTGTGGTGCAGAGCTGATTTGGGTAGGATCCTTCGGCGCAGTCGGGGAAGAAATAGACTACTAGGCTGGGGGAGTGATAGTGTGTAATTGAGGGGTATTTATGAGGGATTGAATGTGGTGTATATATCCGGAATTTACGGCTTATGACCTAGGTCTCTGTGGTTATATCTAGATAGCAAGGGAGCATACGAGGAGAAAGGGTCTCTTAAGGCAGTGAGTGCCCTTCAATTGAACATGGAATATAAAACAAGTGGGTAAAAAAGATAAAAACTCAGTTCATTTCTCTTTCCTCAACCCAGGTTCGTAGTCTCAATTCAACTCGTCGGGATCGACTCGTGCTGATGGAAGAGTTTCTTCGCCCATTTATCTTCAACTTTTTTTAGCAACCCAAAGCCACCCAATTCTCCTCATGGTCCAAGTGTATAACGCGCTGTATGGAGGGGCGCAGAGTAGATAGATAGGGACGGGATGTAAAAAAAGAGAAAAAGATGAGAAAAAAGTTGGGAGTCAAACATCAGGACTTTTTCATTATTTTAAAATCCGAGAAGCTAGAAAAAATTTACTCGTCATCCTCCTCTTCCTCATCAACGGTGGTCTTGGCGATACGGTCAAGATCACGCTGGCCGCTCTGGGTGATGCGGCGGCCACCCTTGTCCTCATCTTGCTCGAGGACACCGATCTTCTCAAGGGACTGGAGGACGTGGCGGTCGACGGAGCCGGAGGCATCGACGTGGTGGGCAGGGCGAGAGCCACGGTTCTTGGTAGAGCCGTGAACCTTGCGGAGACGGCCAACACCGACGGTCTTACGGAGGTAGATGTGACGGGCAACGGCGGCAGCGCGGACGTAGTACCTGGGACAGTCAGATTGCTGTTATATTTCCGGAGCATCGAAATTTGGAGTTGGTATTGGGGGGTTAGTCGTACCAGTCGGCATCCTGGGGAGGGAGCTCGTTGGAAGCAGAGGTCTTAACGGTATCAACCCATCCTATTCACACGTATCAGCCACCGAGTTATATTTCCATAGAAAACGTAGTTTCCACTGAGAAGAGGATCGACGAACCGGGAATGGGGAGCTTTCCCTGGCGCTTCAGGAAAGCAGAGTAAGCACCAATGAACTTTTGCGCCTGTGGTGGAAGAATATGTTAGCCTGACTGACTTCCATCCTCAACGAGCGACTTCGAAAAAAAAATGGCAATAAAAAAAGAGAGAAAAATCGGTCTCTCGTTTTCTCTGGCAATATCCCCCATCCCGAGTATCTCCTCGTACCCCAATATCGAATGTAATATCCTGCCCTGATCTGAATAGTTGTAGATCACCTCGTCCGGACACTCCCAATCGAGACCCTCCATCATTCGACATATCCTCCTCCTCATCGGTCAACCGAACCATTCCATCCCGGAAATCATCATGTGCCGTCTGTATTCGCATCCTCCTTCTTCATGTTGTTGTGTTGTCATATCCCCCTCTTGACTTGCCATTCTGTGCCGCCAGGTACGCAGTGCAAAAACAAAGTGGAAGCAAAAAAGCAGCACAAACTTACGTCCACATCGCGAACGGTGACACCACCCATTTTGGCGACTTATGACCTCGAAGTGAAGGTGTACGGGGAGTTGAGGGGAGGGAGAAAGGGCGAGGTGGTGGGTGGTCGTTGTCGTCGTCGTTGGAGGGAAGTCGGTCTCGAAATTTCGACTCGCACACACAAAACGGAGTTCAGGCGGTTCTCTCGGTTGGTTGTGCGCGCTTCGCTTAGCCTGTTCGGGTCTAGCCGTACCCTAAGTGCTGTGACGCCTGAGGCAGAACTTGTTGGAGGGGTTTTATCGTACTATTTCTATTATGGATTAGCGTGGTTTGTATAGTTTTCTCCACTTGACTTCTTCAACTTCTCCCTTTTGTTCTCTTCAAAACTTGTTTACGCACTTCTGAAACTACCTAGGTACAATAAAAACAGCGGATGAATATTAATGTATGTATGTAAATACCGAAATCGACCCCAACCCTAATAATGTACACTCTATTGCATTATGATCATAACTCGTCAAGTAAGGATATCCTAACGCCATCACGATAATTAAAACTTCAAGAAAAGGGAAAAAAAAGAAAAAGAGATAAAAATCAGAGTGTGGGAGCTCGCTTTAGCCCAACACAATATCGCACAAACAAGGTGTCTATGAAATGAGCATGTCGAATTCCAGGAGGACGTCGGCGTTCAAACTCATCTATGGCCTCTTGAACGCCAAGCCCACAACGTTCAATCAGATAGCTGACAAGCAAGAAGCCTGTCCGGTTGAATCCATAATGGCAGTGCACTCCAACTACGGGACGTGGGCCCTTGGTCTCACCAGCCTTTTCCAGCTTCTCTGTTATCTCATTTTGGAGTCGGTCGACCAAGGCAACGAAATCCCGAACCTCGTCCGGGGTTGGAGGGATCTTCGACACTGTTGGGTGCTTGTGGTAATGAATACCACCCTTCTCCAATGAGTCAGGGTTGTAAACAGGGCTATCGTGGCTGATATCGATCACCGCATGGATACGGCCACGGTACTCTTGTGAAAAGAGGATCGGGTTATGCTCCTCATCGACTTCTCGTAGCATCTTGAGAGCCACAAAGGTGTCCGCGATTCGTTCTGACACTGGCGGAACTTTCTTCCACTTCGCCAGGTTCTTGACATCCCACTTGCCAGAGGTGTTCAAATACTGGAGTTGCCACCCAAGATTCAACCGGCAGTCAACATGATGAGGGAGAAAGTCTTGGATGATACCGGCTAGTGTGCGGTACGTGGTGCGATCATATAGAAGCGCATGAGACGCGGGTGCAGGCAGAATCACAGTCTTGACAGATCGTTTGCCCCGATGTGGGTTTCCGAAATCATTTGCGGCATCCTTCTCTTCGGGCTGTGCGTTAACGATGGCTTTTTCGTTGGGAGCGCCGGGCGCGCTGTCAACCTCACGAGTACTAGGACTGACTTCGCCAAAGTACTTGAGAATTTTTTGAAGCTCTTCTGGCCTAGTGACTGTATCGGATTCACCAGCAACAAGCAAAACTGGCAGCTGGATCCCAGCCCATACTGCCTGTCCTGGGATACCACCAACGGCTTCGCCATCAGGACTTTCATATGAGGGTAGAGTTCCCCAAGCCATTCGTCTCCAGACAGGAGTCTTGCTCTGCTTATTATAGCGCACTTGGAGACCACGAGTGTCAGTGTCCGCATTTGAGCCGACGAGCCTGTTGACGCTGTTACTGTTTAGACCTCCGCGCCTATCCCAGTAGCGCCAGATGTCAAAGATAGGCCCGGGGATATTCAGTAAGCGTCTAATTGAAGTTACCTCTTTGAAAGATGGAGGAGACGCTCGAGGGCAGACGGCGACAAGGCCAAGGATATGCTCTTTCAAACTTGCGCCTGTTGATGAGGTGGAGGATGCTAGCAGTGCTGAAAGGGAGCAACCTAGGCTGTGGCCAACGAGGACAACTCCTTGGCCTCCTTCTTTGTCCCGGTGTTGCTCAATGGCAGTAGCAAGCAGTTCTGCCAGGGATTCAATGGTGTAGGCATCCCACGATTTCGGTGCAAAGGAAGACAATCCGCATCCAGGTAGATCAATCCCGAAACACGGCCCAACGTTCGACAAGCTTGTAAGGAGATGATTGAACTGAGCCAGAGACCCGCCTAAACCATGGACAAAAACCAGCAATGGGATGGGAGACGGCTTGGTAGGGAACTTGTCCATTTGGGGATGTGGTCGGTAAAATGTCCGGATTGACGGGTATTCTGCAACCGATGTCGAATAAGATACGTAAGAGCAGTGCTTCTTCAAAAGACCGGGATCTGTGCTGTGTGCTATTTGGCCTGTAAGTATCAAGGAACAACGAAAATATCCAAGGGAACCTTAGAGAAGACACCTACCATCATTTGATCCATCTGCCTGAGAGGTTTTCTGGCCTTGTGGGGTTGCGCCCTCAGCCCCATGGCGTAGTGACCCTGAACTATCGTAGTCTTCTTCCTCAGAAGAAGTCACCGTTCCAGCGGAATTCTTCGAGCGATTCCTGTGCAAAGAGCGACGAAGCCTCCTTTTCTCCGAGGACGGCTCGGTGCCTTTGCGCCGTAGCAACGAAGCTAGGACTCCGCAGCCTACCATAGTGACGAAGCAGGTAGTTAGAAATACCAGTTTACCAAAATTTACTGTTCCATCAGGGTGAATGGCGTGTGAATGTTGAAGGCAAGTGAGAATGGCAGATGGGTTAGAAACTGCGAGACAAACAGAATCCCAGAGTCGGGGAACAGCGCCGGTATCAAGAGGCCCTAGACGGGATGTAGTGAGATGTAAGCGGGCATCGTTCGGCCCCATAGCTTCTAGAGGCCAAGGCCTTCAACGTTTAAATAAAGCTAGTCCTCTTGTTTGAATCTAAGCGCCCCACTACTCAAGGGGCCAGCTCATTCATTCAACGTGTGCTTAAGGTTCAACACTCTGAGACGGGGGAATTCTCCTCAATCGGGCGCCACGAAGCAGAGCAATGAGGATCTATTCTGGAATGCGAATCGAAATTTACACGAGACGGAACGGCGGCACCTCTTTGGCGGGAAGACGGGTAACTGGGTCAATAGTGAGGCAAAGGGGTGGGCTAGGAGAGGCGAATGACCACGCTAGGAGAGAAAACAGGACTCTGACGATAGGCTTGGAGACTATGTGAGCTTTGGAGAGGTAAGGAGAGGCCGAAGGTTGTCTATCACTCCGTACTTTTGTTGAAGTAAGCCCACCAAGAGGAATTGGACCAATGGCTGAGCGAAACTCGACACGTTGGCCTTCTGGCTGGATCCAGAAGCTTGCGGGGGGATTCTGATGGTTCCACTACTTAATTGAAGCCAAGAAAGAAGTGTTGGTCAGGCTGAGGAGGCTCTCAATGGCGAAATAATGAATAATAAGAATAGATTGGGTTTTCAAGAATGACGACGAGACTCTCGGATCTGACGGGTCAGACGGAGCTGTTTTGTTATGATTTGGCAGCAAAGATTCAGATATCACTGGAACTGATGCTATACAGGCTAGGACGAGGATCAGAAATTAGGCGAAGAGGACCTGAGACACAAGGCTCCGAAAAGGAAATACATACGGGGTACAGGGTAACCACGAAGCAAAAGGAAAGTATGCAAGAGTCGTTCAAAATACGTTGCTGGACAGGGAACTTGGCGCAAAGTGACTTTGCGCTAACAATTTGCCTCAAAGAACCCGAAGAATTCAGTCCAACTGATGGGTTCGCTACTCCTGTGCAACGTTCACCTCCCAGAACCCGGGGGGTTTCAATTTTTTCTTTTTGCAGAGAAAACTGCTTACACTGAGACAAGCTGGCCTGTCACGGTTTCGGAAGCAGTGGCGTGGAGTCTGCCTTCAATCAATAATACCAATAATCAATGGAAAGAAATGTCTCGGGATGACACAAGGTGTTGGCGGCAGCGACGAACAAACGCCAGTCATGGCTGCAGTCTCCGTCCCGTGGCCCGATGACTCAGCCCGGCCCGGTTTTCTTTTGACCATGGGACGACCCACAGGCAAAAAGAGGAAGTTTTGACTTTTTTGTTTGAAACCACCTTACTTTGACGTCGCACATATGATTCATTCCAGGGCTTGAATCTGGTACACGGATTGCGAGGCTCTGTTTTGTGTTCTATAACGTGGCAAATACCATCATATTCTTCCATCTAATAGACATGCCTTGATGCCTTTGTCTCTCCATCATTAATCCTAAACAATTTTTATTGGACAAGATCTGAGCGCGTATTTACAGCTTTAGAGAGAGGGAGCATCATGAGCTGAACTTCTTGTTGACTTACATATCAGAGGAAACAGGTCAAGTTGTGGTGATGGGATGAATGTGTGACAACACTGGGTATCACTGTCGGTGCAGAGAACTTTCAACTAAGGGCGATTCCTAGCTCTAAAGACATTAAAAATAACCATTTGTTTGCATCATTATCCCATATTTGAAAAGTGATAGACGAACTTCACTAAGCCAGTATAATTTATACCAGGTAGGATGCCCAATAAGCGTCACACGGAGAACGAAAATAGAAAGCCATCTTAGTCGTCATCCAAATTTCGCAGAATATAAATAATGCAAAGGTCAACTAATCATCCTTCTCGGACGATTTCCTGGTTGCCGTGACACCCACATTATAGCCGCTCTTAGTGTCATATGGGAATGGACTGGTATAGTTATATGTCGGTCGAGTATTCGCGTACGTTTTCCGAACGATGTCAAGAACTCCATGACCAGCAGAACAGGATGCACTCGTCAGGGGGGTTGGCCACACAGGCGAGTAGTCGGAATATTCGCCATTTGAAAGAGGCCCGGGATAGGTCTCATTGAGATGGAGCTTGCTTGTGTCAACGTCGTAGTTCACATATCCCGTCTTTTTGGCCACAAGTTCTAGGATATTTGCTCCGCAATCCCAGCGGCCGAGGGACGGCAGGCCCCAGTTCGCCGACATAGTCGCAATAATAGAATAGTGGGTGTAGAATGTATCATCTTTGGTGCCCTTGAGATTGTCGGGGATGGCATCACCCAAGAGGATGCTGAAGATCCTATTTCCCTTTTCATAGGTCGAATCCTCGTCGAAGGTGAGAAGGACTAGAGTTTTGTTCATGAAAGTTGTGTTGTTGAGTAAAGGTGTGATCCAGTTACGTTCCCACCTAGCAGCAAAGGTAATGCTGGTGTCGTGAGCATCGTTTGTCATATTGGGGGTCACAAAAGCCCACTGTGGAAGCTTCTTCCTGGCAAGGTCGTCCTCGAAGTTTGTAAAGTTTTTGATTTGGCGCAGGCGTGTGCTGTTTTTGGTGACCGAGTCATACAGGATTAATGGGTTGTGTTTGCGGACGTAGTCATTGTCATCCGTCTCCTGATTGGAGTAATTCAAGCCCTGGAAACCTGGATAGGGCATATGCTCTTGGTACTCTCCCCAGGATATACCTTTGGTATCGAGAAGATCTACGATAGTTGACACATTGGATGGAACTCGATTGTAGTCGTCATTATCCATGCCAAACGTGTCGCCGCCAGCTGAAGCACAATAGTTTGGTTCTGAGGGGTGAGTGACTGCGTAGAAATTTGTCCTATCAGGAGTTAGTCGAAGCTCTAGCGAGATTGATTCAAGTATGGTGCTAACAGAGTAATTCCCTTCGACGCCAACCATTGGAGATTGTCATCCGCTGCAGCATTTTCGTAGTCCTGTTGTCGAAGGTCTGCTTAGCTTTGAAACTTGGATCTCACGAGTTGAGCGACTTACAATGTTCTCAAGCCAGACCTGGAAGAAATAGTTGAAGGCAAGACCCTTGACATACGAGACTGGAGAATAAGGCTGCAGAGTAGATGCAGCGGCTTGAATCTCAGGAAGAGAGGGTTCAGTTTCAGTGACTGTTTGGGCGTAGACCGTGGTGAATGCCCCAAGCAGGACAGCTAGCAAAGACTGCATCTTGCCCCAATTGTTTCTCTGTAAAATCGACCGAGAGCTCAAATTATTCAAAGTATTCACGTCTCAGGATCTCTTGGATGAATCGTATATTTATCAGCGAATGCAAGGGGTAGGAAAGGGAGTGGAGGAATTCACCCTCTGTAACCATGTGGTGTGGGAATCATTCGAGAACCAGAAAACACAGCGATCTTCTTCGTATGATCCGTATTTCAGGTCATCGGCTCTTGCTTAGTGTTTTTGAAGGTAGTATCCAACGCTCGTGAGCAGTTGATCATCATCACGCACTAAGAAACGGATACTCGCTATTCAATGGCTCTTCCAAACCTTGCATGGATAATCCGCGCCCAATGCACAACCTAGTATGACCTAAGAATAAGCGGTGATCAGCTGGGCAAAGCTTATATCGCCTTCCACATGCCTAAGTGACTGGCTGAGAAAAGTTGGATCGTCCTGATAAATTTGGATCCTAAAAGATCATATTTTCGGGGATTGCAATCCTCAAGCATGCAGTTTCACATATGCAATCATTATTCAAAATAGTGAGGAGTGTGCTGGAAGCTGATTGATGACCCAAACATCATGGGGCAGGTGGTACTGGCCCGCAGCACCAGGAAATCCTAAAATGCAATCAACAGCCAACCTCTTGTTGATATCTTGATAGCTTGAGAGCTTTGGAGTTGTGGCTTGCTTAGGCCTGGATACTAAAAGATGGCTTCGTGCCAACATGCCCGTTAAGCTTAATTAATCCACAGGAAATAATCATGGATAATGTGCCTACTTGTATTATTGCCCACTGCCTTCTCGACAACAGACACGCCCATCACGTGGTGAGCCAGTCCTAGTTGGGAATTCATTGGTAATTGGCCGAGGTCACGTGCTATGTATCAACCTCGGCAGTCCACGGTGCCAATCCGGGGAACCGTAATGATGGAGTCGCCTGAACAATCCCATCTCTGTTGAGTTTTCTGCTTGCAGAAGGCTGCTTGCCCTTTTCCATCAGTCACGCGATGATATTACAATGAGCTCGTCAAATTTTGCTGCTGCTCAGGAACGGGTTCTGGAACGACGTCGACGCCGCGAGGCTGAGGCCCGGTCCAGGCTCGCAGAACAACAGCGAGCCTCCCTGATTAATCACCCCTCCCTTCAGAGACTTCCCTATCCTTTGAACACATTACCGCAATCTGGCTTCTCGTTATGGAATGCTATCAGTGGCCGTGAGGGCATACGTCCCGCATTTCGCGTTGGTCAGGTCGACGCTGAACTGTTGGATGAAGAGCTGCTTGGGCTGTTGAAGGGGCAGGTTGGGGAGGCGCTGAAGTATTTCGGGGTAGGCTTCCCTTCCTTCATTTCCGTTTTTTAAAAAATAAAGAATGGCATGCACTAACTTTATATCGTGATAGCCGCATCTACGAGAAGACTGGTCACATGAAATCCAATTCGCCCTTCGCGCAATCCTGTTCAAGCTTTCGATATGGGATCACGATGCGTCTTATGGTGCCGCCCTTCAGAGTCTAAAGTACATCGATAGTCGGAGCAAAGGGCCTGTCCATTCAACACCAACAAAGCTACAAAAGTCGTTATACGGCCTTCTTACTGTGGGCGGTCGTTATGCTTGGGATAAATGGGAGAACTGGCTGATTAGCCAAGAGGGTGGCTATGAAGAAGTAAGTACTCGGGCGCATCTCTAATCGTTTGGCTCACAATGCTTATAAATGCAGCCTTCACCGGAGGTCCGGACGCTATCACGCCTGACTGGCTTCCTCTCTACCACACACTCGATCGCCGCCTTTATCTCATTTCTCGTATTCTTAGTCAATGGCCGTTATCGAACCTTGATTGACCGCATCCTTCGTATGCGTCTTACACCTCCTTCCGCTCAAGCCGCCCGCGAGGTATCCTTTGAATACCTGAACCGACAGCTCGTATGGCACGCATTTACGGAATTCCTCCTCTTTCTCCTCCCACTCGTTGGCATTAGCCGGTGGCGGCGATGGGTATCGAGGGCATGGCGGAAAACGATGTCAGCCATCAGAACAAGTAGTGAAGACGATGAGCATAAGGAAAAGCAGGGTGAACTTGCTTTCCTTCCTGAGCGGACCTGTGCTATCTGTTACAAAGAAAGCAATCCCAACGCGTCAACAGAAGGTGAAATAATGGCTGCGTCCGGAGGAATCGTTGGCTCCGCCCAAACCGACATCACAAACCCATACGAGACGGTACCATGCGGTTGTATATATTGCTTTGTGTGCATCGTGCAGAAGCTGGAAGGAGAGGAAGGCGAGGGTTGGATCTGCCTGCGCTGTGGAGAGATTGTTAAGAAATGCAAGCCGTGGAACGGTGATGTTCTTGAAGAAACTCCACGGCAATCAAATTCCGGAAAGATTGTCGGGTTCGCTGTGGAAGATTCCCCAGATACTACCGAGAAAGAGCCGGAAAGTCCAATACGCAGCTCAAACCTGTTGCAGGATTCGGTCTCGGAAGATACACTCCACCACTCCAGCCAGTGGTCCACTATAGACCAAGAGTCAGCTGAGGAGAGGTCTGACCAAGAAGAAGGGCATGAGCCAGAGTAAACCGGTCAGAGATCTATCCTTTATTGAAGGGCTAACACATATTCTTTTTTTTCTCTTGTGTTCTATTATTATACCTTCACGCATTATTTTTATGCCAGCAATAATTATACCTGGCAAACCAGAAGCTCTCACATTTAGAGATACCCCTCAATTGACTTGTCTCTTTCCTTCGCTTTGCTTTTCTTCACGAAGTACATAGCTAGTAGAAAGGGTATACTCCCTGGTAATGGAGAGCTTTCGGCATTCTTTCCGTCCTTGCCCTCATGTATCACCTGATCGTATAAGAGCATTCCACTGATTCCAGGCCTGCGCCCACATGTTTCCGGCCCACCCACTGCGCCCTCCGCCAAATCACAGCCTGCAAACTCCAACAATCTGCGGTTCATTTGAAGGGAACTAATGAAATCGAGTGGATTACATCTCCCCCGCAACGGACTCTTCGCCGACTACCCGAACGGAGACTCGTCACAACTCCGATGCTCCAGTGGAATGAGGGGCTATTCCAATGTGGAGAGCGCACATTCGCTGAGCTCTGTATGCTCCCTAAGCTCCCGGCAATCATCTTATTTTAACCTCCTCTGTGCCCCGAGACCGATTTCTCATTTAGTGGTCTGGATTTCATCTGTTATTCTCCTTCGTGGCGATAATTGATTATCTCTTCTTCTGAAGGTCCAACAGCCACTCCATGGATCCCACTCAACCTAGCACTTCCCCCGCTCCGGGGGAAGCAAAATACATCGACTTTCCCTGTCTGCCAGATGATGCAAAGCACGCAGATGGCACTCCGGCGCTGAATCGATACTCTACTTTTATTACCAAGGGTCATGATTTCCCCGGGGCTAAGGTTTGTTGTGACTACGTCTGCTCGCCGACATTTCCCTTGCACCTCGAGCTGACCATTTTTATCCTGCGGATTAGGCTATGCTTTTCGCTGCCGGCATACCTGACAAGGATGCTATGGCAAAAAGCCCACATGTCGGAGTTGCATCAGTATGGTGGGAGGGAAACCCTTGTAACATGCATTTGATGGACCTGGGCAAAACGGTGAAGAAAGCTGTCGAGGATCAGGGGATGATCGGATGGCAGTACAACACCATTGGAGTTTCCGATGCGATTTCAATGGGCAACGAAGGTCAGCACAAATAGTCCTGTTGACATCATATCCAAATGGCGGCATATTCTAACTATCACCGAAGGCATGAGATTCTCCCTTCAATCGCGCGAAATCATTGCCGATAGCGTTGAAACAGTTACCTGTGCCCAAAGCCACGACGCCTGCATCGCTATCCCGGGGTGTGATAAGAATATGCCTGGGGTCGTAATGGGCATGGCCAGACATAATCGACCCTCGCTCATGATTTACGGCGGAACGATCCAGATTGGTTATTCAAATCTCCTCCGGAAGCCTGTCAATGTTTCAACCTGCTTTGAGGCTGCAGGTGCCTACGCCTATGATACCCTACGCCAACCAGATGATGGAGGCGACACAAGCAAGACGAAGGACGAAATTATGGATGATCTAGAAAGACACGCTTGCCCCTCTGCAGGCGCATGTGGAGGCATGTTCACTGCAAATACCATGGCCACCGCCATCGAATCGATGGGCCTGTCCTTACCCGGATCCTCGTCCATCCCCGCCTCTTCCCCATCGAAGATGCGAGAATGTGTTAAGGCTGCAGAAGCCATCAAAGTCTGCATGGAGAAAAACATCCGCCCCCGAGATCTTCTCACCAAGAGGTCCTTTGAGAATGCCCTTGTTATAACCATGGCCCTGGGAGGAAGCACAAACGGCGTGCTTCATTTCCTTGCTATGGCCCGCACTGCTGGTATCCCGTTGACTCTGGATGATATTCAAAGAGTCAGCAATAAGATCCCCTTCATTGCCGATCTCTCTCCCAGCGGAAAGTACTACATGGCCGATCTATATGATATTGGAGGAATCCCGTCCGTGCAGAAACTATTAATCGCAGCTGGCCTTCTCGACGGTGATATCCCCACAGTGACCGGCAAAACCCTCGCCCAGAACGTGGCTTCGTACCCATCGTTGCCCGACGATCAAGTCATCATCCGCCCTCTGGACAATCCCATCAAGGCGACGGGCCATATCCAGATCCTGCGAGGAAACCTCGCTCCAAGTGGCGCAGTGGCTAAGATCACGGGCAAGGAAGGCCTAAGTTTCACCGGCAAGGCAATGGTATTTGACAAGGAGTATCAGCTCAACGACGCCCTGAGTCGGGGTCAGATTCCCCGGGGCGAGAACCTCGTCCTCGTCGTCCGCTACGAGGGCCCCAAGGGAGGCCCTGGAATGCCAGAGCAGCTTAAAGCGAGTGCCGCACTCATGGGCGCTAAACTCACCAACGTGGCCCTGATCACCGATGGACGATATTCAGGTGCTTCGCACGGCTTCATCGTAGGTCACATCGTACCAGAGGCTGCAGTGGGAGGACCGATCGCGGTTGTTCGCAACGGGGACCTGATCACCATCAGTGCGGAAACCAATGAACTCAGCATGAATGTCTCGGATGAGGAGATCGCACGGCGTCTCAAGGAGTGGAAGCCACCCGCCCCTCAGGTTACCCGCGGTGTCCTGGCCAAGTATGCCCGACTGGTTGGGGATGCCTCCAATGGAGCCATGACGGATCTATTTTAACCTCAGTTACCCCCCTCCCCACCCCAAAAAAATTCAATTCCATTAAGCGAGTTAGTGATAGGAAACATTCGAATACTAAATTAATGAATTTGATGCCTGCTCATAACATTTATTGACAACCTTGGTTAACAATACCCTTCATATATATATTCCGGCTACCTAACAGTAAGTATACCAAGCCGCAGCAGTCAAAATAGTCTAAGTCTCCAAGAAATTATCTAAGCTATCCAGATACCCCTCGATCTTGACCCTCCCCCCAAACGGCATATCGTTAACGCTAGGACTCGTGCAATTCACACCCACAGTCCCCGCCTCAAGCTCCTTGGACATCCGCACCGCGCGATCGAGATCCTTCGTGAAGACGGAAGCATACAGGCCGAATTGCGTCGCATTAGCTTTTTTAATCACGTCGGGCTCTGAATTAAAGATATTAATCACCACCACGGGACCGAAGACCTCCTCCTTCATGATCTTCGACTCCTGTGGTCTGTGGGAGGTTGTTTGTTTAAGAGGATTGCTTAGGGGGCGGCGGCCCCGAATTTGCTCTTGAAGAGAGCCAGGAATTTCTCGACGACGGTCTCCTGGACGTAGATATGGGAGTTGGCCATGCAAGTTTGTCCGCTGAGGAACTGGATGCTGAATTGGGTTTGTTCGGCTGCGCTCTCGAGATCGGTGTCGTCGAAGATAATCGCGGGCGATTTCCCGCCGAGTTTCATGTGCATGACTTTCATGCTGGATGCGGCAGTGGCGGCTTGGATCTTCTGGCCTGTGAATGAGGATCCGGTGAAACTGAGACAGCGGATATCCATGTGTGATGCGAGAGCGGTGCCGATGGGCGTGCCGAAGCCGGAGAGGACGTTGACCACACCGGGTGGGAACCCGGCTTTGACTATGAGTTTGGCTGCGAGAGCAGGCTGGGTATTTGGCATGGTGGTTGGCGAGAGGTTGGACGACAGGTATGGAAGGGTAAACTGGACCGGCTTACGGTAAGAGACGCCTTCTCGCTACTCTTGAGCACCACTGTGTTTCCAGCTGCCAATGCAGGAGCTATTTTTAGTGCGAAGAAAGCAAGAGGAGGGTTCCAGGTGATGATACATGCCGCCACTCCGTACGGTGTCAGGTTCAGGTGGCCAGGAGTGTTCAAGCTAGATGTGCCCTGAACGGTCCAACCCGCCTCCGCAAAATAGGTCACATCCTTCTCACTTGCTTGATGGACTATAAAAGAAAGAATACGGTAAAATCTATGTGGATGTAGGTTGTTACTTCTTTACCCTACCTTCGGCAGCAACATCGCGAGTGAATGGGTTGATCAATTTGAAGACACTTTCCTCCGAGGAGGGCTGGAACTATATTGCCCAGAGATATTGTATTAGGTACGCGGTGAGGGAGATTAATACGAAGAGTGTAGATCATCACTATATGTCAACCTGAGCACTTGCATCTTTTTGTCGTCTAGTGGTAATTCTGCGATCAACACTATACCTGGTCATTGATGAAGAGACGAGTCTCGATGGCCTCTTGGGGCCCGTTCGCGGGCTGCGTTGTCCACTTGGCGCTGTCCGTGACGTCGTGCTAGTGCTCGAAGGCGACAAGGATCTGCATAGCCTCGCACCAAGGTACGGACTTCTATAAGGCGTAATTTCCGGATGGCGTTTAGGCATCGGTGTTTTATGCCAGTTCTCCTCACCTCTCAATCAATATCTCCGTATTATTATAGGCTGTGGCCTCTTCATTAATGTATCATTTGATTATGTAGGCAGTGGTTCCCCCAAAATTGCCAAGTCCGAGAAGCCTGATGGTAAAGAACTTCATCAGCGTATGGAATTATCGATCGCCAGCTGCTCAACATGCTCGGGGTCCGGTTCCCTAGTCCGCCACCGACCGGGGACATCAAACTTCCCCCGAGTTGAACTGCCATAGTCCTCCCCCATGGCCATGGTTTCCAGATTCTTCTCCCAGCGATCACAGCGCTTAACGGCAGTGGATCCATACATTGGCCAGGAGAGGTGGACGAAAAAATCCTTTGGTTTTATGTCTAAATCCGCAAACGGCTTTACGAGCCGCCTATAGTGTGTTCGGTATCCCGTGTCTTCTTCCTCCATCGTGGGGGCTTCGTCTTGGTAATCTTCCACCATAAGACGAGACTCCGACATGTCCAGTGTGATGCGCAGTGTGGACATGGTACTGTATTGTTTGAGACGGTCTACCATCTCATCCCAGGGGGTGTAGCCGTCTTTGGTCCCTGAGAGGTATGTTGTTTGGTAGGCGAAGACGAATTGCACGGAGCGGAGATACTTGACAGCGTTTTGAGAGATAGATGAGATAAAGGGTGCTAGGTGCATGTATTTGTCTGTTTCGATTTCGAAGCGGCCGCCATACGGGAGGATTTTGAAATGGTTGAGGGAGTAGAAGACCCGGGTTGCGGCTTGGTACGTGCTGCGGTTGACAAGGAATAGTGGTAGCGGGAATCGCCAGCATAGCGAGCATTGCGCTGTGAAGATACCTCGTCTCAACTGAGGCCAGCAGCATGGGTCGCGTAGAACGCTACAGGTCGAGCAGCAGTTTATATCTCGGCGGTAGTAGTCGGATCGGAGACCCAGTTTAGGGGTCCAGGAGAGGTCAAATGGCGCGACTAGATCCGTGAACTCGAGAATTCGATCCTGTATCTCGCGGGGTAGATCTGCGAAATTAAATGCTGGCGTACGAGGGGCTTTCGTCTTGGGCGAGGGAGATCGACCAGTCATTTCTAACGCTGTGGCGGTTACTAGAGGGTAGAATTTGGCATCCAAGACTGGATCGATTCCGGGGTATAGACGGATACCGAAGTCAGCAAGAGTGGGAAGCAATTTGAGTGGTTTGATGATCTCCTGTGCGAATTCGTCGCTGTTTGTATCGCAGATCACTGCGAGTCGTAGATGTGATTCCCGGGTGTGAGAGGAAAGCCATATGCAAGTGCGGGTCCATTCATCTATGAAGATCCGGTGATTCCGTGACTGCATACTGACATGGGGGAGTAACGGACCGCGTGGGTTACGACAAAAACAGTTCTTCTTTTTGCTCGCATTCAGAATGATGTGGAGCCAGCTCAGGGTTGCGAGAGTGGATGGGCGGAGACGTCTCAGTGCAGATAACCCCCCAGGTGAGGACCGGGAGATCTGAAACCGATTCCTTGAGTAAAGGAGGAAAGAAACCTCTTCTGAAACTTTCCGTGAGACAAGCAGCAATTGAAGGGGCTCCAACATGGGTACTCTGCAAATATCTGGGGGAAAAGAATAACCGGAATTCGTTCCATCTTGGTGTGTCTGGGTGGAGCATCTTGAGGACTCCTCTTCATAACCATCATTGTCTTCTTCTGCAGAGCTGCTTGTACCGTTGAGGCTCAGAGGGTCTCGATACGTGATCCCGGCAAATATGTAGATCTTCTCTCGAACATAGGGAGGCAGATCGAGGAAAGTAAGACCCGGACGATGAGGTTTCGGGGGAAGAACAAAGTATCGATCGAGAGTCGTTTGAACCATTTGTGGGGATGTCGCAAGGTGAGCTCAAATTGGGATGCAAATGAGATTTCGATGGAAGATGAGGCTGTTGGTGAAGAGTGATGGTGGGGTCGAAATGCTGCCCAGCGCGAATTGCTTTTTGTATCGACGTAGTCAGCTCTCATGTGATTCTGCATGCACCTCTTCATAGTGAGCAAGAGATAGATATGGACTTGACGGGCACATGGTCTATTTTTCCTGGATTCATCATTTCGTATTTTATTTTATTCATCCTAAATCTCGAAATGCCTCCCACTTGAGGAATCACTGGTACACTAACTAGCATTTTTGTACCGAACACGCAGGTGCTTCATCTATAAAGGGTATTGAACTATGTAGGAATGCTTGGTGTAATCTTCAGAAAAAGCGTCAACAGAACTTACTCAGGAATAGAATCGCTGTATGCAACGAAAGGTGTCTTTTTGTAGAGGGAAAAAGGGATATGGGAATGAACAGCCATGAAATACGAACAATAAAAAGGCCACCCCAACTCCAATCCTTCATTGGTGCTTTCAAAGTTAGAACAACCCTAGACCTCCAAAGGCAGCAACGACCTCGCGATCGACATTCAACAGCCAGTTGTCCTGAAACTGTTGCTCGCCGCCACAGCTCACAATCAAAGACTGCAGTCGTTCGCGGATAAAGTCCCGAATATTGATATTATGGATGGCGTCCGAGCTCTCCCACTCCCTCTTGCGGCCATTCTCTGGCGGTTCATTCTCGTGGTACGGCCCAGTTCCCGCATTATTCCAGAGAACCAGATAATCACCGGAGCGCGGATCGTTAGGGTCTCCCTCCGTTCCCTCGGCCAACTCGGTGACGATGTCGGTCCAAATGGTGAGATATGACTGGAGGTTGTTGAGGATATAAGCGGGAGGTTGCGAGTTTAGACCGTTCAGAGTGAGTAGTTGGGTGAGGGCGAGAGCATGCAATTTCTTCTGATTGACGCTGCCGATGTTGTCGTAATGGAGGAACCATTCCGTGAGAAGCCACTTTAGAACCTCCTCCTCATTGGTAGTGCCGATCGCGGCCGTGATTGCCGAGACAAACAGCTTGGGATAGGCCAAGGCCAGCCGGGCGAGAACGGAAAGGTAGTCCGTCTCAACGACGCCATATACCTGTGTCTGTTTTCGGTTCGGGCCGGTGGTTTGACTGGCTTCATATGCGGAGTGTAGCCCTTCTAGGAGGGCTGCAAGGAATGAGCTATCAAGAAGAGAGCGGATGATGACGCTGTACGTGTTTTCACTGCCACCGTCTACTGTGTGGGCGCCGCGGATCATCAATTCCACCTGGCGCGGCACAACACCAAGGCGCTGACGAGTGGTAGACTTCAGAAGCGTTTCAAGTGAAACAAGGAGGGGAAAGCGGACTCTGTCACTGAGAATTTCTTGGGGGGCAAGAAGAATATATGATTCTGCAATCTGTAGCGCCTGGGGGACACTGTCTATGGCGGCTTCAAAGATGGGGAATAGAGCAGGAATGAGAGAAAGAATTTCCGGAGACGCGGGGGCGGGTGTTTGCATCAGAATGGAGCTCCAGAGCTCAAGAGCCTCATCCAGGAGGTAGACGAGCGTGTCCTATGTATAGGTTAGTTTCTGCGCCTCAAAAAGCAGTGGTAATTCAACATACGGAGCCAGGCTCTACCGAATTACGTATCAGCGGCAGGATAAGAGGATGGTATTTTGTGGATTCATGCTTCAACGAATATATCAACGACGAAAGCAGGGTAAGGATTGCCTGTTTCATGAGGTGTTCCTCTCCGGAGCTCTCCCACAGAGGCGGTAGCAGTGACAGTATTTGATCTGCGAAGGGCGTAATCTAGAAGGGCGTTAGCGGATAAGGTGACCATTAAGTAGTAGAAGGATCTGAGGAAGGGTGGTCTAACATGATCTTCCATCCTGGTGACTGCCATTCGCACGGTATCCAACAGCCCCATCTTGGTCTCTGAAACCTCCACATCTTGAACGAGGGCCATTAGATTTTGGAGTATTGACGGTGCAAAAGGCATAAACTCCGCGGGCGAGAACTCAAAAGTGTCAATCACCTGTTTGAGCTGTCTACCCGCAGAAATGCGAACCACCAGATCATTCAATTGATCTTGTTGGCTGAGTAGGTGTTGGAAGATCTGATAGATGGCGTTCCGATTCAGCTCGCCCGATTTCATTGGGACCCATCGCCCCAAGACAATGGCAATCCTCCTCCTCAGGAGATTATATCCTGGTTCCTGGATCTGGACTTCAGGGACAAGGGTATTTTCCAGGAACTTGTTAAAGTCCAAGTGCTGTTCCAGGCTTGCAGATGCTATCCCAATAGCGGAGTATAGTGAGTCCTTAAGCAGCACATCGCGATTATCAGGGCCTTAGAGGGCAAGTGTTAGTTAGCATAGCTTAAATTAATATCCGGTGGATGGGGTACTCACTTGAGAAGGAGTAGAAAACACTCAGTAACCGTGGGATAAGTAGATCTTTGAAGTGTGTAACCAGATCAAGGAAGAGCTTCTCTGAGCACGAACGTATAGAAAATTCCCACGCCTCAGCATCCTCTTCCTCCTTCCGCTCCCACTCCTCGGGGTCTGACTCCCATTCTTGAAAGTCATTTTTCCTGACGCGGAAGAACTGAGTGACAAGGAGTTCCATGGTGTGGACCACAAATTCATGCGTAAAAAGCTGAGATTTAATGAAGTCAACAGATTGTTTCTTCTCTTCCTTGTCTTCCGGAGTCTGGTATCTGAAGGTCTGGGCCGGATAAAAGACCATCTTTGAACACGCCCTGATTAGAAGAAGGGCCTTCAAGCCGGCCTTTTCCATAAAGCTTTTCCCCTCTGAGTCGCTATCTCCTAGTTGAGCGTAATTTTCTCCCAACTTCTCCACCAAGGCCCAATAAGACTGAACAAGTGGGATACTATCTGGCAGTAGCGCAAATGCGGCAGGGCGATCCTTGGCCATTTCCAAATGAAGTTTTGCCAGTTGCAAGAGATGCTTCTCTATTGCCTTGTGAATCTGCTCCGGCATTGGTACGGAGCCGTGGGCAAACGCGAGGAATCTACTAAAATGAGAGTGAGTCAACGTCCAGAACTCCTGTGCCTCTTTTGCTCGATTCGGATGTTCAAATCCAGCGACAGCAAGACGCCTAATGACCTTGAGTGCGACAAGGCTCTGCTCAATTGTATCCGCCAATGCTGTTCCGTCAGTGTTCCCTTGTTCCAACAAAGAAGCCCATGTATTCACTTTCCCCACATATATGTTGCCGAGGACGTGGAAGATCTCCGGAGATACGGATTGAAGGCTTGCGCGTGTCCTTGGGAACCGGGTCGTCGATAATTCTTTGATAATTTGCAATAGGATTAAAAGGGTGCGCGGAAGCTGCAACGGGTTCGCGCCAGGTTGCGTGGAAGTGCGGAGGAAGGTAATAATCGAGGAGATGCCATCAGACCTTGATTAGAGTGTGAGGATGCAAAATTACAGCAACTTATAAGGGCAGAGAGCTTGACCACCCACCAATCATTAGGAAACTCATGGCGTATAATTTTTGCAATCACCAAAGCATTATGAAGGGCGAGAAGGGGTGCTGGCTCAACAATTCCAGCTTGTAAAGCCCTAACTTTGATATGGTCCTTCTCGTCTTTCTTGATTGCACTTTGAGAAAAAGTTAGTGAGTCCAGGAATGACCTTTTTTTCTCCAGGAGGAAAGCTCCAGGGATGCCTACTTTGGGGCCGTCTTTCGCCAATACTTATCAATGCCGTTCTTCAACTGGATAATCGCAAGATATCGAACTTCAAGGGGAACTGAAAGATCCAGGAATACATCCTAAAAGAAGTCAGCATAGCTCGATTTATTCCGAAATCGATAATCGAACTAGAAACAGTACAGGACCGTAAGCTTACCTGTAGAAAAGTATAGTACCTCTCCTGCTTCTCCCAGTTTTCGAGCTGTTGTGTACCAGTTCGCACTTGCTGTTGTGTAGAGCTTGCAGCTTGGATCAGGGAATTGACGACATTTTGTGGCGTTAAGGGGTTGGATTCCCCAGCTAATTCGACAACATGAGCCATGCTTGAGGCTCACTACAGGGCAACAGCAACAAGAGCTGTCGAGAGATCAATAACAAAGCAATCAAGTCTGAGGGAATTGCATCAAGAACCAAATTCAACCAAGACAGGAGCTCTTAAGACCCAATCATTTATAGATAGCGTCAAAAATATCAAGTCTAAAAAGGCCCGTCCGGTCAGCTCAGGCGGAGGTGACTAGGTTGAGACCTGTAGAGCTTCTTGATTCTTTATGGCTGCTCCCCGCTTGCTGCGGGACTGTACGGACTATTGTTATTCCAGCTCCGTTATAGCCCTAGGTCTAGACCCTGGGAGCTAGGCTAAATGGGGTTATCGGATTAGGGCAAGATTATCCATATCGATAGGCCTGAGCAACTGAATTATACAAGGCCCAGCTAATTATCTCCGCCTTTCTATACATTGCTAAATAAAATATGCCAGAAAAGGAGAACGAGAGTGATGCATTTTCTTATGAAATTATCTTGCAGGCAAACCTAAGCAGCTAGCGGTGGAACCCCATATATGAAGCAAAAAACACCGAGGTGGGAGAAACAGAAAGGAAGAAGAAAGCGAACAGCGAGGAGGTTTCGCGAGACAGATAAAATACTCAGAATCATGCCTGTACTAACACTGGGGGTCGTATTCCCTGTCCGTCAGAGGCTGGGGGAAAAGACCAGTCTGGAGCAAATCCTGCATATCCCAACCGGGGGCTCCCTCCGTCTTCCAAGTCCAGAAGATCCAGCCCGATTTCAATTCGAAAGCATCCAGCTGCGCCTCAATAAAACGGCGGGTATCTTCTTGCTCCTTTGCATCCAGCGCAGCCGAAGGACCTTCCGCCTTGCGCGCGCAGTCGTCAATCTTAGGGGCATTGGGGTAGCTTCCATCATAGCGGGCTCCGATGCCCTTACCATTAAGGTACTTCGCGCAATCGGTGAGAGCACCAGTCCACTCGCCGAGGATAACAGGTTTGTCTGACGCGAGGAGGTGCTGGTGGCTGAGGGAACAAGCCGTGTCAACGTGGCTCTCGATACTCATAGCGACAAGGCCGTTCTCGAACACTTGATAGTGGTGGGTATCCAGGGCGACGTCCTGATCGTTCATGTAGCCGTTCCAGGTTTCCGGCTGCAAGAATCCGTCGGCAATTACGAAGGTGGTTTCCGAACTGCGCTCCCGTACACTTGCCAAGGCGTCGTTATAGTAGGCCTTCAGTCCATCCAAGTTGACGCCTCCAGGGACCAGAGGTTCATTGAGGGCTTCGATACTGGCCAGGACATCCTCATTTTCGGGGAGATATCGCCCAGCTAGGGCATCGAAGGCCGCAACTGTTTGCTCAACAGTGTCGCGCTGCTGCCATTCAATAGGTCCCTTTTTCCCACTGTTGTCAAATCCATTCTGCGATCCGGGTGCTAAGAGAATCGTTAAACTTTCCCTCTCATAATCATAGTCCAGGCAGTCTTACCCCCGTGTAAGTCTATAATGACCTTCAGTCCCGCCTCTCTAGCCCAAGCGATAGCGTTGTCAAGGTGTTCCAGCTGCCCGTCAACGTATGGGTCACCCTCGAGCGGAGTAAGTGCCCAATAACCAATAGGGATTCGAACATGATTCAATCCCACCGCAGCGATATTATCAAAATCAGCCTGCGAGATAAACGACGACCAATGCTCAGATAGCCGCGCTCTGGCTTCGTCCGCGCCCAGAATCTGGGTGAGGGTAAATTCATCGACAGCCCCCGGCCCAGCTTCGTCAAATATCGAGGGTGTGATCCAGGGTTCAAGCACGAGCCAACCACCAAGGTTGACGCCACGAACCTTCTCAGAAACATAGTCGAAGGTAGGAGAGCGCCTTTCGAGACCACTGCCCGAACAGTCAAGTCATATTAGAATCAGCTTCGTAACCAATAGATAGTTTGACATGAGTTTGTGACTAACGCTCGTGTAGACTGGGTGCCAATGACAAGGAGAGGCAGCGCTAGAAGCGCCTGGCGGGAAATTTTGGAGAACATTCCGATAAGCACGCGGACACGGGCAGCGGAAATGCTATCTGGAGGCTGGTGTTGAGAATGAGATCTGACAATACCCTTACGTTGTGAGGAATGGAAATCGCCGTGTTTAAGTAAAAATCTCGTTAAGCACTGGATGTCAATGGGACGAAAGCATCAAGCAGTGACCGGACGTTCCAGATTGTTTTTCCTGATCTGTAGAAGCCAAGTGAGAGTCTCTGTTTTCAGAGACCGCAGCTCAGACGATGAGATGCTCTGGAGGCTTAAGCCAAAGCGCCAGAGCCACGCCGGAAACAGCAAGAAAGGAAGGAAACAACGGTATAATACACAAGGCAGCTGCCCCACGGGATGAAGAAAGCAAGCAAATCCACTCTCTTCTTATCGTTCCCAGGCCGTCAGCAACGTTGCAACACACCTGATGAGGGTGAATCCTGTTTTCCCCACGTGGATAGCAGCTTCGGACCCCTGGTGAATGTGTTTTGGTAACACTCCAATGGAATGCAGATTGATGCCTGAGTTCAACAATCGCGAATTCAGTAGAACGAGGAGGGAGTTATCGAGGATAGAGGAAAACAGCCGTGAGTTTAAAGTTTTTTACTCTCTGTGTTTTTGGTTCTCTCTTGAAAGCAGGGAAAGAGCCACCCAGCCGGTTCATGTTGCCGTTAGTTCTATATTATTGATTCTGCACATGGATGCGTCCTGACGTCCTTGCATTGTCGCATTGTAGTCTAAGAAAACTGAATTGGCCCCCATGCTCACAGATCGCTAAGTGAGAAACCAGGAAAAAAACATTAGTAGGCAGCGTTTGATTCAAAGTGTAACGAAAACCTTCAAGGAAATCGAAACAGCCAATGACGAGCCACAGAGGTGACGAATGTATGCATGACTTGGGCTCTTTGGGGAGACACCTCTAGCCATTGAGGATTACGAATCTCCCTGCATGCGGAAAAGGAATCAAAAGCCATGTTCTCAAAACGACAAAGGAGTGGAAGATGAATCGGGTTGAGGGGAGGGGAAGAATCCAAGAGGCTGACGGATCCGGAGATATCACGTGATCACCACGCGATGCACAACGAAGGGGTGAAAGGCTGGTCAATTGAAACCCAACGACACCTCAAGTTTTACTTATCAGCCACAGCATCATCTCAGAAGATGATAAATCATGGTCTTTACAAAGTTGTCGTTCTGGTTGTCGGACTGATAATCATTGTCTTTCTTGAACTAAGAGATACCTATCGGTATCCTCCACTCGAATGGGAACGGGAGAGATTACAATTCCCCGCAAACCAATCCGGGTATCATTTCCGGTAGGCGAAGATCGAAGCCCTAGCACCAGGCGGACTTGCAATCCTGAAACTGGCCCTGGGGCCTTTAGTGATGAGTCAGGTGGAGACGTTAGTTAATTAGATGTGATTGCTTTCGTATACTTCTAAAGGGTCTTAGACACGGGATCAGATAGCTCTCCCTCCTTAAAATAATCCGTCCCCTCTATCCTCCATTGAAAGCAGGGTTAGATATCATTAATCAATAATGTGGAGCTTAAGCTTGGTTGGCGTATGCAGCCAGCTCGGTGGTTGTTTCGAGCCAGAAAGCTCGAGAGACTAGTTTGATATACATCCAAATGGTAAGCGTCAAAGCGCTCTACCATAATGTTCGATATGGACTGGAGATAAGAACAATGAAAATGCAGGATCAGCACGTAGGTAAGTAGATGACAAGCTATGTGCCCAATCCATCATCCTGAACCAATGTCGGAGATTCAGAGCACTATGTGAGGGTTTCAATGGGCGACGGTTGCCTTCTCATTGGAATAGGCCTGGTAGAATTGGGATCTACAGGTATAAAATGATTTACCGTTCCAAGAGTGGCTCCCTCCTGCGATAAAACTCCGAAACACGCGCGAAAGACCCGCTCATAACCAATACAGGTTTGAGAATTGGAGAGAAAGGGGGTTTTAAACTTTTAAGAGTCCAGGCTCAACCTTTATCTCCCCTCCAGGGCGGGATATTGTCATTGTGCATGCACTATCATGCTCGAGTTCCCTGGTAGCGACTTGATTTCTGCGACATGTTATCCTGATTTTTCACTTCGAATGCCATAATCGGGACGGGAGGCGTAGAACGTGGGCCCGATGAAAAGGGGGAAATTGGAAATGTGATAGATGTGATAGATGTTATCCTAATAAGTATCCCCGTCAATAAATCTCAGGGATGTAGGGATGCAGATAGCTTAAATCTCAGCGCTCTAGGTAATAATGGCCGGTGTTATTCGGAACACCGATTCCGCATGATACCTATGCTTCTCGTCACAACCTATGTAACTCTCAAAAATAATGACAGTAGTCCAGAATTATCCAGCAAACCCCCGCTGGAACAACAATTTCCGTGCGAAGAATCGACGCAAGACTCATAAGCTTTACTTTCCCTTTCCTCGCGCACGATAATTCGGATAATTCCCCGGGAAGCCAAGTGGGCCCGGGGGAGGGAAATTTCGTTCCAGGTTTTCGATATGAAAAAGGACAGGAGTGGGCGTATGAAATTGAATCCAATTTTAATTGTGCGCTCTGGTGGTTCTCCGTTGTTAGGACCAGCCACAGACATCATTTTGTGGCTTTTCCAGCCCACTCCAGCATAGCCACAAGTAAGTAAGATCTAGTGTGTTTCTTTGGATCTCTACTGTGTAGAGGGGGAAGAAAAAAACCCAGCCCATGCTGCCGATCATTGTATCAGGTTGATTAGTTAACCAAAGTTACGAGCCTTCTGACAGAACTCTAATGAGGTAGGTTCCCGTTGTGGCCTTGTGCTTTTCTATGGAGGGAGGAGAAAACAAATCGGGATGTTGAAATCCTTTTTCGTTTTCTACTGCATATGATGATAAATATTAATAGTTATTAATATGCTGACAGAGTGGCGGTAAGTTTAGTTCTACGAGGTGCTCCGTTGTGAGAGAGCTCTGCAGACATCAGGCCATACCTATCTATGGAGGCCTATCATCAGCGCGGTTGAGAACCCGCTCAAGAACAGCAGTTCCCAATCACACGACTTAGTAAAGCCATCCGGAATGATCATGATGTGGACGCATGAGTCAATAGTTTCTGCCTAGTTTAGTCTAGTAGTTACTCGCCTGGCGTTCATTATTCTGGTTTGCCGAAAAATTTGCTTGATCATATCACCCATCCTTCGAGAAAAACCGAAAAAAGGGGAGTTCCTTGAATCCTTTCGGCCGCAAGAAACGATCGGCATGAATTCCCGTCGTGCGAATTGTGTTCTGAAACGATCCACCACTGTTCAAAATTGGTCGTCATCATATCCATTCGAAAGGGAGGATTGTGCGCGGTCGAGATTGTATGGAGGAGCCGACTGCGGACTATTGGGATTTAACTTTTGCCCCCTTCTTTTCAGCCGACAGTGCATTAGGCCGTCCGGAATCCTTACTGTATACCGAGGATGAGATCTGCATAAAAGAAACCGGGGAAAGAGGAAAAGAAGTAAACAAAGTCCGGGACATCCCCGGAGACCGAGAGCAAAGGAGGAGGATGTCGTAGGTAGTGCCCTTTGGATCTTGATGCATAAGTCGCCCGATTTGCAGATTACAGTGGGGTGACAAAACTTTGGTCACCCCTGTTATGGTGTCAAGTATGAAGAGGGATGACCAAAGTTTTGTCACCCCACTGTAGCTTGTCAAGTTGCTCGGCGATCCCTGTCAAGAGTCTGTCGCTGAGTTAGTGCTCTGCGTTATTGATTATTAATTCGTTCAGTCTGGTATGATGTTATGCCGGCGCTTATATTGTACCACTTGGCGAGGCGTGGCAGGTCGAATAGCTCCACGCCACCACGTGGAGTTTTCTTCAATCAGTTAGCAGAATCCTCCTATTCATTCATTCTTCTCCTTTCTCCCGACGCCTGGTTTTCGTGATAGCCAGGGATTGAAATCGTCATCATGGGATCGTGATTGTCGGGGGGACCGGTTGCCCACCCCATCAGACCACTTATCCATCCATCCGTAATGGATCGATCGATCAATCCACCGACTCGATATCGCCAAGGATTGCGGATCGATCCTCTGGCAGCTTTAGTCAACGGTCGTCCTTCTGATAGGTTCATTTTTCTCCAAGCCTGAAACAAGCTGCCCTTCTGGTTGGCTCGTCATTCTGACAATAGACTTTTCTTTATTTTTATTACAGGTTTATTTTTTTTCAAGTTGATTCCGCTTCCTTCCACATGGGGAAAGGAAGCCAATTTTTGCATAGATGGGATTGCTATCGGCGGAGTCGAACGAGGAGGGGAGAAAACACCCCCTCCTCGCATATAAGACCGTGCGATGCCTCCATCAATCCCATGGTTCCCTCAGGCTTTTCAACCCTTCCAGTATCCTTCCATCCTTTCGATTCCCAGAGTTCATCCCACATTGTATCCAATCAGATCCTCGATCTCTTATCGCATATAATCCAGCCCAGTGGAAGCGCATTAAAAAAAAGACAAGATGGAATATACATTTGATGGCCGTCCTATCAGGCATGTGGACCGGAAGGCTTTATACACCAGATTAGAAGCACGCATCGACTACCTCAAGCATGTCCTAGACTTCAACTCAAGTATGCCCTTTCCACATACACACACACACACACATATATATATATATATATATGCCTACATTGTTCGTATCTTACAATTGCTGATTCGGTCAACGACAGGTGACATCGAAGCCCTAGCGACAGGTTCCAAGTACATTAAGACCTTGATTCCGGCTGTCGTCAATCTTGTGTATCGCAAGCTCCTGGAAAGCGACATCACTGCTCGAGCGTTCCATACCCGAGATACTGCCCTTGAGACACCCATTGAGGAGTTCTTCACCGAAGAAAGTCCCCAGATCCAACGTCGCAAGATGTTCCTCCGCTGGTACCTGATCAAACTTTGCTCTGATCCAACCCAGATGGAGTTTTGGAGATACCTAGATAAAGTCGGGTACGTTTCTTTCTCTACCTTAGATGTCAATTATCATTCTGCCTCAGGACCAGTAGCTGACCAATATGCAGACTGATGCACGTCGCTCAAGAACGCCTGCACAGCCTCAACATCGAGTACATACATATTGGAGCTACGCTCGGATACATCCAAGACATCTTCACCGAGGCCCTCATGTCCCATCCCAATTTGTCTACCAGTCGCAAGTTAGCCCTCATACGGGCCATCGGTAAGATCATCTGGATCCAGAACGACCTTTTTGCCAGGTGGCGAATCCGCGACGGCGAGGAGTTCGCCGACGAAAGGTCGGAGATCGCTCTCGATGATAAGGAGGGGTACTTGGGCGACAAGAAGATTCTTGGTGACAGCAGCAGCAGTTCATCGAGCTCCTGGGATGATGATCGCTCTAGTATCCGCAGCGGCGTTGCACCAAGCATCGCACCTAGTGTCACGCCGTCCACTTCCTCCGTCTGTCCCTTCGCTGAGCTTGCGGGAGGGCAATCCGTTTCGTCAACCAAGATTTGGGCTGGGAAATAGATCTATACTGAACGGAAAGTTGATCAAAGACATAGATGGGTTAGGTGTACAGTGCATAGCGGGCGTCTTGAGGGTATATCGGCTTGGGTTGGATTTTTCTTGTCATCTTTTAAAACCATGCGTGGGTGGTGTTGAGTTTCTCAGACAGTAATTCAAATCCTTCCACATTACCTTCTCTTCTTCTTCTTCTTCTTCTTCTTCCCCTTCTTCCACCAAATCGGGACGATGTAAATAGCCAAACTTCGCCTTGTTGATCAGGGGGTCAAAAACCTTTTTTTTGGTCCCAACTCAGCTCAGCCCGGCAACATGACAGACAGCGAAAAAAGCAAGACAAAATGCAAGGCACAGTCTAGAAGAGAAAAGAAAAAAAAAGAACATCCCCGTCCATGTATGTAACTCCATCCCTTAAGACGGTGGCCATCTATCCCCATTCTACCACGTATTGCCCGATTCTCCTCTGACCTGCAGGACATTATTGAATGCACGACACGAAAAAAAAAAAAAAAATCTCGAGGGCGCAGATCCCTCCTGCAATTATTGAGTGATAATTGAACTTTCTTTCTTTTTTTTTTCTTTCTCTTACTTTCATAATCGGTGGAACATCAATAGAACACAACACTGCACTACTACGGAGTACTCTCCTCGGGCGTCTGCATCTGCATGAAGAGACCGACGAGCCTGACAATGCAGCAATGCAGCAATACATTTGTTGAGCGCCCCGCAACCACGTGTCCCAGATCAGGGGTCCTTCAGTCACCAGAAGCAGCGAGGCCCAATGATGACTCGGGGTATAATTCCGAAAAGTTCAGCTGAAGTCTGGCGAGTTGCTCATCAGTGAAAGTGAAATGGGAGCATCCGACAGCACAATCAGGCTGTGGCGTGGCTAGCGCAAATAATTGCAATTTCAAGCTTCACCAGGAGCATTGTAAAAGAGCTTGGTGGCGGGGGTTCGGAAGACACTACAGATAGTATGAATTCTGGGTATGGAATGACCATTCTGAAGGCTGTCTTCCATCCATCTCTTGCACATGGAGGAATCCCTGAGGTCAGTTGAGGTGCATGGGGCGCAACTATGGCTTTGCCACTACACATCTGTCACTACAAGTGATTTTAATCCAACGGACCGAGAAGCAAGAAGGAAAGAAAGAAAAGGACGATCAAGGCAAAGGAAATTATCTGACGCAGTGTCACGTCCTCCTGGTGGTCCGGTCGGGTTGTATAGAACATCCGACTCGCTCGCGACCCCACACCTTGCAGGTTAAGAAGGTCAAGGTGCGGGGGTCGCCAGTAGTTACTCAGAGTCAGAAGTACAAAACGAAACCAAAGGAGACCCATATCTACTTACTCCGTATTTCCGGGATGAGAAAGCAGCTATGAAGCACTACGGGCGCGAGATCGGTTCCCGGCCCCCCACCCAAGAGCCGATAGAAATGCCAATGAAGCTGCATGACCCTGCATGGTCTCTGCCGTCCCTTACTCATAGAAATGCCGGCTCCACGCCCCTCCCCCCCGAGACAGTTCCCGACCGTCTTGGCTGAGTATTGGTAAGTTCCCCGATTCGATTGGGGTTGAAGACCATCTATTTCTCCTTTCACCGTCTTTCTGTTCTAATTGATTCTGAGTTTTAACATTTTCCCCCCTGACATTGATATTATCCAGCTGTCGCCTTTTTCTTCTCCCTCTCTGGTTTAACTGCCCCCAATACCAAAAGCCAGGCAAGATTTTGACCCTTTGCGATACAGAGTGGTGGCGTCGGCTGTATAGAAGAATGACGATTGTAACAAGTACCAACGGCCATACGAACGGCAAGAAGGCTGCCATCCCGCTAATCATCAACAATGAGTCGGTTGTAACAAACAATATCTTCGAAGTCCGCGCCCCAGCCACGGGTAAAGTGATTGATCATTGCGCCGGAGCATCCGTCGAAGATGCGCATCGCGCTGTCGAGGCCGCGAAGGCTGCCTTCCCCACATGGAGCAAGATGAACCCGTTTGACCGCAGAGATATCCTAGTTAGAGCTTCAGAGATTATGCTTTCGCGCAAGGAGGAGCTGATTAAATATCAAATGGAGGAAACAGGGGCCGGGAGGATGTTTGTGGAAAAAACTTTCCACCTGAGTGTTAACTGCTTGAAGGACTTTGCCTCCAGGATTCCATCTATTGAAGGGCAAGTGCCCACGCTATCCGAGGACGGGGAATGCGCTATGGTTTTCAAGGAGCCGTATGGGGTTGTACTCGGAATCGCACCTTGGTACGGGGATCTTCCAAATATATGCCTGGGGGTTGATTTGTTTTGCTGACTGAGGGCTTCTCCATCTAGGAATGCGCCTTACATTCTTGGAAATCGTGCGGTCGCTATTCCATTGGCGGCCGGCAATACGGTTATCCTAAAGGGTTCCGAGCTGTCTCCCAAATGTTTCTGGGCGTTAGGCGACATCTACCGCCAAGCGGGTCTTCCTGCAGGGTGTGTGAATATCCTCTACCACCGAACGTCCGATGCAGCTGCTGTCACGAATGCCTTAATCGCCCATCCCGCAGTCCGCAAAGTCAGCTTCACCGGTAGCACCAACGTTGGCTCCATCATTGCCTCGACAGCGGGTAAATATGTTAAGCCAGTATTGCTCGAGTTGGGTGGGAAAGCATCGGCGATTGTCTTGGACGACGCGGACTTGAACAAGGCTGCAACCTGCTGCGCACTCGGAGCTTTTATGCATGTAAGCGTTCCCGGCATATTTCGAAGGGAAAAAAACAAGGTTCGAGAATGCTGACTAGAAAACTAGTCCGGACAAATTTGCATGTCAACCGAGCGCATTGTAGTACAACGGTCTGTCGCGGAGAAGTTCCAGAAGCTGCTTGTTGAAGAAGCTGAAAGGCTGTTTGGAAAGAATGCTCCTGCCCCGGTCCTCGTGGCGTCCGCTGCGGTCAAGAAGAACAAGGATCTAGTGGCCGATGCGGTTTCCAAGGGGGCCCAGGTCCTTTTCGGAGATGCCAAAGCGATCGAGTCAGGCGCCAACAGTCTACGACCCTGTATCGTGGGTGGAGTCACGAAAGACATGAACATATACGCTACCGAGTCCTTCGGCCCGACGGTGTCCTTTATCGTCGTTGGTAGCGAAGAGGAGGCCATTGAGCTAGCGAACGATACGGAGTATGGACTCACGTCCGCGGTATTTACCGGCAATCTGTTCCGTGGGCTCAGGGTAGCCAAGCAGATCGAGTCCGGGTAAGTTGCCTTCTATATGTTGCTTTATCGATCCGTTAAACCTAAACTCGACTAATATTTTCCGTTCTCTTCCAGTGCTGTTCATATCAACTCTCTCACAGTACACGACGAATCCACTCTTCCCCATGGTGGATGGAAGAGCAGTGGATTTGGCCGATTCGGAGGCACCTCCGGCTATGATGAATGGTTGCAAACCAAGACAGTGACTTGGGTGGAATGAATAATGATGGTAAATGTTGATTGGTCAAGTTGATCATGAGGTGGCTGATATAGGGATTCGGGACCCATGGTTTATAAGATATAATTCTCTATATAGCTCGATTTTTAGTTGGAACAAATGAGAGTTCAAACCTTGAAATGTACAGGGACAAAAGACCTCCCAAGAGGGATGTGGACCTTTAGTACTCCAATTTTTTGATTTCCGTGGATGGGACTAGTAGTAGTTCGAGATGTGCCCACTGTATTTCTTTTTTTTTTTTGTGGTCGGTAATCATAACTGAAAGGCACTGTTGAGATTTTCACTCCGTGTCCATCAGTTAGATAGGTATCTGCTTCGTGTTTGCTCGTTGACAACAAGAAGTGCGAAGAGGAGTGCCCGCAGTGAGCTTAATAGTCACTATAAAAAAGAGCCAGTTGAGCCGAAAATCTATAAATTATCGATACTGGGCGTGAGCTCAATGAAGTTGCACTGACGGAAAGCATCCGGACACAAGCTTCCTTAGGTAGTGCTTAAGTGGGCCCGGGTTTAAATCGGTATATAAGAAAATCTCAATATCTCGAGTCTCAGACCTGCACACAATGCACAGTCAAGCGTAGGGGAAATCATCTGTCGGTAGGGCTCAGTGATTGCGTTGTCATGATCTCCGGAAATACAGGCAGGTTTGCTAGGCTCTTCCGTGAGTTTCGTGTAATCTTCACCCTCTAAGACCACTTTCCTATCCCTTTCCTTGTATAGACCTCATTAAAGAAATAACGGTTGTTGATTATCTTGGGATGAGGACAAGAATGGCGGAATGGCGAAGTGGCGGAGAGAATGGGCAGCTGAGATCTAGAAGCGAAAGGTTAGTATTCAAGTCAGTAATACAAGGGTCATAATTGACGGCGTTAGAAACAGAGGCACTGAGGTCGTTGGTATTAGTGGGGGGAATCGTTTCTCGGAAGATCTACTCGAAGGTGGGTGTTGATGGAGATTCTCGGAGTTAGTGATGGTAAACAAAAGATAATATCAATACAAAGATACCACTTGACTACAAAAAGGGGCCATGACCCTTCCTGTACAGTAATAGCATGTAGATCTCAGGTTCACAGATAATTAAAGGACGAGATTGTTGTCAGCTGTGCAAGTTCGATGGAGCATTCTTGAATCAACTTCTGATTTGTGGTTGTTCAAAGTTGGACAAGAGATGATCTCCTGAGGCACAGCATGGTTGCACAACAGGAATAACGCTCACGTGGATCTGGGCTATTTTTATGTTCCGTCTTCCCACTCCTGGTGTGACGTGATTCAGGTCTGTCTGGTTCATTTCAACAGAGGCAAAGGATCAGGGGCCGGGGCTTGAGTTGATGCTTCCGGAAGTCCAAGAGCCTTGGACTTGGAGGAGGCAAAGCGCTGTGATCTAGTTCCCAGTAGACGCCGCACTAAAGGAGGCTCATGCATCCAAAGGTGGTTGAAGAGCCAATAATAATGGGTCAAAACTTGGTCTATACTAGGTAACCACCTTAGTAGCCTCCATGATCCACCCAACAGTTGAAGACCTGAGGTAGGATTTGGCCCCAAGGAAGTGTGTTTTCCCAGCATGGATTCGGCGCGAGCGGGAAATTGCCTCTAAAAGGCACCCCCGCCGTCGATTTGGTGACACAGCCTACAGGACAGTTGAAAGGCGATCCTTTGAAGGGCGATCCCTTGAGACGAGGTTCAACTTAGGTTTAATAATATAGGAGAGAGTAAGACATTGAGCCGAGCGCAACCATCTGGAGGAGAATCTGAGACAGATTTTCAGGGCAGGATGAGTGCTGATTGCAACACACCATTCAGGTCCTCCAATGGACGCCCGAATTCTGCCGGGGCCGATTTCTTAGGTGGCCCCGGCTAATCAAACTAAATTCGCCTTAATGTGGAATTGTGGATGCATCCCGAGCCGACTCCACCCTCCAGGTTCTTAAGAGCAGGAACAAGAACAAGAAACAAGCGATCTGGCAACAGGGACTTCATTTGAGGCCATGATCTTCTCGTCGTGCCGCAGTTGTCAAATCACACTGAACCAACACAGCCTTTCAGGTTTCCGCTGAGGTTCGTGGATGATCAGATCCAACTCTGCTGATCATGGAAACTGCCCCCTCCAGGATCGATCCTAATTCCTAGGGCTTCATCGCGGGTGTGATATGATCCAGGACGCTAAGTGGATTTATTTTCCTCCTGTTGGCAATTCTCTCCGCTGTGATTTCTCTGCCAATTTTAAACCCCTCTTCTCTCCCTCAACCCAACGGCCAGAGCCAAAATTCTGCCTGGTGGGCGCCGCATCCCCCCGTTTCCATTCACCAATGACCAGGGGTCTGTCCAGGTTAACCCTGTCCCTTTGGGATCTCTCATCTTACATGGTACTTGAAATTATTCTTTTCAAAAGAATAAATCATGGGGCCAGTCTGACCCTGCATGTCCAACGTCTCGTTGTCCTGTCTGTGTCTGGCCTCCCGGCAAAATAAACAACAGAATTCGAACAGCCCAGGAATGCCATAGGGCCAGCTGCCAGCCCTTTTTTTTTTTAACCAATCCCCCTTGAATCATCAACAGCGTCGTCATTGTCGTGCAGATAATGACAGCTTTTGATAACGTGGTGTTTAAGATGAGGACTGTCTGCTGCGTCTGTGACACAGAAGACGCGCGATAATTGGAGCCTGCTTTTGAGTCACGACTAGGAAATTAATTTCCCGATGTTGATAATCATGATAATATTTATCACCAAGAGACGTTAAAAATAAAGAATCGACTCCAGTTCCCACTTCAGGCTCCAGTCTCCATTCTCCAGTGCCATCCCGTTGTCAACAGTGGCCACTTGAAAAGCCAAGTCGGACTTAAGACTAACTCTGGTCCCTTGGGCCTCAATCCGATCCACAAAGGAAGAATATCGCTCCTTCGCGCGCTCAGCTCGCTTGACTCTGGCAGGAGATTTCCCGACCGCTTCGCCGGTGGATAGCAGACTAGTCCCTCGTCTTAAGCCAGGCGGCAGTGGCACATGTGCAGTCGAGGCTGAATCTCCACCACAGCCTTGGACGCCTGTTCCCAGGGTTCTCCCTCTAACCAACACACTAAGCAAATTCTTCAAAGGCTGGTTGGTTCCCTTCTGAGCCGAGTAACGTAGCATCCTCACCTTCCAGGTTTAGTCGGCCCCGGTAGTGTTTAGGCGATGTCGGCTTGTACATTCCACAATTCCAGTTTCTCAAGACATTCTGAACTAACACAGGGATTCACAAGGAGCTACACCAGCCCTCCATCAATCATGGACCACAGTAATTTCGCGCTTGGCCCACCACGAGATGAGCCGCAGTCAATTTGCATTTTGACCCGTGCGAGTTAGACTCTGTGCCGTTACTGGCGTCGTGTTAGTACATCGCATCTTACCCTTAAACTGTCCTGCGCCCCCTCCCTCTCTTCGCCCCCTTCTGGCTTTCCACCTTCCCACCACACAGTCGCTCTCTCTCTCACTTTTGGCCTTCGTGTCTTTCGCGAAGACCTGAAAAAAGGTTTAAAAAAACCTTGATCCTCGTTGATCTGTCGTTCTTTAAAATAGCCAACTCAGCCCTTCTTTTGATATCCCCGACTCTCTTTTCCTGTCGCCCTTTCTGGCAATCAGTCCTTCGCAATTCCGAGATATAAGAATCTATACAGCAGTAATCCTATTCTTATCATACACACACACAACAAGGCACAATGCGTCTCTTGATCACCGGTCTTGTGGCCGCCCTCGCGGCCATGGCGTCCGCCTACACTGATCCCGACTATAGCCAGGACCCTTCTGGAAACGCCGTCCTGAAGCCTGGTCTTGGTGAGCGTGTTCCCGCTGGCAAGCCCTACAAGATCACCTGGGAGCCGACCACCAAGGGCCCCGTGTCACTCGTTCTCCTCCGCGGCCCCAGCACCAACGTGCAGCCTATCGATACTATTGCCGACAGCATCGCCAACAGCGGATCGTACGAATGGTCCGTCCCCGACACGCTCAAGCCCGATACCACGCACTACGGCATCCTGCTCGTCGTCGAGGGCACCGGCCAGTACCAGTATTCCACTCAGTTCGGTATCTCCAACCCCAACTACGAGGAATCCGGCGAGACCAGCCCAGTTGGAACACCCGCCCCCACTGAGACTACCACCAGCACCAAGACAGTGACCTCGACCTCGACCTCGACCCACGAGGAGAGCAGCACCCCCATGCCTACTTCTACTGAGACCACCACCACTACTACTACCACCACCACCACCAAGCACACTGCCACTCCTACTGTTACTACCATCACCACCACAGAGGCGCCCGTTGAGACGACGAGTACCGACCAGTCTCCTTCCACGGCGACTGAAGTCGTCCAAACCACCCTGCAGAGCTCGCCTGTGACCTCCACGCAACCGACTCCTTCTCAACCCGTTCACACCGGTGCTGCCTCCCGCAGCAGCCTCAACATGGGCGCCCTGGCTCTGGGTATGGCCGCTGTTCTCGCCTTCTAGACATTTG
Organism: Aspergillus conjunctus; assembly: GCA_027569095.1. NCBI lineage: Eukaryota > Fungi > Ascomycota > Eurotiomycetes > Eurotiales > Aspergillaceae > Aspergillus > Aspergillus conjunctus. Next base: position 264,309 of record JAPDEL010000007.1, on the reverse strand, counting down.
AAAATTAAAGACATACGTTAATGACCCAAGTCTCTGTGAAGAGGTGTTTTTTTCTCCAATAATCTTCGTTTGGATTCATATCTGAGTTCATGTATCTAATTTAGATTTTTTTTTTTTCTGACTACCCCATTGAATGTCTATGAAGCTTTCTTTTACCTTACTTTTACTCTCTTCCAATCGCCTATAAATTCCACATTGATATCTAGAGAGTATCTATCTTTTTTCTCAACCTGTCCGGATTATTAAAAGGTTCTATATCCAGCTGAACTCGAATCCTGAACCTTCCAGCCCAGCCTCCTCCCACCTGAACTCCAATTACCATACCCATATGCTAATAATCAAGCTGAGCTGCCCCCCCTTCAACCCGTTCATAAAAACCTACACATAACAATATCAACATACCATCAACCAACACGTCACGTCACATCACGCCCCTTGGCATGCAGTACGCAAGCCGTAAATACTCCATGATGTCAGAAAAACTTAGCGCCTCAGCCCCCATTCGTATAATCTTCCTTCCTGCATACCAGCCCGCATTCTTCACCGCTCACCGTATATTTATTTACCTTTTGGCTTTTTGGGCGTTTCGCGTCGCGGGAATATTTGCCGATGGGTGGGTGGCATTCCAACAGGGATTTTTATTTTTTTTAGTATGGAGTACACGCGCACAGCTTAGGGTTTTGGGGGCGTTTTTTTTTTCCGGGGGGAATGGTGGGGACTGATTTGTACTCTGGTTTCTGGATTTTTTACGGAGGATGGGGATGGATGGCTATTTATTGCTTCCTGGGGAGTTTCAGTGGAAGGATCTGTCATCGTCATTTTGGCTTTGTGAAGGGAGCGGATTGGGTACATGGAGGGGGGTTATTCTGGGTTTGGGGTTTGTATAGATATCTAAGACCTATTATAGGATGGATGTCTGACTGACTGTCAGAGAGGAACTCAGCTTCGTCTTTCTTAGCTCAGATATAAGTTGAGAGCGAGTTTATGGTTCTTAATCCTTGAAGTCGGATATTGTAAAAGGATCGGAGCATCCCTGTTTTCCTTTTACAACATAACACCACCTGAGGTAAGGAGTAAATTCCGGCTTCCCAGTCCATTACATCCACTCCATCTTCTCGTACTCATCCCAAGCCTCCAAAAATCCATATGCACCCTCTCTTGTAAACCCACCAAATTATATTAAAAAAAAAAGGATACATGAAATCAAACAATAGCTCAAAGACAACCCTATCCGGAGTCGCAAGAACAGAAGTATAAACTGCGTCCACGTGACCGATAAGCCCAACCTCCGTCCGATAAGGAAATTTTGCTCTGCATCCCAAACCTCAATAATCCACTCCAATCTTCTCCTCCTCGTCACAAGAAAACAATAACCTCACCTCTTTTTCCTTTATCACACCGTGCTGCTGGCAGTACTCCATAAAGCTTCTCTTATTCCGTCATCCCCTCTCCTCCCAATTAAAACCAAAACAATGGTCCAAGGATCCCTTAAGAAAGCGAAGCCGAGCACGGCCTCATCCTCGAAACGGTACGTGCCTTTCACAACGACTGATCCTTTACCACGAACCCTTAATATCGCCTATGAGGAAGATATAGAAGATATACAATATCTAACTTATATCAAACAGCCCCAACGCCCTCGGCCCCAAGAAAGGATCCCGAACGATCGCCCCGAAGAAAGCGTCGTTGATTAAGCAGAAGAAGATGACAAAGGTCTGTTCTCTCTTTTTTTTTTTTTTTTTTTTAACTTGACTGCTGTGATTTCAAGATGTGAAGGCTAACGTTCGTTCCTGATATGCAGAAACTAACCGCCGGCCTCGTGGCGAAAACGGAACGCAATCTTGCTGAGAAGGCTGGACATCTTGAGATGCTTGCTGGGGGGAAGAAGGATAAGAAGGGAGGGGAGAAGGGGAAGGGGAAGAAATAACTGGAAATTTCAAAAAAAGAAAAAAAAAAAAGAGGATCTAGGAGGGGGAAAGAAGGAGATATACGTGTGTTTTTCTGTTTATTCGGAGTATAGTGTACAGTGTGATATCTATGATTAATGAAAGCATTTGATACCCTGGTTTTTTTTTATCTAGGATACGTTCATAGATGTAAGAAAAAGAGGGCTAGAATAACTCAATAGATTGAGACTATATAAGATTATCTATACTCATCAACTCTGCAACCAGCGCAAAAACAGGGAACGGTGTATAATAGAATCATAAATCCAAGATCAGAGGTGAGTCATGCCAAAGTAACAGCACAAAAACACAATCACGGGAAGAGAACTCGTTAAATCATGGTCAGAGCAAAATGCGGAGTGAAACATAACAAGACGCTGCAAGGGTATCTAAAATATCAGCCATTCCACTCCACCAACCCAGACCTTTTCCGTTTTGTTTTTTTTTCTTTTTTTTGTATATTAGTGGTAGTTGTTGGTTTTTATTTTGTTTGTTGTGACATCTAGATTTTCGCCACTCGTACTGGCGCACCGGACTGCTCGATAAGCTCAACGCCTCTCTCGATCCACTTGTGGAATCCTTCGTCCGTTGGGTCAACGGGAAAATCATCCCAAACGGGCCCATCGGAGTCGGCGTAAGTAGACCATTTGCCCTTGGGGACTTCGGATGCGGACCACGAGGGGAGCTTCGCTAACACGCAGGTGTAGTACACGTAAAGGATTCGGCAGAGCAAGTCGACTCGGTCAACGTAATGCTGCTTGGTGGGATCGGGCTCGCGGCCGCCATCTCCGAGGCGTTTCCACCAGGAGACTCGCCAGCGGAGGGTGAGTAGAATGTGTCCCAGCTCATTCAAGAATTTCATGTGGGTTTCCTGGGAGATCTGTTTCCACTTGATGTTGTAAAAGTCTCGCTCGAGTTTCCGGAATCCTTCAACTTCTAGCATACGGCAAACAATTCGGGAAAGTTGGGCAGCGAGCAGAATCTCGCGCTGATCTTCGGGCTTGTTGACGTCCATGGGCTTTTCTTGGCCGTCGGTCTGGATAGGCACGAAGCTATAGCTCGCGCGGCTTGGCATGTTGTTCCATTGAGAGAGTAATGTCTATGGCCGAGTCAGCCAATGGCCAGGGAGGCAAAAAAAGGAGCAAAACTCACGTAAATATTCTTCATTGGGTCGCATTCTTTCACGCAAGTGAGCCAGTTCTTGGATTTGTCTTTTGACTCCACAATGCGACGATCGATAAACTCGAGGAAATTTGATCGCGAGTTTCCGTTGCATTCGCTTAGGCTTCGGAGGAATTTGTAGGTTTCACCCAAGTCGAGAATATAGAGAGATCCCCACGATTGGCTGGCGCGGATGTTGAACTTTCCTTGACGCTCGCCAAGGAATGAAAGAAGGTCATTCAAATCGAATTCAGACGGGATGTTCAACCGAACCCGTCTGGACTTATCCAGAGTGGGATGGTTAATAGCTCGTTGGGCTAAGTTGGTTAGCACAAAACTGCATACACACGGTCGATATTTCAACGTACAGATATAGTTGCAGGTGCCATATTCAACAATGCTTGAGAAGCAAGCCCGAGCGCACGGTTGCTCGTGAAGTGTAGGGCGGCAAGCATCACAAGGGGCGTTACCATCACACTAATCACATCCGGTTAGTTCCTATCACAAGCCAAAAAAAATAAAAATAAAAATAAATAAAGCACACCTTTCGCTTGTTCAAACGACACTGCACGCAAGTGTCCTTGTTCTTCCTCCGCAGGCCAGCGTTGGCCCTGCCGGCCATGGTCAATGGGCCCTTTCGACGGGCACCGCGAGGCGGAGACACAAAGTCTGCAGAAGCGATGGATCCGCCTTGGCCATCTTCTTGTACAATCTGGAGTGGCTTGGGGTTTTGGTCCAGGTTAATGGTAGTATTGCGCTTCTTGCGCTTTTTCACAGCCGACTGCATCGCAAGGGTCGATGGGCGAGTCTGTGCTCGCTGTGCCGCGGGAGCCGAAGATTTCGACCTGATCGGGGTAGTGTCAATGTACGACTCAAACGGGTCCTCGTTAACGATGAATGCCGTAGTATGCTGCACCGACGGCGCAAATTCCGACGGAGAGTCTCCCTGTTGAGACTCCTTCCACAAGCTCTCCTCGTCCAACTGTCGCTCTGCAAAGGCTGGGGCATCGTCGCTGGTGGCAGAAAAAGGATACTCGTAGACTCCGGTGAAGTCACCCGAAACGGAGGAGCTTTCCGACTTGTATTGGAGCATTTCCTGCCCCTTTGGTTCGTCCTTGAGGAAAACTGAGCCCTGGGGGATCGTAGACAGCGATCCCGGAGATGCCATATTACTCGGCAGCTGCGACTCAAGTCCGTCCAGCCAGCGGGTTTCGAGAGACTGCATGGCGCTAGGAAAGCCGTTGAGCTGTCGGGCTTCCTTGCTGATAAGCTGCGGGCCCATCGGAAGCGAGATCGGAATTTGGGTAGCCATGTTCTCCGTTGGGTTGGTGACCGAGTCCCATGAGTCTGGGGTCGTGAACTGACACCCCTGTGAAAGATTCTGGAACGACAGGAACTGATCCGACGGTATGTCGGAGAATCCCTGTCCCTGCGACAGTCCACCGACATCTTCAACAATAAACGTATTCTGGTTTGTAGCTGTTTCTTTGGTATACTGGTAGACAAGGGGTGTGTCTATGGGCATACCAGTCATGTTGTTGAATAGCTGGTACTGAGGCCAAGAGTCGTCCAACTGGAAGTTGTCATCGGCCGAAGGCAGCGTCCTGGGGCTGACCGTGCTGCTGAGGGTACCTTCAATCGCGCCATCGATTAGGCCAAACTTTTCCGGGGAGGAATTTCCTTGTTTGCTATACAAGAGTTAGCGTGGTGGTCCGGGCGAAAATATCTAGACTCGTGTAAATAGAACAAGACGGCTGTACCTGCTATCATCGCTCTGATAATCGCTCGGTTGTCCAAGCAGAGAATTGTTGGTACTCAACTCCGCAAAGTCCGCGTCGCCTTGGTTTGAGTCCTGGCTTGTGTCCCACTCAAGCGGTTGTTCGTAGCCTGTGTGCTCCCAACAAGGTATAGTATAACCAGAATCCGTCTGCCAATTATCAAGAATTTTGGGGTCTATGCCCGCAGCTGTTCCAGTACTCCCGCAGTCCATACAGGGGGATGAGGGCGGGGAAATGTCGTCAAGACCTCGTGGAGCGGGCAAGGTCCCTGGGCGGAATTCTGTGGTGATCAACGGTGCAGGAATGAGACAAAGCAGTATCCTTGCACTGGCGGGGTTGAAGAAAAATTAGGATTCGAGTCCGACGAAAGAGGGAGGAGGGACTCCAGATAAACGGTATTCGATCGATACGATGGGATAGAGAAAGAGAGAGAGAGAGAGAGAGAGAGAGAGAGAGAGAGGCAGAATGAGATGATGACAGGCGATGGTCAGATGGCAGCAGAAGAAATGCGTGGCTGACTCTAGCCTCGTCGTTCCCCACCAAAAGAATTTTGAGGCGATCGGCCGCCGATGCAGGCAGGAAAGAAGCAGTTGAAATGGAACGGCTGTGAAGTCCGCACAGACCAGCTTCTTAGTCCGCTGGGATTCTTCTTCCTCTGGTCCAAAGTCCAAAGTATGCAACACTAAATCTTTTTCCAATTGAGATACAAAAATGCCGTGCGACTGGCAGTCAGGTTTTTATTCTGGTCAGGGGCCGTTTCGTCGTCTCGAGTCAACCGCTGAGATCGCCAACTGCGCCAGAACCCACCCAGTTCCAAGCCCATAGCACCGCTGTAGTCCGACCACGCTAGTGCTTCACGAGGGATAATACACTTTGGCTTTGACTATTTGATTCATTCGACTTCCTGGCCTGACAATGCGGATTACGCGACAGAATCACCCCATTCACTCGCATCCAATTATTCAAGACGAGATAGCAGCCCTGCGTGTCACAAAACGATCCTCGTAGTGTTAACCCAGCACAGGCGAGGGGCAGAGCTGCGTCATAAATGCCTGTTTTTTTTAGCAATAATTGCATTATTAATTGCTCGTGCTATTATTCTAGAAGCGTGTCCCATTGGGAGGGATTCTCCGGGTGGTTCCAGAGTATAAAGAGAAATGTGAAAATTTTACTATAAAAGAGGGTCCAAGTCCACTTTTCCCTCCTTTTTTCAATATAGCCTAATGAATACCTCAGTAGGTCGCTCAGAAGCACAGTAAAACTTCCAAACGAAATGCTCCTCACACAAACGAGACCAATCTCCGAAGGCGATTGGAGGCATCGTCCATACTACATACCTAGGTACCACCCCGGACCATGATCTGCCTGTCAAGTCCGTGTAGTTTTGGGCATGTATCCACCTTCGAAACTTTTGTCTTATTCTATGCAGCCATGGACCATGAATAATAGCCATTATTCGCCGGATTCAACATGATAACGATACGCCCAGCCCTGCACCAGGCTCTTGGGCTAAGCCAGATCGTCTCTTTGGGATGGGAGAAGGTGCCATCTAATTTTGGGATGAAGTCATCCCTTTGTATTCATTATTTCCTTGGCGATCGTACTAGTAGTCTCAATGATCCTCCTCGTCGCAGTCCCTCCAATCTTCGAGTTGACAACAAGACCAGTCCGGATTATCTATCATGGTGATCTCTTTCCATCCGCGATTATTTCTGTGCAGGTGACCGTCCACCGCCTGGCTGGCGTGTTTGCCCCTCTCCGAGTGGTTCAACTTGTGGATGACGGAGTTTTTTCCCCCACGAGTGTAACCAAAGGCACATTCGCAACCTTCACCGCAGCCTCTTTTCGGCCGTTTCTAGCCATGTTTGGTCCTGTTCTAAACCGTACCGTATCTTACACTTGACGCTCCCGTCTCTTTTGTTGCTCTCCTCCCGCTTCTCCCGTACATCCTGTCGGCCAAATCAGCAGCCAAATTTCAGTATGGTATAAGTCATGACGCGTGGCCAATACACCGCAGACGTCTTCTCGCCCAAACCCCCCGCAGCTCCCAAGAGCTTCACCGCGACCAGATTCGAGATGGGTTCCCCTGCCCGGAGAAGCCCTCGGTATTTAGTTAAGGTAGAGAAAGAAGAAAAAACCTTCAAGGCTTGACGGCCCAGTCTAAACCTATAAATACAATATTTCTTTGAATAATCTGCTGCCCCGTTGAACTTCGTTTACCTCTTGGGGGATTATCCGGAGTAGGCACGACTCCGCAACGACATTCGTCCGTGCCAAGTAAATCGAAAGGACTACCGAACTGGTGTCCAACAACATGCATATATTGGTATGTTTTCTTTTTTGTCTCCTCTCCTGATGGACGATGAGCCTTGGTCCTACACATACTCGCTCTTTTCTTCTGGAAAGAAAAAGGTCACCCGACCAGAAAGTTGGGGCGACTCGTTTTCACAGCCCATACACCAACCCTCCGCCCCAGTCGCCCTAAAACGCTCGCCTCACACGCAACAAACCGAAGAAAGGGGGGTAATGGAACAGAAAATCCGAATCTAACAAGGAACACTAATAGGTAGTCAATGATGACGGACCGCCGTCTCGGCGTCTCTCCCCTTACATCCGCCCATTAGTGAAAACACTCCAAGAGGCTGGCCACCAAGTCTCCGTAGCCATCCCCGCCGCCTCCAGATCCTGGATCGGCAAAGCCCATCTAATCGAGGCCTCTCTGAAGGCAACATACGTACCCCCAGACGCCTTCCGCGATGACGGCACCTGGGACGAGAACCACCACCACGACAACAACACCATCCCGAACGGAACAGATTCCTCTTCGACAGGCCGAGAATGGGTAGTGATCCGCAACGGCACCCCGGCCAGCTGCGTCCAACTCGGCCTCTTCAACCTCTTCAACGACCGAGATCCCTTCGATCTTGTAATCTCGGGCCCCAACCACGGCCGCAACGCCTCCACCATCTACAACCTCTCCTCCGGAACCGTAGGCGGCGCCCTCGAAGCAGCCACATGCGGGAAGCGCGGAATCGCCATCTCGTTCGGCAGCAAGGAAGAGCAACCGCTAGATATCATCCAGGCCGCAGCCCGGCTAGCCGTCCGGGTCGTCCACCATCTCTACGAGAACTGGGACGAGCGTGTCGAGCTGTATAACCTAAATATCCCCATGCGTGCGGACGTCGAAACCCGGCCCGTCCTCTACACGCGTACCCTTCCTTACTACTGGTCGAGGGGATACCTGTATGCCGAGGTCGATGGAGGCGAGAAGCCGAAAAAGGCTGCTGCCCTAACGAACGGGAATCATGCTACGTCTGGCGTAAACGGCCATGGTGGGGAAACGAATGGAGTGACGGCGGCCAACGCCATCAATGGCTCGGGGATTGGCGGTTCTCGTTACAGAGAACGGGATTTTAAGTGGTCGGCTGAGCTAACCGATATGAAGAAGGCGCTGCAGGCGAGTGAGGAGGGGACTGATGCTCATACGGTGTTGAATGGAAGTACTAGGTATGTCCCCTCCCCCCCGGAAACCTTTTTTATGCGTGGATTTTGGTAAATATGGCTAATCTTGGATTTATAGTGTTACGCCGCTCTGCGCGAACTTTTGGTATGTTCCTGGTCTGGAGGGACCATTGAAGCTTTGATGATGAAAATGGAAACGAAAGCATTAGATCAAATAGATCCTACTACTAGATAGATACCCGCAACGGTTCTCGTTTTATTCTTGTCATTGTCATTAATTCTGAGACATGTTATTTTTTTCTGTTCCACACATGCATTTAAAAGGTGAATTTATATTCGAGAAAGCAGTAGTCAACCATGTAGTGAATTGGGGGGAAATGTAAGAACAAGTATGTATACCACAACAAGATAGCGTGAAGGTGAACTTTGTCAAGCACTCGCCGGGAAAACCACGCTTATGGAAAGCAGAAGGGGAAGATAAAAAATGGAGTATCACATCAAATCATGCAGGCAGAGAAAGGAGAGGGAAAAAAACAAGCTTCTCAGCTCAGATGACCTGGCAAAGGTACTGAAAAAACAACACACTAAGCTTATTCAAAGAAAGAACATCCAAATCTACAGCGCCCGCGCAGCCTCTCCAGCCCCACTCTCCACGACTGATGCCTGCTCAGCTCGCATCTTGCCCTTTGCCGATCCTATCTCGCCGACGCCCATTCTGCGGGCAACGTAGCGCTGCGCGATAACCCCGACGGCCAGGGAGAGGGATTCCTCGATCCACTCCGCTGCCCATTCGCGGGGGTCGACGCCCCCGTTTTCAATAATCTCTGCGATCTCATCCGGGACGAACGCACGGGGCACGGTGGATTCCTCAGACTCGAGGTCCTGCGGGGCAGGGGCTGGGGCTGAAGAGTCGAGCCAATCGACCCATTTCTGGGGGACGGGCTGGGAGACGGTGTGGAAGGCGATGCCGTGGATAGGGTCGTGGAGGTAGAGCGCAAATAAGAGTTCTTCCTCCGCTGCGTCGGGGACGTCGACTACGCCGGGCGGGGGAGTCTTCTCCTTGGTTGGACCTGCCTGGAAGAGATCGAAGGAGGAGGTCTGGCTGATGGCTTGGATGGCGAGGAAGATGTCGCTGCTGCGAACGGGGTTGCTTTCGCTGAGGACTTGGCTGGCGTGTTTCGCGGCTTCCTCGACCCCGCCTTTTGAGGCAAAATATTCGGCGGCGTATGACTCGGCGCTGGCCCTAGAAAGCTTGGTTGCCTCCACGAGGCCGCGGACGGACGAAATAGTACGGGGGTTGCCGGGGGTGACGGTCCGCCACCAAGGGCCGTCGTGCCAGCCGGCCGTGGAGGGTTGAATGCCTGTGTTATCTGACCCCCGCTTTGGGGCTGACTCCTGGCCGCGCTGGATGACGAGGAGGTCGCCGCCTTCTACCTGGACCATCACGCGCGAGAAGACTGCGTATACGAGAGGGTCGAGACTGGGGTAGCCGGAGAAATCATGCGTCACGTGTATTTGTAGGCGCTCGTGCGATGAGATTGGGGGCGCAAGCGTATGGATGAGAGATGTAAATGTAGGGATTGCCATGTTTCGAAGCTCGCCACCTTGGAAAGTCAGAGTCAGTCAAACCATGCATCAAGCTTCGGGCGCTATGCTATCGATAGAGGTCTAACCTAAATCCCTGAGGGCTCCAACGTTTCCTCTCACTTGTTGAGCCCATTTCTGAGCTTCTTCATTCTGTTGGATCTCCTTCACGGCCGCTTCCGCCTGCTTCATGGCAGCGCTGGCGGTAGCGAATATGCCTCCCCACCATCCTCCACCTTCACCCCCTGACGATGTCGTCTCCTCAGCCACCGCCTTCTCAGAAACAGAAGGTTGTACATCCGAAGCCTTTTTCTCTCCCCGAATGGTCTCTCCGGATTTCCGTGGCGCGGCCCTATCCTCACTGGACCGACCGGCGGGGGATGAAGAGGCCGCTAGGTTAGGCGACTTGGTAGAGGGCCTAGGCTCGTTGGTCGATACACGCGGAGTTCCAGGCCCACTGCTTGGGCGCTGGGAGGCCAGGTTTCCCAGCTCAGCAAGGATATCCTCATCGGTCTGGCCGGTGGTAGCTGCAGTTGTGGGTTTGGCAGATTGATCGGGGTTTGACTCAATACCCAAGTTGTCAAATTGGGCAAGAAGCTCGTCGCTGGTAGGTTTCGAGTTCTTGGGCCGCATTTTCTGTCTGGCTTTAGGAGTTACAGGGAGATATGGTAGGGGTCTTGACCGTTTGATGGACGTGGTGGTGCTTGGGACGGAGCTCTGATGTTTTGGGCGGTGGAGACCTGATGACCTGCGCCAAGAGACATGAGCGTGCACACTGCATATCTTGAGCTTTGACAACCTCAGTGTCAATGCTCGCGGTTCGAACTGATTTCTCTTGGGTTTTCAAAAAAGGATATTGGTACAAAATATATCTTTAAAACAGTATCTGTATTTTTTTTTTCTTTTTCTCAGCGGGCACTGAGCTATACTCCCTAAAAACATTCCAATAAAACTTTTGTGCCAGATATATATACACTCCATTAGTGGCTACCCATGCATACTGCTATGTTTCTGATAGCATCCATTTGGTGAACAAAAACATAGGATATAGAAAATGATGATTAATATGAAATCCACGAACAATTGGATGAATATGGGATAGGAACTACTATAATATAAAAGTATCATTCTGCAACAACCCTCCCTGTGAACCCAGGAGAACCTTCAATCCCATAGATTTCATTGTCTATTTCATGTATTTAAGGGGAGACATTCTCCCATGATAGATTTCTTACCATGTCATTCCATTCTACCTATTATTCTGCATCACAGTCCTTCTACAGATTGACCTGTAATGAGAATATCCCAGCGCTTCAGTTAAGTGTTATCGGAAGCGCGGAACGGCAGGTTACCAGACAGCGGAGGTGATGCCGAGCTGGGGGATCTAATCGATCACCACTTTGCTATTCTAAGGCTGGTCAAATCAAATTACTTCTCATAATTAGACCATCAGCCTACCTCCCATGTAGAGAGGTACAGGAAGTTAAAAAAAAAAAAAAAAAGCGCGTGGGAATTTTCATTTTACTGTCGCATATTTTCCGGAGTATAGAGTCAACCTGGCTTCGGCAGTGTCCCGTAGCGGACCCTTCCGCAGCTCGTGGGGTAGTGGGTTTCATGCCTCTCGCAGATGTAAACGCCGGCATAAATAGCCATCCTCCGACCACATCTGTTCTGGAGTACGTTGCCTGCGCTGATTTCCGTAAGCCTTGTTGACCTGTTAAAGCTCAATCCTGGTCAACGTTTGGTTGAAGTTCTATACCCCGCATCTCCAGTAAGTCTGACAATACACCCCTCTACTCGAACTCCTGACTCACGATTGCTTGTCCAGATCCACTTAAGAGATCGAGTTCTACCGAATTAAGATTCTCCAAGCAATTATATCTGTTCCATCTGAAAATATACCAAACTATGCGTCTCCAATACGTTGCCGACCCCCCACCAACCAGCACACCCGAAGAGGCCGAGATTCTCGCTAGAGTACAAGCCCGACGAGCCCCGAATGGTCTCCTCCCACTTGATCGGGCCCTTTTGCACTCATACCCTATCGCTGACGGATGGAACTCATTTATCGGGGCCGTGCGTACCCGAACAACTCTGTCTACAGTTATCCGGGAGCTGATCATCTGCCGCGTGGCTGTTCTCAATGGAGCTCTGTTCGAATGGGAACAACACGCGCCTTTGCTTGTTGAGGGTGGATTGAGCGAGGCTGCGTTGCAGCTAGTCCGCGACACCGAGGTGGATCTCTCCAGGAAGGTGCAAGAGAATGTTTTGAGTCCCGCGGAGGCTGCTGTCTTGAGGTATACCGACGCTATGACCAAGACCGTTACCGTGCCAGACGAGGTTTTCCAGGAGGTCAAGACGCATTTTAACGAGCGTGAAGTGGTGGAGATTACAACAACTGCTGCTGCATATAACTGTGTGAGCCGGTTCCTAGTTGCGTTGGACGTTGGAGAGAAGAACCATTGATTTGGGGAGCTATAGAATGAATACCTAGGTAGGCTATGATGGCCCAAGATTTGAATTATTTCTCTTTCCGTGGAAGTCGGCCGTTGAAGTAAAGGGGGAGATAGGCATTGAGCTGGTGGCGGAGCGATAGTGAATTCTTCGGAGTAGACTGTCAAGGCAGGGACATCAATTATTCTCACCTGGCTCTCTATTATCGCAATGCCCAGCCCCCTTTGACACAATGGTCGCGTGTTCTGATCTGGTGTTATTCCAGATGAATTGGGGCAAGACCGCTTGAGTTTGCAACCAATTACACCATGATGATATCCTCTTTCTATTCTCTTTCTATTACAAGGCGTATGTTTTATCCCGAGGAACACAAAGGCAAAAGTGGTCTACTTCTTAGGCACACTTGAGCGTCGTCAGAGTGATGATGATGTCAAATCTCGTAATTACCTTTCATGATTAAATTACACTATGTATATTCGCTCCAATGACAAACCGTGAGTTGTCAGGTAGAAACTTTCTCAGCGGAAAGGGAGAGCAGGAAAAACAATAAGGTCGGATGCTCCACAATCTGTGTTCCCTTGGGACACAGACGAGCGTATTTTCTTTTGCAGTCCCAGTAGCTGTAGTATTTGAAGAAGATTGACTAGAAATGAAGATACGAGAGCTGACATTTACTCGTTGTGCTTTGGTTCAGGAGAGACTCAGCTTTTCATTTGGATCAAGGATACACTCCTGCAGGCCAGTCTAATTGGTTTAGTACGGTACCGGCGCGGCTAGAAAGGGGATCAATCCGGAGGCGGTCATCAGTTTGACCAATCCAGACAACGGATCTGCCTGGAGAGTGGGGCTTATCCAGGTAAATTATTGAATAAGGTGCGTAACGGCCATACGGTCCAGGGTGGTAAGTTTGTCGCAAGTCAGTCGGGATGAGACTCGCTGGCTGGACTCGCTCTGTAGTTACAAACTCAAGTTTTTCCCCCTCAGACTTTCTGCTTTATTCACTACTCACAACACCCACACTCGCCCTCTTCCTCGTACTGTTCTTCGAATCATCCTTCATTCTATTGCTCCCCGTGTACCTGCTCGTTGTATTCCTCCTCTTCGTCTTACTCTTTCCTCCCTCTTCCCCATCTTCCTTATTCTTCCTGCATCCTCTTCAAGCTTTCATACTTCTTCTACTACTTTACCTCCTGCCTCAGCTACAAACTTTTCCCTTGGTTCTCCACACAAAGCACTTCATCTACACCATCTTAATCTCCTCAATCTTTCTCCACCTAGCACCTGAGCTATCCGGATCGACGCTAGATCTGGCTTTGCTCCCCGTTACGAGCGTGGTTGGGCGCATAGTTTTTTTTCTTGCTTACCCGCTTGGCCTCTTTCAACTTTACCATTTCCAGATCACCTAGTACTACACTTCACTTACTACGACTTTTCTACTATCCCTGGCAACCCGTCCACGACCACCATCTTCTATTGTAGACAAGATCTTCTTTCGCCGCTCCTCGTTCGATTTGAGCGCCTGAGTAGTCAATCTGGCTCTCAATCTGCGACTCAATCGATTTTATTTACCCTTTCCCTTTCTTTTCGACTCTCTGCAGCGGACTGGCTCTGTTGTTTCCCATTTCAAAAGGTAGGATATTACATGTCGTCTCACCCTGCGTACCGCTATTTCTCCGTGTCAGAGCTTTGTCTCCTAAGCTTCGATCGATTTTTCCTTGACTTTTTGTTCGATTCCACTTGAATTTTCCTAGTTTTTGCTTTGTTTCGATAGATTCCTCCCCGTGTCTTGTTGCCCTTCTCACTCCCTTACGCTCTAGAAGATTGCGCTGCAGTTACTACTGGCGTCTTGGCACCGGCAAGCGAACTTTTCAACCAGAGTTTCCTCAACTAACGGGTACATCTAGGTCCTGATTTTTGGGTTTCTAGCCCAGTGACTTCTCTCAGTCATCCAACTATTCCTTTTTAATCCCCCTTTCTCTCTCATCTCTATTCTGTCTTCTTGTTTTATCCCTCTTTCACCATGGTTCCAGCGGCTCAAAATGAGTTCGAGTTGAGCAAGCATACTTCAGAAGTGGCCAGTCGGGATTCCCCACTGCGCCGACAATTCTCCGAATCTTTCCAGACGCGTTTTACATCTACTCAGCCATCTCGCTCTCCTTCCCCATTCCCCAAATCTAAATGTGACTGGTGTGGGATGTATTACATGCAATCCGAAGACGAGTCTGTGTCTCGGGACGAGGCCCTAAAAAATCATATCGCTACAGTGCACCCGCACATTGCTAAATTTTCAATGTATGACGGCGCCAGCGATGAGGAAGAGGATAGTCAGCTCCATGACGACGACGACGATGATGATGAGCACCTTGAAGATGAGATTGAGGCCGCATTGCCAGAAATCGGCTCTCAAGTTGACGATGATGATAACCTCGAACATGTTGAGGAGGATGATCTCGTTGAAGGTGGTGAAGTAACTGAAATGTACGACGACAACGAAAAAGCTGATCTTGATGGAGAGGAGCCCGAAGGTGATGTGGAGGCCCCTGAAGGCGAATCTGACCTTGCCCTCTCCAACCAGCTCCATGAGTTTTCGCGAGAACAGGATTCTGTCTCATTGGAGAAGCGACTCCACAATTTCTGGAATGTTCATGATATCCGCAAGTTTTCTGTCGACTATGATGCGAAAACAACTGGCATAGATAAGACTTGGGCGAATGTTTTCCACGAATCAATACGTGGAAAGAAACGCGATGCGCCTGAAATCTCAGAGCGACCTGATCCGTACAAAAAGGCCAAGGTTGCCCGTGGAGAATTCCTTGAAATTACTGCTCTTGAAGACTTTTTGGTTCAACTCCGTGATCCCGAACTGCGTCCTAGTGATGAACTCTATGCTATAACCGAGAATGTCGCCTATGCTTTAAAGGCATGGCAAGATGAATATTTGGCACTCGACAAGCTTCACAAACTTGCAACTCGACACAATGGGAAGCCAACTAGCGACCCAAGAAAGCTGGAACGACCCGCAGTGTTTGAGGATAAGAAAGAGGCCATGCTTTACGGCTATAAACATGACCCAAAGGAAGACAAGGTCGGCAATCAGAACCCGTTCGTGCAGGGCGGTTTCAAACCCACTCCTGCCCAATTTAGGAAGATGACAGCCAAAGCTGGCCCAAACAACCTGAATCCTGACGGGTGGCCAACAATCGTCAAGTTTGGTGTTGAACATGTGCCCAAGTTCCAGAACCCCCCGCGCGAAGAGTTCGTCGGAAAGGCTACCCGGAAACGCAAAGCCGCTGAGATGGAAGCGGCTCGAGCCAATGAAACGGATGAAGCTGCCGAGACTCCAGCATCGCCAGAACCTGAGCAGGAGAATTTCGCGAAACGCCGCGCTCGCACCCGCCGTCAGGCCGCCGAGGCGGACCAGGTCGACACCACCACCGCCTCTACGCGAAATGCAGCTCGTGGTGGCCGTGGTACTCGAACACGTGGTAGAGGAGGTAATCGAACCGGTTCCCGTGCCAACTCAGAGGCCCCGATGGCTCCAGCGCCGACTGCAACCCCCTCACGTTCTACAGCATCTCGCGCTCATGGGGATGGCTCTGCACAGGCAAGTGCTGGGAGGTCCCAACTGGTGCCAATTGAGCCAGCCCCAAGTGGAGGGTCCCCGGCTGCCTCTACGGCCAAAACACAGACACCAGGCGCGCAAGATGAGAATATTGACCCAGCTGAACTTGCTCGACGCCAAAAGATCGCCAACTCTAAGAATCCTAAGCGCACCGAAGCTATGCTGAATCACTGGGCGCGATTCAACCGGGAGGGCCGCGTCCGCAATCCAAAGCGCTCAAAGGCACAGATCGAAGCTGATAGAGCAGCAGAGGCCGCGAAAAAGGCGACAGAACCCATTAAGCCCCCCGGCAAGAAGAAGAAATCAGCCAGTCCAGCGTTCGTGGGACCTCCAAGGGTCGATCCTGGTATCGCTCCAGCACGACCAACATTGCCTGTATCAACGCCGCTTGCCCCTGGACCTCCTAACCAGCCCCCTCAATTGGCTCCCATTCCCGCACCTCGCGGTCCAATTGCCCCGTATCCACCACCACCTTTAGGCCAGCCCATCGATCCAAGAGCCGTGCCTTCTTTCCCTCGTGGGCCTCTTCAACCGCCACCACCTCTGCCATACCACACCCCATACCCGGAGTACTACAGTCCTTACGGGGCGCCGGCCAATGGACTCCCGCCACCAGGCCGTCCCCGACCTGCGTGAGCGAAATCTAAGAACGAATTGATATATGTTGAGATCAACGACTGCAACAAGGATTCTATTTACGGTGTTGATGCTGGGGGCCCTCGACTAGCTTTGGCGATGGGGCTTTAACCCTCGTGTTATTGAATCTCGGGGCTGCCATCTGCTGTTCAATAATACCTTCTAATGTTTGGTTTTTCCTTTTCTGGGGGGATGTGTGAGGAAAAGCATGTACACATATGCGTTCTCTATCTATAGCTATTGGCATCATGGCATTAGCATGGCGACCTTTAGTTTTTTTTTTTTTTGCTTTTGATTGTTGTATTGTTAGCGAGCTTCTACAAGCGACTGGCACAATGGCGGGAGTTCTCTTTCCTTCCCTTCTTTGTTGTGCATTTTGCCATTCATTGGTCAAAATAGCACACACCGTATGTATATTTGGAAGAAACTGGGAGGCAGCATGCGTTAGTATCGAATTGCAAAACGAAATAATACAAATTCGCTCCTAGAATATCTAGAGTTATCCCGGGTTCTTTTGATATCACGTGTATTATAGAAACACTCACGTGATCGGATCGGACTTTCCTGTCGTCGCATTTCAGGTCGACCTGAGATCCACATCCTCTCTTCGGCATTCCTACAACTTCGTCGTCCATCCATTGATTCGGTCAATATCCATCAATAACCGAAGCTCTCTCATCGCCTAAGAATAGTATTTCATAATGGGAAAGAAGAGACGCAGCCCCACGCTCGAAGAGCTCATGGCCCGGCCATGGTGCTACTACTGCGAGCGCGATTTCGATGATCTCAAAATTCTCATTTCGCATCAAAAAGCTAAGCATTTCAAGTGCGAGAGGTGCGGGAGAAGGTTAAATACAGCAGGAGGTAAGTTGCCTTTGTGTCTTTTTTTTCGAGTTATTGATCGATCTGCTCTTACTAACGACACCACCATTAGGATTGTCTGTGCACATGAGCCAGGTACATAAGGAGCAATTGACAGCGGTCGACAACGCTCTACAAAATCGATCGAGCCTCGATGTCGAGATTTTTGGCATGGAAGGAGTTCCCGAGGATGTCATCCAGGCACATAACCAGCGTGTTGTAACGCAGTTCCAGCAGGCAGAGGCGGAGCGACAAGCGATAACGGGTAACCCCCCTTCAGGTACATCGACAGGTCCCGGGCAACCGGCGAAGAAACCCAAGCTTGAGAGTGTGTCGGATTTGAAAAAGCGATTGGCGGAACATAAAGCCAAGAAGGCAGAGAATCAAACTGGAGAGAGCAGCGGCGAAGCGACACCAGTCGGAGCGGGCCAGACACAGAACACAGGCACATTTGTGAGTCCATTTTTCCATTTTTCCATTTTTCTTTTTTTTTTTTTTCTTATGCAACTGATTTGACACTAACTGTTCTCGCGTTGCAGAGTCAACCTCCTGCCAGTGTAGCCCCTCCTACTCAAACATACTCTTCCTACCCCCAATCGTACGGAGGGGCGGGGTCTCCCTACCAACAAACGGCAAGTCCAGTCTACCCGAACTATTCACCAGGTGGACAACCCAAGTTTCCTCCTACCCCACAGTACCCTACACCGAGCGGCTATTCACCTCAGCCAGGACAGCCTGGCGCGGCGTATGGTAGTACACCACCCCCACATATACCATCGCATTCACCACCGCTCCCGCATGCGGGTGTATCTCCACAGTCTAGCGCGTTCTCGCTTCGACAGGGAAGCCTACCGGCCGTACCGAGTCTCCCGCAACGACCCGCCATCGGTGCGCCGCAGCTCAACGCCTACCAGATGCAGCAGATGCACATGGGCCACCCTGTTCCTGGAGCAGCGGTGGCTGGTTACTCTAACGGCGACAAAACCGATTCAACGGCGTTTTCGACATCCGTTGACGATCTCATTTCTGGTGCGGCCAAAGAAGCTGACAAAGCGGCCGCCGGTGTGACACCCAAAACGGCGGAAGCCACCGAAGAAAAGGCTTCCAAAAAAGACAAAACAAAGCAGTCCAGATTGGTGTATTCTGACAATGAAACCAGCCCGGAGGAGAAGATGGCTAGGTTGCCAAGGTACGCATTCGTTCCTGATCGCCACGAACTTTCTTCTGCTGCAGTCCTGGGAACAATATCGGAGTCAAACCCCGTCGAG
Organism: Aspergillus conjunctus; assembly: GCA_027569095.1. NCBI lineage: Eukaryota > Fungi > Ascomycota > Eurotiomycetes > Eurotiales > Aspergillaceae > Aspergillus > Aspergillus conjunctus. The sequence goes on along the minus strand of JAPDEL010000007.1, from coordinate 245,537 downwards.
CCTGCTCATTAAAAGCCGACCTTGATTACGTCCCCCCGCCTCCAAAAATATAAAGAACCAAAAGAGAAAGAACAGATTACATATATCAACGAAAAATATTGAATTGTTCAGGCCAGAGACGGAAAGGGGGAGGAGGACCACAGGCTCCAGCTAAGTCCGATGCATGTTGAGATTCTAGATATACGTTGTTTCTTTTTACTTTTTTCTCTCTCTCTTTTTTTCTTTATCATTTTACTGGCCATAATCATGCAACTTCTGCCCTGATCTTGTCGGTAGTCGTTGTCAGCAGCCTGCGCTGCTTCGGGTTTCTATCCATCCGATGCGAGAAAGGATTACCACACTACTTGCTTACCCAGAGTTGGTGAGTTGGTCACGACCCTGAAAAGACTGATTTTACTCCTGGAACATGATCTGCTGGATTGGGACGGGAAAACGGTGTCAAGGACAGAACCTCGTTTCGTTGGCCGATGAAACCGATGCTATGCTCTTAGCTTACTCCTGTTTCTCTGTAAGTTACGAAGGTAGGCTTCTCAATCAATCAATATCAGTTCATCAATTCAATAAATTTAAACACGGTAAAAAGAAACACCACATCAATTCCTCTTCTCTTCAACTTCAATTAGGAAGGTAGGTGATCTATCCCATCCCATCAAACAATACCCACTTAAAGTGTCCTCCATCGAAATGGCTAGTTAATCAAGCCTTCTTCGCCCTATACGCCGCCCCAAAAACCAGAATACCATACGTAGCCAAAATACTCAACCCAATGGGCACCGGCTTCCCCCCCTTAATCGCCCGAGGGATCGAACTACCCCCTAGCACCACAGACGCCAGCAACGCGATCTCCTCAGCGTAGGGCTCGCCGCTGCGAAAGCGCGAGAAGGAGTAGAAGTACAGCGCGCCGATGGAGAGGCCAGCAGCGATGGAGGGGATGGAGCCCGTGCGGGCGTAGCCGATTGTGCCACCGAGGGAGGTGAGGAGGGAGAGGGCGAGGGAGGAGATTTGGGGGTCGGCCTGTTTTGGTTTTCATCATTAGTTAATTTTCGGGGGTTCGGAATTTGGAATGTAAGGAAAGAGGGGGGGGGAAGGGGGGGGGAACCATTTTGGTTTGTATTAGGATGGATTAGACTAGATTGGACTTGGACTTGGACTTGGACTTGGACTTGGACTTGGGACTCCAGAGTAGATGGACGGAAGATGAAGGAGAGAGCCTTGGATTGTTTGTGATGGATTGCGAAATTGCGGAGTTACGGAGGTATGATCTCGTAAGGTACGACTAGAGCTAGGAAGTACCCGTGGACCTTATGGGGTGGGGTGGTGGTCGGCTCGGGGTTAGCGAACGAATTATTAAGGAAATAATTGGTGGTTTCATGACGTCGGCCACCGAGGCTCCGTTTCTCCGATACTATATCCCGGGTTGATATCAACCATGTATGTTATACAGGTCTACTACTTACTTGGTTAGGTTACTAAATGGATGAAGCTGCTAAAAATGATTCATTATTGTCATCTATATCATACAAACATTCCATATATGATATGTTTTTCCAATCCATATCCAATGCTCGTGTCATCATGTACCATGCGAAAAAAAGTCACTTTTTGTTTCATTCTGTCGTGCCGAATTCAATGCCGTTTTAGGGAAGATCGTATGCGAGGTTGTTAATTTTGTTTATGAGTTAAAAGGTGTATCAAGGTATAAGTCCAACCTAGGACTAGAGTGCGCGCGCGTCGGCCTGTTTATTCGGTCCTTTGCTTTGTTCATCTAGTTCCGGCACCGCTTCATATTCACCTTCGGCCTGGAATCCGTCTGTTTCCTCGATCCAAAAGATAGGCGCCGCGCCTATCACCGCGAAAAGTGAGAGAACCCACCACGGGATGATAATGTATCCGTTTCTTACACCGAGGGAGAAGACCTGTCCTAGCATGGCGGGCCCGGCTGCTCGACCGATCGCGCTGACGCTGGTTCCTACCCCGTTCAGGGTGCCCAGGATACTCAGACTAGAGGCAGAGTTGGTGAGGAGGATGGTGGTGCAGGGGAAAACAAAAATGGCGGCTGATAGCTTGAATAGGATGAGGAAGAAGATCGCGATCCTACTGAGGGACTGCGAGACGAGTGCCGCGAATGGGGTGAGGATATAAAGGAAAGGATAGACGAGGGCAGCAAGTTTCAGACACTTCAGCACGCCGAAATGTTTGGCGAAGACGGGAAAAATAACGAATTGTATGATCATGCCGATGATCCCGGTCAAGGTATAGAAAATGCCGATTTCTTGGGAGTCTGGCGCATGGTTAAATTGGCGATATGATTTCTGAACTAGGGGGGTTGAATACTTACCAATGCCAAACCCGCCAACGAATTTGAAAGGAAGACGCACATCTGGGTTGTCATGGAGCTTCTGTACGGGGTTGTGAAGGAATACCGGTAGAAGCGAGTCAAACGCCATGGTGTGCAGTGACATCAGGGCATACGTTGCCAATATCAAGACGGACTGTGGCTTGAAAATTCGTTTCCAGCTAGGTTTCTTGACTTCTTCGAGGTTACACTGGGGCGCTTTTGTCGACTCTGTTGGTTCCGCAGCCAGCAAAGCGGTCCTCTCATCCACATCATGAGGGCTAGGATAGACATTTTTACGTCGACGAGAACAAGATCGCATCAGGATCTGGCCGAGCACCAGCCCGGAATCGCGATGGCCCTTCTTTGCCGCCAATGTCTCCTGTCCGTGGGGTTAGGGAAATTTCTATGCAAACCGGGGCAGTGTTCTTACATGTAAAAACAGGTATCCGGTGGTAATCCCAACAATGAAGAAACAAGCAGCTACCAAATTGGGCAAGATGAACGGATTTTCCTTGAAAAACTTCGAGTGACCAAACAGCTGCGGATGTTTCTCCGCGGGACGTGCGAGGGCGCCTCCAAATGCGGGACCGAAGATGCTCCCAATCGTCCAGACCAACGGCATGATACTGAACGCTCGGGGCTGAAGCTCCTTCTCCGGAACCATCTCCGCGACCATGGTTCGGATGATCCCGACGTTACCGTTCATCAGGCCCAGCATGATGCGCGAGGCCACGAGCATGGGAAGAGATTTCGACATTCCAAACACGAGCGAGAAAATCATGGTGAAGTTCAGTCCCAGGAGGATGACGGGCTTGCGGCCGAACCGGTCTGACGCCGTGCCCCAGGTGACAGCCATGAACGCCTGGGAGAAAGATGAGACGGCAGTCGTGATTCCCACCCATTTGGCGATTTCTTGCTCTGGTACGCCGACACTATCGATCATTTCCGGCTGGGATTCGTCAGAACACCTTGCGTATTACACAGGGTTTAACCATTAGAAGCATACAAGATACGGTAGGTAAGAGGTTAACGCGACTGTCGAAACAGAAAAATCTTAGTTGGCTATGACTGTTCTATGGAATGAATGGGTGAGAATTAAACTCGGATCCACATACCGGGTTCTGCGAAGCGACATATTGCTATTTTCGATGTATTAGCTTCGGATGCAGATATAGAGAAAGGCAGAATGACTTACAGAGAATGACAAGTTGCCGGACGGGCAGCTTGGGTTTTCTTGCCATGAAGCTGAACTACAAGCGGTGCTGATGTTGCAGTGTTGAAACAGAACGGACGGGGAAGCCCTCGCAGAAAAGAAAGGTGGAAGATGAGAATCTGAAAGTCTAAGTGAGGGAAAAGTAAAAGAGATGAAAAATTCAACCTGTCAAGACGAACAGCACGAGAGACCGCAAACTCCGCGTGCCAAGGGAAAGGAAAAGAGGAGGAAGATGGGGGAGAAGAAGAAGAAAAAGTGAGGATCGCGATTTTCGCCGCTTTAGTACCAGTTGAGTGAGTCAAGTGATCCTTGCGCCCCCTCCTCTTCATTTATTTCGCAGTCTCTCTCATGGCGATCATCGCCATCAGCATAATCCTCAGATTGCAGCTCACGATGAAGGCATATGGACTGCTGAGAGCAAGTTCTCTCTGAATAGTTCCTCCCGGGATGTTTAACGATCTACTCACTCTTTACGCCGAGGACATCGAGTCCTAGGCAATTCTTGCTTGAATCGAGCAGCCACATGCAGGCTGTATAAACCCCCCCATCCCTCTTGCCAACGTCTTTCGAAGACCCTTCTAAGTTCATGAAATACAGTATGAATCCCTCAGTTTTAGGTGTTTCAATCTATATTCTGAGGTCTTTCTCCTTATGTTACCCTTGCTTAGCCTTGCGAACGCAACAACCAATGATAGCAGCTAAATGGGACAATCTATATCGGTCGCTGATTCAACGGACTCGATCGCGACTTCGTGCAACCAGAATCATTTTCGAGCTACCCGGTGTTATGACACGAAATGGTCGGAATCGAAATATTCTCCGTGACACCTTTGAATTATGAATAGCTTCCGCAAGATGAGAATACCCTCGCCAATAGTCCTTGTCGAGATCGAGCCTCGTTGAACTTTCCGCCGGGGGGGGTTCTTGATTGCTAAGTATTACATCGGTAGTTAAGAATTTATCTGCATTATCCTTGCTCCTCGCAATTGCAACGAACGAGACTGAGCAAGGCCTCGTCTGACAGGAAAGCAATGTGAAGAAGTGTGAGTGTGCTACCCCGTCTCCACAGAAACCGTCAAAGCTTGGATGATTTCTTGGATGATTTCTAATACGAGAAATTTGACGATATCCTAGCTCTCAATAGTGACAGGACCCGCATTTACCGCATCTTCCACCAATCTCCTAGCGGTTCCTGGTGGTGCGATTAACTCCACTGATAACGACAACCACCAGCCAGTCTAAGAAACCAAGATAAAAAACACACAAGAAATCGAGTCACAAGCTTGACAATAATCAAGATAGGGAGGAGAACTGGGAGAATCCCCCAAAAGAGGGGAGTATCCGCGCTAGTGTATGTCAATCACACCCGATCTTGTGATTCGTATATACACATGCAGGCTTCAAATCCCTGCTCGGCCGTGCATCTACATAGTATGGTGGTCTTGTAGCCATTCGCCCTAGCCTCCGCCACTGCCGATGCCGGGCGGGTCTGAGCTTTTCGAGCCCGGATGCTCACTGCTCAGATGAGACACACTGCGACTTCGGTGTCTCACTGCAGTAATTTGGTGGCGGCTTCGACGCGCTCGATGATAATTGAACGCCATTTCTAGTGTTGAATCTGGGTTAGCATTTCGCTGAGATAGGGAAATTTAGAATAACGTACTAGTGCGTTGTTGACATCATTCGCATCCAAACTCTCCACGAGACCAGGGTAAGTTGCACCGGCATAACCAGTCCAAAGGCCAGGGGCAAACACCACGTGTTTGAACCAGTTACGGCCATCGAGCCCCGGCTCATACAGGAACTGGCGCTCAATGCCCTTGTACTTGGTGTTGACGCCGTAGATCAGGAAATAGAGCCTGACTTTCTTCCACCAATGATACCATGGGACATCCTCCTCGAGCTGGGACGCCAAGTCCGTCGCGTAGGCGTCGAACTGCACCGAAGCTTCCTGGAACGTCACAATCGCTTCATACAAAGGCTCAAAGTCGATAGGCGAGCCGTTCGCAGGCTTGATACGGTCAAGATAGGTCTCTAGCCCAAAGCTGTAGTCGGTGGCGTTGAAAGGGAGAACGGGAGTCTCGATCAGCTTCGCCGCAGCCAAAGCCCAGATCTTGGTGCAGGCTTCATGGTAGAGCCATTTAGGATCACCGAAGCGCTCCATCCAGTCAAAGCTGTCGTAGTTGGAGTGGTAGTGATACACAGGGTCTCCCTTGCCGCGGCTGAATCCAAGGTCGTAGCTAGGGACACCGGCGAAGTCCTGGAATGCGGTGAAATCGCTGCCACTGCCCATGGTTCCGATGCGTCCGTCCCAGACATCGCGGACGGTTTGGCCCTCGACGGTTTGGTTGGGAGACTGAACCAGGCCGGTGACATCGTAAATCAACTGATTGAGGAGCGGGCTGGCGGTGGGATGTAGGTCCGTCCCCGCGGCAGCTACGTCAACGTTTAGGTAGGCAACATTGGACTTGGAGAGCCACGGGAGATTATCCTCCACCCACTCAGTGGAACCCAGCAGTCCATACTCCTCGCCATCCCAGCTCGCAAAAACCACCGTGCGCAGTGGCTTCCACCCCGCCTTGAGGGCCTCGCCAAAGCTGCGAATAACTTCGTTGAGAGCAGCAGAGCCGCTGTTCGGGTCGCCTGAACCTCCAGCAATCCAGGCGTCGCGGTGATTGCCTAGAATCACGACGTCCGGAAGAGAGCCCGGGATGACACCAATGACGTTCCACAAGGGAGTGGTGACATATTCTTGTTCATTATACAGATTGATGACCACATCGTTCGGCGACGGACCAATATTGTACTCGACGCCTTTGTAGCCAAGCCCACCACCTTGCCACCACTCATTGAAATCCGCAGCCTTCGGGCCGTGGCCGTTCAGAGCCGTGAGAAGTGGCAGCACCTCTTGGTACGAGATAGGAAGGGATGGGATCGACGGAATCGAGTTGTGAGGGTCTTGTCGCTCGCATCCGGGTTTAGATGGGTACCCGGGAGTCGTGGGATCACCAGGAGCAATGCCTATAGTTGAACAGTTAATATACACAGCATCAAAATATAATGACATTGATGAGGACTTACTCAAAAACTGCGTGCTTCCACGCTGAACCGCACTGGGATGCCGCGCCGGCCCCTCAGGGTACGGCTTGTAGCCGTTTTCCTCCGTAAACTCGCCGTCGCTCTGCGGGTCATCGTATAAGACCACGCCAACCATCCCCAGCTCCTGCGCCCGCTTCACCTTCAACCCGCGGAAGATCCGACCATACTTACAGATGGCGATTTTCCCAGCCAGGCTCACATTGGCATTGACGAGGTCCTCGAAGTCCGCGTACGTGCCGAAATTCGCAAAGACGAAGGGCGCCGTGACGTTGCCACTGGCCGAGTAGCCATGGAACGTCGGCACCCGATCGGGCAGACCGCTCGTGCGGTCCTCGTCCAGGACGTCTTCTTCCAGAGTCGCTTCGAATGTGACTTCATCCCCCTTGAGGAGGGCCAGGCGGTGATCGACGGGGTAGTTCAGGTAGATATCGTAGGCGACGATGGTGGTATCCTCGACGCCGAACTCCTTCCAGCGGTCCTGGGTCCAGATCGCCTGGGAGAGGTTCTTGCCCGCGAGATGCGGCCCGGCGGTGTAGTATTTGCTCCATTCGCGGGCTCGTGCCGCGGACGGTGTGCCCTGGAGGATCGTCTGGAGTTCGTCGTAGCTGAGGCCGTTGCCGTGCGGCCAGGAGGGATGGGGCAGCGGGTGTGCCCAGGGGAGGTAGGACCAGATCGAGCCGCCATCCCGGGGGAGGAGGGCGGAGGGGATGAGGAAGAGGAATACGGCGACAAGGAGGAGGAAGCCGAGGGTGAAGGTGCAGGCTCGGCGGAGCTTGTGGTGTGGGTATCTGTATCGCTGGGCAGCGATGGGCTGGACGACAAGGAGGGGGGTGGTTTCGGAGGGAGCCATTATGCTAGATTTCTCCCTCATCTTAGGGTCGGGTGGGTGGTTGAGTGCAGTCGAGGTTCATGGGAGAATCATGCAGTCAACATTATTATTGCGAGGGAAGAGGAGGCGATGGTGCGAGCCGGGAGTTAGGCGGCGGGGAGGTGAGGTGAACCCCCGGTACGACGGAAGACAAGACTATCTTATCGCTAGCTGTGGGTTTTGCTCCACTTTCTCTCCAACTCGGAGCTTAGCTGGTGTTTAGCTTGGTTCGCTTCAAAGTGATCAGTCCATTGGTCGCTGGTTCAATTATTGTGTCTGGCGGGGTGACAGGAAAGTCACTGTGAGCCTGCCCTGCCCTTTATGAGGTGAGATATCATGTGTATCTTACCCAGGTACTACAGATGAAGCTCTTCATAATTAGGCATCATCGTAAGTCTTGAACATCAAGTTTCATCTAGTTTTGTTTCTCCTAAGGCATATCGTGTGGAATTCTGGTGCGAACAATTATTCCTAGGCAATCTTTTTTTACACAATTTATGGCATATTATGCATCTGCTAACTAACTTACATTCCAAAGTGTTTCAATATGCTAAATTTCCATCGGCCTGCTTCCCAGAATATAGCGGATAGATCTTTGGAGTATATTCATGAAGTAAACTAATGACTGCTTCAGAATAATAAGTGACAAACAAGCACAGAGAGTGGAAAAATGAAACTGGACGAAGAAAGAAGTCATACATAGTAACGTATCACAATTCACTCTGGTAAAGAATGAGCCTCCTGTCCTGCTTCAGCCTCATCCGGCTGATGGATGATAACCCAAAACCCTAGGCTTCACTTTCCAGACCTCTGCTTCCTGCACGGTATCTTCCATCCAATCAACGCATGGGACGGCAATACCTACATATGACGAGATGAAAGAGACGGCCGCAAGAGGAATTTCCACGATTGGAACTGCAGCATCTCTCCATATGCGCGGCTCTGGTAAATCGACAACATTACCGCAAGACTGCTATACGGGATGAGGTTCTGCTGGTTGTCCATTGTAGGTTTGGGACTACTGCGTTTAGCATCAAAACACCGGTGATTGCTTCATTTCGAACCATAACTCACCTGTCCGTTTGATATCAATGTATGAAAATAAATTTCAAAGGAGGCAGATGTCTTTTCTAGCGCTAGAAGGAGAAGATTATTTATCTATGGCGTGTGAGATATTCTCAAATACTTTGAAATGCTGTGTACAGCCTTCCTACTGTGAAACGCAACCTGTGCCAGTGGTTGCGTAGCCCTGAACTTTGGGCGCTTAAGCATAGGTTCTCAACCACCAAAAGAGATCAGTGGTAATAAATAAGAGAAAACAGATAAAGTGCTCAGGGCTGAAATTCTGACAGAAGAGGAGAAAAGGAATCAACTCAGCCCGAAAGCCGCCTTGATAAAATCTGCAGCGCATGCATGATAGTGGTAGGTTTCAGATGAAAAATGCTGGCCTATGAATTGTAAACCCAAGGGCCATCCTGAGGAAGCAAGCGCCTTATGGTAAATATGATTCGAATTCTCTCTGTAAGAATCAAGAAAACACATCTCAGGTATCAAGTGCGAACAGTTCATATATACAGGAGGAGTACTCGGGTAGTATCTTTCATCAATACCGAAACAGTACCCGCTGGCAGAAGAATAAAAAGAAACGCCAGGTAAAAATAGGAAAGAAAAGAAAGTCGCAGCAAGTTTCCTCCCTTCGCAATTAATTCCTCGGATTCGCGTCGTCCGGCTCCTCGGGTACCGGGACACTATCATTCAATGCAAAGTTCAGCTTCTCGCCAATCTCGATACTTTCTCGTAGGATTTGTCGAGCAGACTCGTCATTCACGCCCATATCTTCTTTGACCAACCGAACTGCTAGCTCCGGGACAAGGACGGCTTGCGAGTAAACAACCACGCCGGCTTTTTTCACGATGTGATCGTCTGCTGCAAGGCGCCGTAGTTTGCGGGCAAACCGGTCAGTGATTGCTTGTAGCCTATGATTATTGATGCATTAGCTCCAAGGGGTAAGAAAAGAAAGGGAGGGGGGGGGCAAACGACGAAATCAATCCTGGGAAAAGGGTTCATACATTTTACCAGCGCCTCGCGTCCCATAGTAGCCGCATGATATCGTCTCGAGCGAATCGCCAGATAATGTGAGACGGAAATTCTTGGCTGTGCCGGACTTTAACATCGTGTCTAGAACATTCCTGTAATATGACGTGCTATCGGGAACTAGAATTTTCTCAAGCTCATCGAAGTGACTTTGTATTCGGTCGTCGAATTCGGCCCAGTCGATGGTGGGGTAACCCTTCTCCTGCCACTCTTTCTCCGCAGAGGACATCTTATGTGATTCGCAAAACTTTTGCTGCTCTCGAATGCGCTGGTTAGGCTGTGCTTGGAACCGAATCAAGAGCTCTGGTGGCACCGGTTCTCTGCACATGGGACATAGATACTGCGGTTCTGCCGATGTCGTCGTCGTCGTTGGTTTCGTGATCTTCTCCAATATTTCATCGTCAAGAGGACAGTCAAAGTTCGTGAAACTAGGCGCGCTACTCAACGAGGAATCGTCATCATCCTCATCGTCCGTGCCAAAGACCACATCTCGAAGCGATGAGGTCACCAACGATGAGCTCGAATTGCTGCACGGAGGAAGAGGTGGCGGCTGCTTAAACCCCATCTCCTTCGCAGGCGGACTCAAAACATCAATGTCCATTGGCGTCTTGAATTCATCCTGCTTGCCCCCCCGCACCTTATCTGAAGGCTCCTCCATGCTAGAGCTCGGCGGCTTCTGGAACGAATCCGATTTGCGCCCATACACGGGTCTACGTTTCTTGAAACTCTGCGAAGACCGGATCCCGAAAATATCCCCGGCATCGTCATCTTTCAACCTCGTCGCTCCGTAGTCGGACATTTCCTTCGATGGCCGTTTGCGACTCGACCCCGACCCAGGGGATTGGTAGGTTCCCTTCCCTCGCGATAGCGGCGATCGCTTTGCGGACCCTTGTTGTGAGCTTGCGGCGAGTTTTTCCTTCAGGGTTGGTCCGGCCAGCCGGACGGCCTTGGGGGTTCGCTCGAAGCTCGAGCTCAGCTCGCCATCGTCGAGCTCTTCTTCTGCGCTGGAGCTGAGAGGCTCGTCATCGGTTGCGGGCTCGGATTTCCTGGGTTTGTATTCCGTGTCATGGTTTGCAGCGGTGCGTTGTCGTAGCTGGACCATTGTTGAAGAGGGGGATTCGGATCGTTCAGGTTCGTCCGATAGATACCGGTCGTAGGACTCGCAGGATTGATTTCGCTAAGACACTATAGGGACATGTAGAAGAGCTTAAGGGTATAAACTAGCTATCTCTCTGGTATGCGGCCAGTTCTCTTTTCTGGTAGTGGGTGGGTGATCAGTTCGGAACCTGAAACAAACAATGCTCGAAGAAAGGACCGAGACTGGGTGCAGAGCGAAGAGGTAGTGGGAACAGGTTTAATGGGAAATAGTAAAGCCTTCAAGAATAATTTCCTTTGCAGTCTTTCAAGAAGCCAGGAAAGCTAATGATGGAGAACCAATGGACGAGATCGAATTGGCTACTTGTCGTCGGAGACTTTCGAGAGGGGGACGCGTTGTGGGTGACACGCTACTACTGACCTATAATTATCCCGAGCAGCTTCTCCGCCGGTGAGAGTAGCTACTGATGAGGGATTGTTCAAGCGGCTTTAGAATAAATATAATATCTGAAATTGATGATGCTATGAGAGAATCTGTACTTTCTTTAGACAGATCAAATGAAGTGGTTCGATGTGGATTCTTTGTCTCGCTCAACAGGCGCTTTCGAGGGAAGCTTCAATTACAGTCACGAGACCAAAATTCTTTTCTTTCTAGGCGCTCAAAGAAACATATTAGAAGAGACGTGCAAGGGAAAAAAATCTTATATATAACAATTGAAAATTCAAGGCTCAATGCTAGTCTACTTCAGGATATAACAATATGCATGGGAACTGACGAATGCGACGGTGTGGAGTATGGGAGTACAAGGACATCATTCATTCCACCCAAACCAGGAACTTGATCTGGATCTGATCATAATATAGAGAGGATGCAAAAGGGATTGACAGACAAAATCAACAGAAAGAATTGAAAATAGATTAGTCCCCAGCTGTTGAACGACTCTTACTCCAGGAATCGAAGTATCAAAAAAAAGGAAGAATAGAAGAATAATATAAACAGGGGGGGAAAGCTGTCCCTCGTTTTCCATATATACATGGCTCATAATCACTCAAATGTCATTTGGATTTCATCCCCATCACCGTGATCGGCCCATGCATTAGATTCGAGGGCCAAGGCAGCACCAGCACCGGCACCGACGCCCCCAGGCATGGTCATTGATGACCGTAGCGGAGGACGGGAAGAATAGGGGCCACTGCTGGCATATGATGCATGTTCAAATGCAGACTGTGAACGATGTGGTAGGTCATGAAAATGGGTATCGAATGTCATTTGGATCTCTTGCTGGTGAGGAGGCGGTTGCAGCTCTCGAGAAGGACTGCGGCCGGCCGAGGTGGGTAATTTTGGAGGCGGCTGGGGCGGAGACGGGGAAAGTTTCTCGCTACTCTTAGAGCCTTCCTCATTCAGGGGAGTAATCGGGGTCGAGGTAGCGGATGCAGAGTTCAAGTCTAATTTCATCGGAGGAAGCGTAGATTCGAGTTGCCGAACTTCGATCATCTCCGAAGCTAGCTCAGCCCTGATGGCATCGATATCGAATAATACGCTTCCAGCTGCATTGCTTTCATTCGAGTCCTGGGGTAGCGAGTCATTGTTATCAATCTCGTATGATTCCCAGGCCTTCTTCTGAGCCATTTTCCCGCGTTTGAATAGTCCGAATCGCTTTTTATCGGGCTTGGCTTCGGCTTCTCGACGAGCCTGGTCGATTTCCCGAATCAGTTCTCTTTGCCGCTCATTATGACTTTCTGGATCGGGGTCCTCGATTTCCGCAAACTCCTCACTCATGACTTCCCACCCGACTTCCTTCATCAGACGAGGCATGGCGGCCCGATAGGCCATATGCCCGTTCACAAGTCTGGTGACGTCGATATTCTCAAGCCCAGGAATACCTTCAACTGGTGCAAGCCCCGCCACACGCATGATACCACCACTGGTTGCGCGGAATAGATACCCCAAGATCCAGTCGTTAGAGGCGTACCCATTTACAAATCGCCCAGATACTACCCCACGGGCCCTGGAGTATTCATCCTTGTTAGCTACTAGCGGCGACCCAAAGAGGTAAACATTCTGAACTAGGCCGTAAGCCCCCTTCTCCGCCAACTCCTTGAGACACGAGAAAATGACCCTCGAACCAAGGGAGTAACCTAACAATGTAATCGGCCGTTTCCCCAAGTTATGGTCCATCAGGGAGTCTGCAAGAATGAGGCCAGCCGCGGTTGCACGGGCGAGTGAAACATTCCATGGATTGTCGATAAGATATGAAAGCTTGGTGAGAACAATGGGCAGCTGTAATGATGCCATCAGAGCGGTAAGAATAGTGCTTCCGAGCACCTGCTGCAGTCCCTGGGTTAATGCCTAGAAGGTAAGAAAACGTTAGAATCTGTAGGTGCATACTACAAGAAGTTCATCCTAAATCTCACCTCCGTCGCTAAAATATTGATGGTCTCACCCATGCTCTTAAGCATCTCCGGCTCCCACAGAACCGAATATATATCCCCCATAATGGGGTCCACGGTACTGTATGGCAACCGGACGTCATCAACGTTGCCCGTCATCCACCCAGACACAGTGACGATCAGATTACAGCGCTTGTTGTTGTGTAAAGGACGATATTCGAAAGTCTGAACGGCGCCTGTGCGTCTGTGTGACGCCCTCAAGCCAATGGTGCTTCCCGTCAGGGTCGCACCAGACGCAATGAGAGCTGTACCACCGACTCCGCCTAAAAAGGCGCTCGTTCCTGTCACCCCGATGGTGGTAAATCCAGCGGCAAGACCGGCACCGATGACAGGTGCAAGAAGTCCAGCGGAGAGCCCAATCACTAGACCACCCCCGACTGTTGCTAAGCCCATGACCATGTACTTTTGCTTTAAGGCACGTTTCCGACGTTTTTCCATATGCTCCGACTCATCCCATGTTTCCTTTTCCGCTTCCTCCTGCATTTCAAGGGCATCGATGACGCGCTTCTCAAATCGGCAAATCTGCATCCACGAAATTTCCATAGAGGCTCCGACTTTTTCCAGTAGTGTTCGCGAGCGGGAATCATAGCTGGAGTCGGAAATTAGGACAAGAAAAAGATCACAGAGGACCGTCCACCGGATGTCGATATCGATCTTTTCTGTGGTTGGCATTTGGGACGGAGTTTGGACTTCGGGTACACTCTCTTCCCCCTCATGCATATCGTAAGGTGGTGGTGATGTCGATACGGAAGACCTGTCGATATCGGTAGATACGCTGGCTCGGTTCCCATCTTTCCGGCCACGGGAGATACTTGAGGACATGGATGGCTTGGGCGAGTCAAGCTCATCATCTGCGAGAGGGTTCTTAACGCGAGCGTTCTGCATGAGTGGTCGAACTAGATCCCCTGGTTGTACGCCATGTTCAGCGAGCTGTTCTATCATGATCTGCTCCGCAGTATTGATGTCCATGTGCGTGTATAACCGGGCCATCATTGCCTGGCCCCAGCCTCGCATTGAGTCAACGGCTTTCTGCTTCTGCTTCCGAGTCGCCCTATTTGTTATAATCTTGCCTAGATCCTGGGTCATCTGGTAGATGGTCAGTCGCGTAGCCCCGACGTATGCTATCCGCTGGCTTTCGGTCAACAGGTCTTTCGTAGCCTGTAGCTGACTTAAGGAGTCCCGCAGTTCCTCCCCTTCGTAACTAGCAGAGTTCCCGCCTTGCTCCTTAAAGAGATAGCTCGTATCTTCCTCGATACTGTTCACGGAGTGATTGTCATCATCAAGCTGAACACGGGTGTATCCCTTTCCAGCACCTCCCAGACCTCTATAGACAGCTTCGTCATCCTCCTCTTTAGCACCGCGAGCGACCAATCGTCCGTAATCATCATAAAAATCAAACTCGCCAAGGGCAGGCATCTCCTTCCAGCCACCGTCGTCACTTTCCTCCTCTTCCTCCTGCGTGCCCTTGTGTTCAGTAAGGCGTTGGTGTGACCATTCCGAGGTGGTGATTCCTGACTGTCGCTGTTTATTGGCGCGAGGAAAATCATCCTTGCTCGAATCCTGCTGGCTTGGCTTCTCTGTATATGGCGGAGGTGGTCCGTCTTCGGGGTCGGGAGGTGGCTGGTCCAGAGAGCGTTTCTCTTCCGTGTTTTGTTTCGTTTCGTCTTGGGCAGAAGAATCACGCTCAGAAGCTACAGTAACAGCAGAGTTATGGCTTTCCTCGTCGCAATGGGCGTCCGTATCTTTCGGAGTAGTACGTGGCTGCTCCTCTACCCCTGAAACCTTTTCCGCTGGTGGGCTGCTGCTCCCTTCACCCGACCCATCACCAGTATCAGGAGAAGGCGTTGCCTCCTGAGAGTCATGGAATTGTTCATTTTGATCCGAATCCTCAACCGGCGATCGTGGAGTCTTGGCCCGACCCCGAATCGGGAGACCGAAGTCGTCGAATTCCTCCTGCTTTAATCCCGGGACCCGGTCATGATCTGCGGGCGGCTTACCTCCCGAACTCCCCTGAAGCGGATCGATATTTTCCTTCTGGTTGCCATCAGCAGGGTATTTCTCCGGTGCGGGTGAGGGCGTGCTGCAATTGTCCGAGGTCTCGTTCGAGGTAGGGAGTGGCTGATCGGCAGAGGGGTCACCAGAGTGGTCAACAGTGGCACCTGGAGCTGAGACCATTCTTCATCGAAGGGAGGTCTCTGACGAAGTCTTTCCGTCAGTACGAATCTTTCTTTTCTCCCTGTTAACTCCGTGAGATTCCCGTCGTAAACTATGACCCATTCGCGCAAGAGACCGCCTCTAGCCACAAAAATAAGATTCTGGTGGTCCTGATCCTCCAAGTAGCAATCCCGCGGGTTCGGGGTCGGCGAACTGGAGTTTATCGCAAGCACAAGCCACGAGGGGATCGGTTCGACCCAGGTAATTCCACGGCTTCGATCAGGGGTAGTGCTGCGGAACGAGTGAGGAGCGATTATGGCGACCACTGACTGTTCATAAGGAGGGGTTGACAGGTCAGTTAGTTCGTTGGGGAAGGGTGGAGCGGGATGATGTTGGCCGAAAACTGAACAGTTGCGGCCGCAGTCCAACGAAGGAAATAATTAATATCAGGGAGGAGGATGGACAGCTCAAATTGGCCGGACGCTGTTGATTTGTCGACGCAGGCTAATTTCAGGAGCTCTGAGAGGTAGCGAGCCAAGGCAACCTGCGATCGGGCGAAGTGGTGGTTCCGCATTAAGGAACCTGCAAGCGGTAGTCGACGACGAACCCGTGGTTGCACAGCGCAGTCTCACGTCAGTTGGCAAACTCTCAGAAACAACTCTACAGACCGCCATGGCTACTGTTATTATTACGATTGAAGTTCTTTTGGAGTGGAAATCAACTCCTGATCCGGATTATTTTATTATTCTGAATAACCCTTTCGCCAAGTAATTCCCATCACAGTGTTGCTTCAATCGTCTTCTGGTGACAAGGCCGGGAAGATAACACAGGCATTTCACATTCTTTAATTATGGAGATTGTGTAATCGTAGAGCCCAAACACAGCTAACTATTGTTCCCATAAACCGGAATCCATCACCTCAACCCTACGTCAATTATTGGTGTTGAGTTGATGGTGCTGAAAAAGGGGTCATTTTCATATCTAGTTCTCGCTTGGCTCTAACCGTGTTAAATTAGCGGCGGGCTATATACCGCGCAGATAAGTAACTAAGATTCCTAGCTTGACCAGGAGATACGATGTCATGAACTTAATCAACCTACCCTGGGCTAATCGTTGTAGCTACAAGCTCCAGTTGGACTCTGCCCGATTGCTTGGGTGACTCTTGAGGACACTCAGGCATATTTGTCTATTGGATTTGCTTTTTTGGAGTCCTCTATGGAAGTCTATGATGCTCGAGAGGGGAAGGCAGGCGTTACCCATTTGACTGTGGATTCCCAAAGACAAAAGCCAGAGAATATCACGACTGCCCACCGGGATAGCTGGGAATGCCGTAGACACTCTGGCCTGGAGTCCATCCATCCACCTCCATGTCTGTCTTATGTGACAAAGAGCCGCTTTGGGCCTGGCTGTGCAGGATTTTCGGTTGTGCCTCGTATGCATAATGAGGCGGTATTATAGGCTGCTGATAGCTTTGATAGTGATCCACACCAAGAAAATCTTGGTGACCAGATTGATTTGGCGACCACATAGTGTTCATGACTGGGGGTGTGCCATAAGTTCCACTCAAGGGGTGGAACGAGGGCATCGGGCGTACATTTGCATCTACCCTAAGCTGCTCCATCGATTGCGGTTGATGAGAAGAGGTATAATCGGGTGGATTCTGCAATTGTACCGGGTTGTGAGGAGAGGGAAGGGAGGTGTTCACCAGCGGCGCCGTGTCATTTTCCTTCTGCATCTGCTGCTGCTGGAACTGATTGAACCAGCTACGGCCTTTAACGGCAATAACATAATACCAGCGACTTGGGATTCTGTACTTTTTGTTGTCGCTTGCCTCAGCCAAACGTTTGGCCAGCGCATCAAGGTATGTGTCGGCATTAACGGCCTGGGGTGTTATTACCTCCCTTAAGACCCCTGATTTGACAGAGAAGTGAATCTTTAGGAGCGACATAATGGCGACGCCCACACGGATATAGATCAGGTTGGGAATCTTTCGTAAGAACTCTGTATCACAGCCAAGGAAAAGGTCGAGTAGCTCCTGGGATGCGTTCATCCACTTCACCGTGAGGTCGATGCGCACAGCACTTAGCGGTGTTTGTGAAGATTGGCCATCGTCGTTCGGTGACGGCAGCGTATAATAGTTCTGCTGTATAGCGTTGGGATCCCGATACCCCTCGCCGATCGCCAATTCGTAAACGGCAAGTTTGGTATAATGATATTCGAAATTAATGGGAACTTGAAGCACATCATATGTGAGCTGTCAGTTTGTCAGGATTAGGATAAAGGGGGGGTCACCTGTAAGCAGATCCTGGGAGCGATTCTTTTCCCACGACTGCACCCGGTTGTCGAAGAATCTGATTATAGCCTGGACCCGCGAATCCGTGAGAGCAGATGTGGCACTCGTGTCGTCAAGGCCGAAGGAAGCCAATGCTTCATCCACAATTCGTTGAAGTTCGAACCAGCTGGCTACTTGTCTATCCAGCAAAACCGGAGACGCCTCAAGATACGCCACGCAGTCGTTCATCCAGTCATTGAAGAGGAGCAAATTCGGTCGACGGGTTTTCATGGCAACGCTGCTTCAAATTAGCGACTGTTCTCATCTCTCAATAATCTTGAGGCTCTTACTGAGATGCGAAGTGGTAACACCAAAGAATGGTCCTTGAATCTTCTGCCATTTGATCATCATACACGGCTTTTTTGTTAAATTTGCGGGCTGTAGGTTTAGGCCCCCTACGTTTCGAAGCCAAACCGATCTCCAAGGCCATCGTGGCCGCGATATGTGCATATTGATAGAACTGTACTTCCACGGGCGAGTCGGGAGGATAATAGAAGATTATCATTAATAACAGTGCCTGAATAAGTTCCAACGACTTGCCCCCATTGATAAAGAATTGCTCTGCATAAAGTCGCACCAGCTCATGATTCAGGGTGGTTGCGAGGTTGGCATCCACGGCTATAGCGGCCGCGGCAAGAATAGAGAGAAAAAGCACGGGCTTTGATCGACGGATCTGTGAAGCGGAAGTTTCTGGTGGCAGGACGATCATTGGGGCAAACACGGCAAGATCCGTGATAAAAAAGCTCAACAGACTACCAGCAGTCTCTAACGAGATCACCCCTCGATCGATGATATCCCCTCCCTGAGGGAATGCGGGGGTGTATCCAGGCGTAACTATTGGGGTGAAAGACGGTGCTGGGACGGGCCTATCGTCAAGGACATTTGGGTCGGATACGAAGCCAAGAGAAGGATCGAGGTGTCCTGGAGCTAGAGTTGTGGTAGGTGAGGTCTCCTGAATTGAAGGTAAAGCTTCTCTGGAATCTGTTCCAAATTCTGATCCTCTAGACTCTTCCTCGTCACTTTCCGAACTTTCTAAATCGCTTTCAGTCGGCTGTAAGCGGTCCTTGAGGAGGGAGCGCATCTGTCGCATCTCTTTTTCTAGTTGCGCTACTCGAGAGTCGGTCCGTTTGCGCGGTCGTCGTCTTTGGGGGGCCACAAAGACACAAGCTCTCTTTGCTTTAGCACATCTCTGGCACTGGCTAGGAGATCCAGGATCCGGGAGGCAGCGGACTTTCAGGCTTCGACACGATTCGCAGGATCTGTTCAATTGCTGCGTGGGGGCCGTTTGTTGAGCAAGGTCCGAGTCCCCTGCGGATTTAGAGGACGCGGTCGACATCGTCTGCCGACTTTTGACTCAACCGAAAGAAGACGTGAAACAAAGGCGATAGGGTGTTGATTGTAAAATATCGTGGACCAGGATGCCAATGCTGAGAAATAGGTGCTACCAAAGCCAACCAAAAGTGACATGGAAGATATACCCTACCCCCCCTAACAAGTCAGTGAGAGACAGGGAGATAGGGATGATTGTTAGAGAAAGAATCTGCGTGGCACTCTCGGAATTGCCATCGCTCTGGTACACAATCTCTGCGCCTCGATAGAAAGCCTGCTGCTGTGAGATTAATGAGCGTGGGGTGGCAGATTAAAACAGTGGTTTTCTGCTCAGGTAAAGGGAGAGAGGAATGGATTCGATCAGAAATCGACCGCAGCTCTTGACAAATGCCCTCAATTGCTGGGTAATGGCGGCGCCGTGAGCTACAGAAGCTGTCATCTAGGATGGGGATTGTCAATCAAGGTAGAGTGGGGGTGAGAAAAGAGAAGAAGGGGTCCTGGAAACAGTGAGTGGGACAAATCACATGGGAGCAGTTGCCCTGAGATGGGAAGAGTTTTTCTTCAGAGAGCCACCTTGGCCGCATAATGCCTCCTAATATAAATCGTCCAAGTGATGATTGCAATTTTGGCACGTTCAATGCGACCCTTCTTTCTTATTTTTGGCAGTTTTGGGGTCGTAGCGTGGAAATAGTCAAACGTGGATCGAGTTCTCGAGCGACAATGAACCTAGGTATCTCTGCGACAAGTGGTGGCAGATATACTCCTGCTAGTGAATGAAAGGCAAAGAACCAACGCCCAGGCTCCAGTCTTTCGTCAAGTCAAAGAATTCCAGGCGAATAAAGTCAGAATTCAAGGCTCAGCTCAAGAACCAATCTCTCCCACAGATCTGGACGGATTTCGCGAGTGGAATACTCCCTGTTGATAGAAAAACAGAAAAGAAAAAAGATGGAAGTTTTTGATAAAATCCTAAAACCTAACGAATCATCAGGGGTTTCTTCGACTTCCCCACAGCACTAAACAATCTTGACCCCTTTTTAGTGACAGTTGATGCCAGACCGTGGACGGAAACTTCCGCACCCGAAAAAAAGTGCCCGACTTGGGGAGGGTTGCATGCCAGTACTTTTGCTCAGGAGTTGATGGTATAATTCAAAGGACGACTTGGTGACGCATCGAGCTGCCTTGCTTAACTTGGTATAGCCTCTAGAGCTCACCAAATAATCAAAATGCGCCCGACCCCATCTTTATCCAGAGGCTCTCCTTATCCGCATTCCGCGGGATGCGAGGTGAATTTCGAACCAAGCTTTATAGGTGTCCAAGTTATCAGGCATATAATTGCAGGTGGAAACACACATACCGGATAGACGGAGTATATACAGAACTCATGTCTTGTACGCCCTGGATATTCAACAACCCGAAAAATTAACATTAACAAGGCCCTCACTATACGAACACGTACTATATCACATGCCTTACAGTGAGGCTTATTACCCCGATGAAGGTTTATTCCATCCCATGCTCTAGACTAACGACGAGGTGACAACTTCACCAGTCCTGGACATGGATCGCGTTTCCACTTATTTCATACCTTATCCTTGCCGCATTCCGCCATCCGGATTGGTTTTATCTTTGTTTGCTGCTGGAATCAGGCACCGCTGCCCTTTTCATATGGAATCTCTCTCTCAGCTTCAAGGTGATGCCGGGCAGGCTACCGGTCACATGCCATAGGAAGGCCACGGAGGAGTCGTCGCTTGCCACTCTCATTCGTTTGCTAGTCGATGCGGATCATGGTGATTTCGACACGGTCGCCCCGAGAGTCTGCAGCAGAATGAATATTGTAAAAGGGTTACAGATAACTCTAATGTATGCTTCTGGTTTACATACCTTCGGTTGTGTATCTCTTTGAGCAGACTAATAAGCAAGCAACCAGACTACTCATCCTTGTTACCGTTTTTCTAAGCTTCATAGCCTGCCACATATACTGGGTAGATTGGAAGACCAGATGGCAAGAAGACCCCAAGATATGCATCCCGAAGGCCCTGATGCACTGTGTCTTTCCACTCTTGTGGATGGTCCTTTTCACAATGCGTCCTCTCCGACTACCCTGGAAATTCCTCCGCCCCTACTGGAGCAAGCATAGATGGGGCAAGAAGCAGATTCGCCATCGGAAGCAACAGCCAGACGGGCGAGATTCGCTTAGCCTGGCGGCTCTCCAACGGCCGCCCGAGATAGAGTCAGCGGTCATGGTCCGGGGTCCCGTGGAACAAGACGAGCCGCCAATTGTGCGAATTCTAGCTGTGTATCCCGTCGCATCAACTATAAGAGAACACTCACACGCAGAGTCATTCCTGAGCTTAGCCTGCACTTCCAAGGCGGTTCACCAGGCAATTATGTTCTCACTAGGGCTCAAACGAAGTGACTGGGCAAGGTTTTCTCTATGCACTACAGCAACATCAGGTAAAAGTCTATGCACAATTTGTAAAATCTCAGTCTGCACCGTGAGGACCCCGCCTTCTCTTTCTCACTCCGTCGATTATCATATTAATACTGTACCAGGACTGCTCCACCATCGATAACCTAGCGACGTGCTTCAGAAACTACTACTGTAACCCCTTCTGCTCAAGGTGCTATTTCAAACAGTACCTGACCCTTTGGTATGGAGGGCACCGCGAGGTCGACCCCATTTGTGTCTGTGCAGAGCAGGCAAGGGGCCCAAACCAGATCGCAACCTGCCAGAATTGCCTGCGGCGGAACTCCAGTCCGAAAGATGAATGCAGTTCTTGCTCTAAGCCTCTCTCGGGGGCTTGGTGGTGGGTTTGTAGTATTTGTAACCGGGCGTGTAATCATGACGGCCTCTTTAGACCGCGGCAGTTGGGGGACGAGAGGGGTCAAGTTGGGTGTACTGTATAATAGAAGGGAAATTGAGGTTTATAAGTATGTATATTGTGGGTTAGATTAAAATTAATCGATATAAATTGGTAGGTACCGGTAGGTATATAGGGAAGAAAAGAACAAAGCCAAGGCAGGTAAACGTTTAGGATTTAATCCCCTTCCCTGTAGGCGGCTGCACTCCCACAGATCACCTCAGTAAAGTCGGAGATCACAGCGCCGCTAATACAGTTCCCAACGGCCCCATGTTCCAGACTCATACACGCGGGATTACTCACGTAGATGTTCGGAGTAATACTCTGATCCACGCCGTACGGCTTATAAAACGGCGTAAAAACAGGATATCCCCAGACGATCGGGTAATAGGTATAGCTCTCACTGAGGAGCTGGCGGGCCTCGTCTCCGGTGAGTTTTTCAAGTTTCTTATGCTGGGTGCGCTTCTGCAACCGCCAGAAGACCGCTGCGTGGTGCCTCTTGAGCCGCTCGGTCATTGCCCCGGCCCGATTGGCGATTCGCCACTCCGATGAGTGAATGGCGCTGTGGGCGGAGATGTGTGCATTGTTGGCCGGATCGGAGCTTACGGCCGGATCGGAGCGGAGTTGGTTGGTATGCTCGGTGGAATCGGAGCTGGAGAAGCTGCTGAAGATTCCGTTGCGGGAGTTGTTGGATTCGCGGATCGCTTCGCAGTACCAGCAGATGCATTCGCTGTAGGGCTGGCCGCCCGTGAGGGACTGGTATTTCCTGGAGGTGGTTTCGAAGGCGTCGCTGAGGCGGGTTTCTTCGATCTTGTCATCGTGGTTGATGAATCGGCCGTCGGTTTGGTAGGTGGAGAAGGTGAAGTAGTGGAGCGGGGAGAGCTGGTGGGTGTGCCAGGCGAGGTCGACGTCGAGAGTCGGCACGGCGCAGACGGTTCTATTCTCGGCGATGATGCAGATGAATGTCCTGTATTTCTGGATTAAGCGGTCCATTCTTGATTCCACGGAGGGCCAGTGGATCCAGCCGATAACGTCCATCTTCGTGATGAAGGTGCCTTGCCGGATTACGGCGCCGACTAAATCGAGCCCGAAGAAGGAGGAGTTTGTCCAGTACCGGGACATCATTCTACGAAACGAGAGCTTCTCGTCTAGGAGCCGGGGAGGACGTAGATTTGCCGAACTGAGGAGAGAGAACCGCGTCCTGAATAATGTGTTGAAGAAGTCCCGGATATCTGCGATAGTTGCTGATGGGTTGATGTCTATGTCGACTAGACGTCGGAGTTCCTCATATATCTGAGGTGCACTTATGATTCTGTTTGGCAGGAGGACGCCGAATTTCGCAGGGGCATTTCGAGGCATGCCATCCTTCGAAAGCAGTGTCCCGGGCATGGGCACTTTATTTCGTATCAGGAGGTTGACATCGCGACGGAACTTGGTCACCCGGAGAGCCTCATGTGTGATGAGAAAAAAGCAATGAGGGCACGCCATGGTGAAGTCCTTTTCGGCGTAGCCATGTCCTTGCTCGAATTGGGATAATACACCGACATCTGGTATTTCACTAGACCAGTCTGCATGTACCACGCCCAGGCATTTTGGGCACTGTAGGTTCTTGGCGGGAGCGTCATGGAGGTTATCCCATGTACGCCCTGTCATTGACTCGAAGTAATCCCTCGCCTCGACTGACGGCCTGAATTCAAACGTTCTCTCGTCTAATGCTGCGCCGATCGCTTCCCAGGGCATCCCCGTCGCCCAGAAGCCCATTTTGCTACAACGGAGACTATCATCAAGAAAAATTCGGGGGTTGAGCATATACGCATGCCATACCATGATTACGTCTGCAAAGAAAAACCAGATTAGTTTCATGACAGAGCAAGACCTAGGTTAGGCCAAAAAATCACCAAGGTAGGGAGTACTAACCAAGTGGTGGCAGGTTATCGAGACTGAAGGTCATCTTTCGGGCAAGATCCGGGGCACAGCTGAAATTTCCATGCTTCTCGATATCCTCATAGGTAAGGGCAGCATTAGGGGATACTATTCCTTCCATTGGGATGCACCTGTCCCACCAGAGCTCGAACCTGTCAACGGCTCTGGTAACGAAGATCGCCCACCTCTTTTCCCTTATCCGAGTAGCTGCCTTGTATTTCAAAGATTCGTCCGCAAATGTGTCCATCCAACTGTCGCGAATCCCGAAAAGAGAGTCAATCGTTGATACTTCATCACGAAGATCTGCGATTGCCGCCAGAAGTTTCAAATGCACAATACATTCATCTGCTGTTGGGGCCTGCGTTCTCATTGCCATTCGACTCAAATCCTGCGACAAATTGAGCTTGCGAATCCAAGGACGCTCTCGCACGGGACCTGATTCTCGGATAGCCTCCTCATAGGATGGAGGAGCATCGTGGTCGAGCGACATGGTGACTAGATACTTTGGAAAACTCCGAGTTCGTTCGTATCCATGGAGGAAAAAAGAGAATTCGATTTGACCTCGAACAACAACATGGTGAAGGGAGATGAACCAGTTATAAAAGACAGGTTCTTGACCAACACTTTTTGGTGGTACCTAAAACCTGGCAAAAATCGGCCAAGGTGATTTGCTGGATAGTTGACAATTCTGGACGGACGCAGGGGTTCAATTGCAGGGCAGTGCACGTCGGGCGTTGATAGCGTGTGGATGGGCATCATGTGAGGCTTAATAGGAAACATCCCAGGAGAACCCTTAAGAGGCTCTGATTGCATGGTTCGCCGTGGCCAAGCTATTGGGCTCTTTAATTCAGGGACACTAAAAAGTAAACCGCGGTATATCCTATCATGTCATTGCGGGCTTAGTGCCCGGCCTCCGTTAACTTCCTGGTCAAAGCAATTGGCCCCCAAATTGGGCGCTTAAAAGACCCGTCCAAGGGCATCTAGAATGATGACGTCGTAAATGGATTGCCGAAGTTCCGGGCTCACCAGAACCGCCCAACTCTGGGCAGTATCACTATTGACGTGGAAAAGACCGAGCTCGAACCATGACTAAACATGGGGTTTGTTTCTGGGGTAAACTAATCCACTGATGTGGGAGCATTGGTCAAATTCCGAACTCAAACCGCTCTCTTATACTTTCGGCTTTTATAGCTCTGATTCGAATCTAGATCATCTAATACCGAGCTCGGAAAATACTATATTTGCGGTTGAGATGGAAAGCGAAGGTTGATATTACCCCAGGTTAGCACTAAACATGCGGGGGAAACGACTAGGCAGTTATAGGCAAGACCGAAAACCCTGGAGTATAAGAGCAGGCTACCTTTAAAAGTAAACAAAGACGGAAGTATAGGATTGGCAGATGATATCAATTTATCAATCTACACATTGTCGTTCAGTTGCCAGTTTTGAAGCTTCTTTCGCAACACCATGAGTGCGGGAATCGAGCTGGGCCAAAGGCCTAGTCGGAACGAGAAAGACATACCCTCAATCGACCACGAAGAGATGGCTCAAAACCTCGCTAAAGCGGGGGCGGTTGCCTCTATCCAGGCCGATACTGCCCTGGAACTTTTCGGTGATGGACAACAGTCGGATAGCTCGATTGACCCTACTGAGGACAAGAGACTACTACGGAAAGTAGATTTTCTCATCTTACCGTATATATCAGTCTGTATGGCTTTCTTTTATATTGACAAGGTATGTTTTACGCTCTGCTTTATTCCAGGGACGCCGGAGATCGATGCACTAATATCTGTGTTGGGATGCTAGACCACGTTAAGCTACGCTGCAATCTTTGGCATCGTCGAAGACCTCAACCTGAAAGGCACACAGTTCAGTTGGTTGAGCAGTATATTCTACTTTGGTTTCCTGGCGTGGGCGCTTCCCACAAACCTTCTCCTCCAACGCTTTCCTATTGGTATATACCGTCGAATACGGGGAGTGACCTGACGCTTACACAAACTAGGAAAATACATTGGAGTTAATATTTTTCTGTGGTGGGTATTTTTGCATCTCTATTGTATAGTCAGAGCACAAAACTAAGCCATATAAGGGGGGCATTCTTAATGCTTCAGGCCGTCTGCCATAACTTCACAACTCTCGCCGTTCTCCGCGCTATCAGCGGAGCAGCGGAGGCTTGTGCCGATCCTGCCTTTATGCTCATCACGGGCATGTGGTATACTCGAGAAGAACAGCCTATTCGACTAGGTATCTGGTACTCTGCCATCGGGATAGGCGTTGCTCTTGGTGGTGTCCTAGGATACGGAATCGGCCAGATCAGAGGGAGCCTACCGTCCTGGAAATATGAGTTTCTTGTGATGTTGGTCCTCTCTGAAAGTCCAACTGACGAGAGGTAAAAGCTGATTTTTTGCTAGTGGTGCACTCTGTTCCGCCTGGGGCATCGTAATTTTCTTCTTTCTTCCCGATTCACCCGTGAATGCAAAATGGCTCACCAGAGATCAACGCAGGAGGGTCGTGGAGAGGCTCAAGGTAAACCAAACTGGAGTAGAAAATAAGCGCCTGAAGCCCTACCAGGTGAAGGAGGCGTTCACTGACTACAAGACTTCCATCTTCTTTCTGCTGGGTATCGTCTGTGAGTGACTTCCTTTCCGGACTGCGGCTCCGGGCCTAACACTCTCTATAGGTACCATACCAAACGGTGGGATCTCCAACTTTGGCACAATCATTATAAAAGGATTTGGGTTCTCGACCTTGGTAACCACGCTGATGCAGGTGTGTTTGTTCACATAATATCTTAAAAGAGGGGAGGCTTTAAAAAAAGTTGTTAACCAGAATGAGTCTGAAGATCCCCTACGGTGCTCTCATCTGCGTCTTCATCCTCGCCTGCGTCTATTTCAATTCTCACTTCCACAACAAACGCTCTCTGATTATTATAATATGGCTTATTCCTACTTTGATTGGTGGACTAGGGATGGCCTATTTACCTTCGGGTAACAGAGCAGGGCGTTTGATTTGCTACTATCTCACAGCCGGTTATCATGCGGCCTTTATCATGCTCCTCGGCCTCCAAATTGCGAATATCGCCGGCCACACCAAGAAAGTCGTCACCAGTGCTATTTTTTTCATTGGATACAGTGCCGGAAATATTGCCGGCCCATTCTTTTACAAGGCTGACCAGCATCCACATTATCCTCTTGGAATTTGGTCCTTGGTCGTGTGTAGCATCCTAGAAATGGTCCTGGTTGGTCTCCTGGGGGTGTTACTCAGATATGAGAACAAGAAACGTGACCGTGCGCAGTCGCAGATGGCAGGGGGGCTAGAGGGAAGAGACTTGAATGCGACGGCTTTCTTGGATCTCACTGATCGGGAAAATATCAAGTGTGTCCCCCATTCAAGAGGTCCTACGGACACAGCCCCCGACGAGAATACTGCTAACGTGGATTGACTAGTTTCCGATATATTTACTAGGGAGTCCAGCGAGACCTAGGTAAATGAAATGAAGCTAGAGATGAGCGGAATTGACACTTATCGTCGTGAATACTGGAGCCAATAGATATGCTGCCCACCTCGTTAGTTCTCTCGAGCTGGGGAAATAGCCGCCAATGACATTGAAGCTTGAATCACATTTATTTTTTGATGTCTTGGGCCTCCTTAGCAATTCTTGGCCCCATCCTTCGACATCGATACGTGTTCGGCGGGCGCTTAGGGGTGGGTGTTGACTGGCACGAATATGATAAGATTGAGTTCGGCCATTCGATCCAAGCTCATAGAAGCGGCATGCATTCCGACGAGCAATTGTTATCTACTACTAGGTACCTTCTGCTGTATGGAGGGCACAATCCAATCGTAAGTTTTGGCAGATAAAAGCCAAAAATATTGGGTGCAGGCCAGCCACGCGTCCGTTCGACCCAAAGATGAGACATGATCCGGGCATACATCATTTGAGGGTTAACCCAAGAAGACTTGGGGCGTTGCTAATCTAAGTAGTAGTGGCCCAAGAACCGAAAGAGGCGGTGGTGACGCACTACTTTCTGTGCTTTTCTTCAAAAGCTGAAAGCGGAGAATGTTTGTTGGGAATCAAAATTCGGCAGCTTCGGGGAGAGTTTATTTGTCTACGGTGGAGATTCAGTGGCTGTTCCTGATCGATCTGAATAATATTGGCTGCAGAATTCATGATTCTGAACTTCTGAATTCTGATTTCCCTTGCGATCGACAGCATAATAAGCCTAGATTGGAGGAGGCGCCAGACGCTTGCTTGGCGGGGCCGGGGATTTGGTGACTTCTCCGAACATATTTTATCTTCAGTGGAAAGACCATGACGCGGCCTTGGACGGCGTCTAGCCGAGCTCTGTCGAATCGTCGATAGCTTCGGGCCAGCTGTGGCTTTTCATGTCGACATTGAAGAGAAGGGAACACGCGGACAATACGAACTCCTCGTCCTGCCCAAATGCGTCTTTGAATTGGAGACGATGATTTAATATGAATGCCAAGTCCCACAAGGCTGGATTTAACAGTCGCCACTGAGCAAATCCTTGTACCAACGCATCCGCTCCCGACAATCCGACCCCCAACCAAGCCTAAGCCTCAGGTAGCCTTGAGGCCCGCCTTGCTTGGGAAACCGAGCACACGACTCATCAAATGAGTTGCTTTGCTTGGAGATCTGGCTTGACTTGACGTGTGGAGCCGGTGGTTTATTCTTTGACCCATGATTCACGCCAATCGACATTATTTAATAATTCTTTTTTCCCTTTCATTCATTTTTATATGAGCTCCCTTCCTCACCCCTTTCGGTCGAACTGTCTTACTTCCCAACGTGCGCCTCTCGTGTCCACCCCATTTTTTAACCACCCGTGTAACAACCGAATATTATGCTCAATTCCTGAAATCCCGGCGACGAAATCATCCAAGGAAGGAGGAAAAAGAACTCGGCTTCACTAAACAATGTGGTCTTGGACCACCCCTCTCCTCCTCGGTCTCTGTGGACTCTTATCGGCCCGTGCTGAGACCGATTTTTGGGGCGTGAGGGATACTGTGGCTAAAGATTATTCGGGGGATGGAGGGGAACC
This sequence comes from Aspergillus conjunctus, assembly GCA_027569095.1. Classification (NCBI taxonomy): domain Eukaryota; kingdom Fungi; phylum Ascomycota; class Eurotiomycetes; order Eurotiales; family Aspergillaceae; genus Aspergillus; species Aspergillus conjunctus. The sequence continues at coordinate 216,717 of JAPDEL010000007.1, read as the reverse complement.
TGCCTTTAAATATTTCCGTAAGTCTCCACCTTCAATTATTCTATAGTGATATCAAACTGAGTATGTGCGCTGTTACTAACATGGTTAATTGAAACTAGAGGAATCCACGTATGTTGAGCCTCTTCCGTATGCGCCACGGGTTTACTCTAAGTTTTAGCTAACGTTTACCTTCAATAAGATTTCATTATCATTATGACGGTCGGTGAGTATTCCTTTTTGCACCTCCATTTACTCGATTTTTCTTGAGGCTAAGTGTTACAGTTTTGCGAACGCAACACTCTCCGAGGAAGAAACGATTCCACACTTATCGGCCCTCATCCGAACGTACCTCTCAACGATGGCCGATCTAGCTGCCGAAACGTGGATAATGCATGGATCCCTTCTGGCTTGGTGGTGGAATCAAAAGGTATCGACCGCTGTCAAGAGGTAGTTTCTTTCCTAGATCTGCAGCCTGCTAACCGGGCCGCCGATGTAGATCTTCCCATGGGACAATGATCTCGATGTGCAAATATCCGAACCCACGATCCATTTCCTTGCCGATCACTATAACATGACCGAACACCATTTCGATATTCCCGGAGTTGAAGGTGGACGTACCTATCTTCTCGAAATCAATCCCAACTACGTTATCCGGTCCACCGCGGATAAGCTGAACGTAATTGATGCGAGGTGGATTGACACATCGTCCGGGCTTTTCATCGACATCACAGCGGTACGGAAGGATGATGAACGACGAGCAAGCGGTCATGCCGAGTCCTTGATGTGCAAGGATGGACATCGATTCGAGGTGAGTGACGACGAAAGTGGTAAAACACTACGTACTCGGGCTAAGGATGACTGCAGGAAAGCGATATTTTCCCCTTGCGAAACAGTCATTTCGAAGACTTCCCCGCTAAGATTCCCTTCTCGTACACTAAACTTCTTCAAAATGAATATGGAGCCGGGTCGTTGACCTCGATGAGCTTCCAAGGGTATGCTGAACCCCCATGGCTTGTATCCTCTGGTCCTCAACCACTAACCTTTCTTTTTTAGTTACTCATTCAACGAGAATACAACTATATGGGAAAAGATAAAGTATGTCTCGACCTCTTATATATCTAGCTCGTTAATACATATACTAACTGACCTTATTCTGCGCAGAAATAGCAAGCTCCTCGCGCGCCAAAGGAGCGTGATGGATCTTCCCGTCCGAACCACACCTCTCAACCATCTCTTCGAGGGTTAAACCTCATCCGCCAGTCCAACATACTTTACCATTTCCCCGACTTATATACAACAATAATCAACATTTTAGTCGCCTTTTTATATATGCACAGCGCATTTATTATATCGTGACAGTTACCATGTATGAGCCTAGCGTTGATCTATTTGGCGTTCAAAATGCTCTGAAAGCGATTTACAATTAGGAGTTAGGGGGCATACGGCGTTTCGAATTTCTTTTTTCATCCAATTCCTACCTCGTTGCTTACCCTCATGGTCACAGTCCGGAAGTTAGACCAATTATGACGAAAGTCAATCTGGCATTTCTGTTGATGCCTAGATATGGTCATTGTCATGTGTGTGTACTCAGAGAAAGGGAGCGAGAACGAGAACGAGACGTCAAATCCGAAACGTATCTACTTTGGGATAATTCGACCGAAGATTTAGTTCAAACTCAATGAGATGAAAATACAATGATTATGTTGCCGAAATATAGGCATCTTCAGCTTCTTTTCACCCAAGCGCCGGACCCGATTGGTTGCTAAATATCGTTGCCTACCTCATGAAATTAAGAAAAGTTTAGCGCGGTGGCTGAGCTAGAGTTCACCCGGTCAATCACACCAGCTTTTTTTTTTGGGTGAGATGTCTGTCAAGATACGAGCCGTTAAGAGAAAAGATCCGTGTCTAGGTACTATGAAACGTGGGAAACAGATCTATAAGAAAGAACAATTCCCGCGGTTCTTTTCTTTTTTCAAATCATTCTTTGGGGGGGGTGCATAGTAGATACCTTCCGGCTCGATAGCCACAAAGCCTTCACTAAGACGGAATTGGAAGAAAGAAAGAAGAAGAAGAAGAAAGGCTAACTCCGCAGCGATCGAAGAAGTTTTCTCGAAGGCTGTTCCAAATTTCAAAATTCCGACGTGCGTCGATCTGATAAGGGGTGCTGGGTTCATTCCGATTTCCCACGAGCTTTGGAGGTCAGATGCTATGTAAGGAAATTCTAAAGAAGCGTCATAGGTCTCGGATAGCTCCCCCGTGACTTTGGTATGACTCTTCAGCGCCAGATTTCTGGGGGCCCAGAGTTGACGATTCGGGGCGATGTGACGTCAATAATACCTAGGCCAACACGAAAAACTCGAGCTCGTGTTGGTTACCATCTGACTAACTTACCGCATTTTAAGGCCAGCAATGGTATCGGGAGGTGTCCAAGCAAGTTGACGCAGCCAGCAAAACCATCGACTCCAGGTATTGAGGCAGATGTGCGCTTTGCTATCATCGAGATAAGATCCCCTGGATATCTCATGACCGCAGGGGAGGAAATAATAAATTCTGGAACTTCAGTGAGAGCGACTGCATGGCAATTAGTCATCGTACGAGAGGCACCGACCAGTGACGCGGGGTGGACTGAGGCAGCAACCAATGGAGGCCTCAGGACGCAGCGCCAGCCCCCACTATGAGTCGACGACCGAAGATCAATCAGCGCTTAGCGTGAAGCCTTTGTTCCAGCTGTATTCCAGCGCCCTGATAGTGATTATTCTTATTTAGTGATTCGAATTTTCAGGGCTGGGCCTGGTCTCGTTCCTGTTGTTGCATTTATCTTTGTTCATCCCCCCTCTCCACCGAACCTTTTTCTCCTTTCTTTTGCTTTTTTCCCGTACATATAATCCTTCCGTCGACCATGTGTTGTGGTGTGGGGGACGTTGTACTACTGTCTATCGCCTCATCCTCGCCATGTCATTGTCACCCACCGAACGTGTCAACCAGCTGCCGTCGGGCTCAACCTCCGTCTCTCCTAGTGACGTGAACGAGAGCGCCCTTGCCTCAGGTGCTAGCCCCCGTACCGCTCCACCGGCATCTCACGACCACCACGGGAGAGTTCGCAGCTGTACCACCTGCCATCTTCGCAAAGTAGGCTGCAACAGACGGACTCCGTGCTCCAATTGCGCCAGGGCCGGAATCGACTGCGTTTACCCTCCGCCTGGTCGAGCTCCTCGCAAACGGAAACGACCACAGGACCCAGAACTCCAAGCACGCTTGCAAAACCTTGAGCGTACAATTGCCCAACTGCAGCAAGTAAAGTACATAGGTGCTAACGCGGATGGCTTGATTTCTCCTATCTCGCCTGAACAACAGGCTGCTAACTCGACTGGAGGTCAAAGCCAGGATGGGGGTGATGAGGGTTGTCCATTTTCGGATCCAAAAAAGCCTGCTCAGCCGAGGCCGCTAGAGCATGAATTTGGAAGGTTGGTCATTGATGAAGGTCGGAGCCGATATGTCAGTAATCGGCTATGGGCGAGTCTCGGGGATGAGGTGGGTTTTCCCCTGCATTTTTTGGAGTTAATACTTCTGTTTCCTTTTGTTCAGGATCTCTCGCGATTACCTGTACTAATGAAAGAATAGATCGAGGAGCTGCAGGATATACTGGACCCACCGTCTTCGGATGAAGAAGATCATCCATCCCCCGAGTCTTCCTCCAGCTATTCTATAAGCCATGATGGGTTCTTGTTTGGATATTATTCGCTTTCGAACTCCCTACGCCGCTTTCATCCCACACCGTCCCAAATTCTGACATTACGGAATCTATTCAAAGAAAATGTAGCACTTGTACTCCCCGTTGTCTGGACACCACATGCCCTGAAAATTTTCAACAGTGCTGCCGAATCTTTGGATGGCGTGGACAAGAATTCCGAAGCCTTGCTTTTTGCCATGTATATCGTGACCATAGTCAGTATGACAAACGAGCAGTGCTTGTCTACCATGGGACAGGACCGCGATGCTTTGGTCAGCCGCTACCGATTCGCGTGTGAACAATCCCTGGCCAGATCCAACATTCTGTGCACCCAAAGCGTGATGCTTCTTCAGGCCGCCATAATCTTTCTAAATGCTGTTCGCGCGCTGGACGATACCAAGTACGTTTGGTCAATGACCGCCCTTGTACTTCGTCTTGCGGAAGGACTGGGCCTGCATCGAGATGGAACTCACTTCGGGCTCAATCCATTTGAGACTGAGATTCGTCGACGGGTGTGGTGGCACATCAGTTTGCTGGATCACCGATCATCAGAGGATCATGGAACGGAGGTCCAGATCCGCGAGCGAATGTCTGATACGCGACTGCCTCTCAATATCAACGAGGATGACCTCTCTCCAGACATGGAGGAGTTGCCTCTGGAGAGGGAAGGATTCACGGACATGTCTTTCCATCTTGTTCGAGTGGAAATTCATCTTGCGATGCGACGGGTTAGCAGCACATGTCCAGCCCCTGGTGGGCCGTCCCCGGGGCACAAACAACTCATCCCGGACAAATGCGGAAACGTGATTCAAGCCGTTAATAACCGCATTGAGGAACGTTATCTTCGACACTGCGATATGAGCGTCCCCATTCAATGGATGACCGCGACAATGGCGCGCCTCATCCTCACGCAGCTATGGCTCACCATCCACCATCCGATGACACGACCCGATCGCCCGATTAACAGAAACAACGCCTCACGGGAAAGTCTTTTCGTGACTTCAGTGGAACTTGCCGAATTCGGACGATTCATATCAGATGACAAGAACACCAGTCGATGGACGTGGGCATTTGCTACGCATTCGCAGTGGCACGTCCTTGCCTTTGTCTTGTCTGAGCTCTGCGTGCGCCCATTGAGCCCTCTGACAGATCGCGCATGGGAGGCAGTCCATGCTCTCTACGAAGTCTGGGTGAAAACCGCACGGCAAAAGAAGGGTATACTTTGGCGGTCACTTTCCCGCCTGATGGCGCGGGCAGCTGCTTTTCGGGCGAAACAACGCGAGGAATTGGAGGCTCAGCGTGGCCAAGCATCATCCAGCCCACAAGAGGCGCCCGGAGCTCCGACAAGAGGTGCACCGTCTTTGGGGTCGTCTCTTTTACCACAAATGCCACATTTCCAGCCTCCCACAGCACCCCTACTTCCAGGTGGCGGGATCGATTTTGATATGAGCAAGGGCCCTATTGGAGTGATTAACGATTTCTTCCCCAATGCCAACTGGCTTGCTACCCCAAATCCTCAAAATATCAGTGAGCAACTGCCGCCCACGGTCCTGAACGGCGCAATCAGCATACCTACCGAACCCCCGCCGCAGCTTCAACCCGACCCCTCTAACCTACAACTCAACTGGGAGGAGTGGGACCAAGTGATGAGAGAATTCCAGACCGATTTGCGGGAAGAATCGGGCAATCCAGCGAGCAACACTCACGGCTGGATTCCTTGAACGTCACGATACCATTATTTTTCTTTCAGCCGGCCGGCCTCGTCGGCCAGTATCTAGGGTATTTTGAACGGTTGGCCCTGGAGGTCAATTATTTATTATAATTTTTGAATCACGGCTCTTTTCCCCTTCTAATTAAATGGGTAGGTTTACTACTATTCTCTTTTCCCTCTTCTTTTCATCCAATAATACCACGAACTCCTCTCCTCACGATTACCATGCCCCCCCTCTCCATTCTTCACGAACCACGACATACCTCTACGATGGCTTTGGCGGATATGATTCTGTATGGGTTACAGAATTAGACCGTGTGCGAAAGTGGTCATCTGGTGGTGATAGTTCATGGTGTATTTGACAGCCCATGTCATGTGTATTCTATTCGGGCAACTGTACATTACTCTACATTAACTCATGAACAAGATGAATCGACACGATTCAAAAATGCAAATAATCTAATACCATTCTTCATATTCGACCCATAGAATACCTACCGAGTCTCATTGGTACAGTATAGTTCCTGCTCGGTGGACGGTCACGTGAACAGCCCCATCCCGCGGAAGCTGCCAGGTGGACAGCTTGCCAACTATACATCCACTGAACCTCACGCCCTGCATTATCTTTTCGTCTCAACTCCAACTATAAACAATCCCAACAAAAAATGCCTTCCAAACGCCCCGCTGCAGCAACCACTCCCTCCCCCGCGACCCCCAAACCCACCACCACCGCCCTCTCCTCCGGCCCCAAAACACTCTCCTCCAACTCCTCCGTCACCGACATCGCTTACCATGTCTGGGACCAATACCTAACCACAACGCCGCAGCGTACTCTGCTCCTAGACGCCTTCATGGCATTTCTTGTGTTGGTCGGTGGGGTACAATTCGTGTATTGTGTTGTTGCGGGGAATTATGTGAGTTCCTTCCTTTCTTCCTGGATTGCAATAGAGGGAGAGAAGGGAAGGAGGGCCGGTTAACAAAGGAAAATAATGCTAATTGGATTCTCGGGGGGGAAATAGCCATTCAATGCCTTCCTGAGTGGCTTCTCTGCCGCTGTGGGCCAATTCGTTCTCACGGCTAGTTTGCGCATGCAGACGAATAGTGATTCGACTTCGTCTTTGTCGGGGAATAAGGGCGGGTCTGCTGTGGTGAAGGGGAAGGGCGAGAGTGAGGGGGTTTCACATGAGAGGTGAGTTTTTTTCTTTTTTAAATTTCTTTATTATTTACTTTCTATACCTATAATTTGCTCCAATACCCCCCCCCTGTTCTGTTTCCCATTTCGGTCATACTATCTGTACTCACTAGTTCTCTCAACCAGAGCATTTGCGGACTATATCTTCGGAAGCCTGATTCTGCACTTCTTCTGCATCAACTTTATCAACTAAGGCTTTTGGGCGCTTAGCTGGCTGCTTGGTTGGATCGGGATGAGATGGGTTGGGTTGGGATAGCTGAGTTTGGGATTCTCCCTGGTGGATTATTCTCACGGGAACCCTCACCCTCGTATGGGAGGGTTTTATTTAAAGAATTTAAAAATTATATCCAGGAGGTTCGTTCATGGGTTAGCTGTGGATGGGGCTTGGAGTTACTCTGTACGGTTATAGTGTGCCATGTGCGAATAGACAAGGTATCATGTTCTTCTTATCTTTGCTGGTCAACATTTTGGTTTTGGGTGATTTAAAGGCTATTATCCGGATTTAAGTGCGGAGTAACCTTAGAAACTGACGTTAAGAAAAGTGTGGTATCTTGATTCAATTGGGTATATTTTATCGTGTCTATCCAACAAGGTATCAAAAGTATATAAAGAGAAGCTCTTTCCGAAAACACCCACGCTAACCATGCGTAACAACTAAAAAGCTCGCCCCGGCTTCCGTTTGACTTGTGGCTTTTTCACCACACTCCCCCCTCCTCCACCCCCATTCCCATTCCGAGAACTCGACGTCGAAGACGCCGTCACACCCCCAATCTTCCGAGCAGTCCCGACGGGCCGACGGACGACAGAAGATCCCACTTCTACTTCCTTCTTGCGTCGAGAAAAGTCCGTGCGTTCCTGCTCGCGCTGTTTCTGGACGGCGGCGCGTTCACGGTCCGCAGCAATCTGGGCTTCGATTTCCATCCGGCGGTTGAATTCTTGTTCGGTCACGCGGCGTTCGCGCTGCGAGTAGCCTTTTTCTTTGACGGAGTAGAAGACGCCGCCGAGTTCCGCAAGCCACTTTTATATAAATGTTAGTTGGAAAAAAAAAAAAAAACGGAGGGAAAAAGGAAAGGAAGAGGGGGCTTACATGGGGATCTACTGAAGTCACGGTGGACATGTACTCCTTACTGGTGAGGATCAGTTCGTGGTAGACCACGTATTCCGGAACGTAGCCTAGGCCGTAGAGGGCGCTGGTGGGATGGAGTTGCATGCTGACACTTGTGCGGAGGTTGATGAACTCGCCGATTCCCTTGACGCGGGCGGCCTGGTGGTAGAATCCGGAGCAGATGCATTTCCGGATGACATCCCAGTCTGTTCCACAGCTGACGAGGGGCATTTTCTGTACGGTCATGATGTCGTGCAGCTGGTCGCGGACTTCTTTGGCACGTCGCAGGGCCTTGGCGTGGAGGAAGTGTCGGGTGCACCAGGCGTCGGAGTAGCCGTTGGATTTCCACTGTGTGTAGACGTGGAGGAGGGTGAGGTGGTCGGACTCCGGAACGAAGAACTTCTCGCGCGCTGCGTCGGATTCTTCCTGTCGCTCTTTGGGTCGGTAGAACACACTTGGGACGGAGAGCATGGAGACGATGGTTAGCATTTCTTCGCTACAGTCGTATTCGTCGGAAGCAGTGATGAGGAGCTTTGCTAGAGGCGGGTCCATCGGGAATGGGGTCATGTGGCGGCCGAGTGATGTGAGATCGCCTAGGTTATCGAGGGCGCCGAGGGACCAGAGTTCGAAGAGGGAGGTGGAGATGGTTTCTTGGGGAGGTGGGTCCATGAAGTCGAAGTCGAGGAGGTCTTTTACCCCGAGAGACTTCAGGAGAAGAACGGTATTGGAGAGACTGGTTCGCTGGATTTCCGGGATTGTCTGCAGGTACAGTTCTTTCTTGTAGGCCATCTCTGTGTAGAGGCGGTATGCTTTACCAGGTCCCGTACGGCCTGCTCTGCCAGATCGCTGGTTGGCGTTGGCTTGAGAGATTGGCGTGATTTGAAGCGTATCCATACCCATCCGGGGGTTGTATACCTTCAGCTTCGAGTAACCCCCATCGACCACGTACATGATTCCATCGACCGTTAAACTCGTCTCCGCAATGTTCGTGGCAACAATCACTTTGCGTACGCCGGGTGCTGCACGCTCAAAGATCTTCGCTTGTTGCTCGGCTGGCATTTGACTGTAAATGGGTAATATGCTGAGTTTCGGCGGGTCATTCAGTAGCTTCAGCCGCTCATCCACTAGCTCGCACGTTGCTTCAATGTCTTCTTGACCAGTCATGAAGACTAGGATGTCGCCGGGACCCTGGGACACATGGATGGCCAAGACCTGCTTGACGGCGCTATCCACATAGTCCTCACAGGGGTGTCGAGAAAAGTGAACATCAACAGGGAACGTCCTTCCTGGGATGATGAACTCTGGGGCGCCACCGAAGAATCTCGAAAATCGGTCCGCGTTCATTGTAGCCGAGGTGACAATCAACTTCAAGTCTCTTCGACGGGCAAGGATCTTTTTCAGAAGTCCCATCAGAACATCGGTGTTCAAAGCTCTCTCGTGCGCCTCGTCCATAATTATGCAAGAGTATTTATCCAAATCAGTCTGGACTAGTGACTCTCGCAGAAGAACACCATCAGTCATATACTTGATGACCGTACTCTGGCTTGTGCAGTCCTCAAAACGAATGGCATATCCAACAAGATCACCCAACTCGACCTCCATCTCTTCGCTCACACGCTTGGCAACGCTCATCGCAGCTACACGACGTGGCTGCGTACATCCGATCATACCGAGTTTCGAGTATCCGTCCTCGTGCAGGAATTGCGTCAGCTGCGTCGTCTTTCCGGATCCCGTCTCTCCAACTACCACAACCACCTGGTTATCGCGGATAACACGCAATAAATCCTCCCGCACGGCGAACGCTGGTAGATATTCCCTCTGTTCCCGGAGCGTCTTACTCTTGCTGAACGAGCTTTGACCACCTTCGTCTTTCTTCTTCATATGCTGTGCAAATTTATTCCCACCCTTGTAAACGTCCTCCACCGGTACTGCGACCGCACTATCGCCCTCATCTTCCCGCACACCCATCAGATTGCCTAGGGCCGTACCTGCTACCGTAGTCGCGTCCTGCGCTTGTTTCTGTCGCTCTCGTTGCTGCCGTCGGTCCCGGACGACCTTGCTCCCTTTTCGGCTAAACACGGCCATATCACTCTGCGGATCGCGCACAGCCGAGATGGGCTCGAGCTGCTTGGTGAAAATCGTACGGCCATCGAGAAACGGCGGGCGTAGATCGTGAATGAGCAAATGGACACGAGTGCCTTCGTCGTCTTCTGGCATGAAGTCGCCATCGAAATCTCGTCTCTGGGCCACTCCGGAGGTTAGCATCCGGTTCGTTTCCCAGTTGTCGATATCCTTGCGCTTCGCATCGCGGAGGGTTGGCGGAAGATTGGAGCTTTTCAGCCTCTTCGCCGGAGGCATCTCGTTCGAAGCCATTGTGAAGGGAGGGCAGTTAGAGTTTTAGAGGATTGATGTATATCCGGAACAAGATCGATTTGCTTCTATTGTTGCAGAAGGTGGACCCTCCTGGCAAGCTGTGGAGGATGGATGGATGAAGCTCAATCTGCATGGATTCAAAATAGGCAAACAGTGCAAACTTTATGCACCTGTCACGTGTCGTGCATCGGAACTGAAACTGGATGGCGCATGAGATACGTATGAGGGGCCAGTTTAACTAATGGGTTACTTCTATATTCTGATGTAATGAGTTACTTTAGAATTGAGGCTTTGCGACAACTAGAAAAACCGCGTTATTTGCGACTGCGTATCTTTCTGTGGCCTGAGGCTTTGAATGATCGTCCAGCTTCTCCATCCACAACTCTTGGCAGGGAAAAGCGACAACTCCCCGATAACAACACCCCGCAACGCACCTCCAGACTGACAGCCCCGCCGAGTTAGATAGTCTCTCGAATAACAAAAATGGCTACCCAGACGCAGGCTGCTTCGAAGAAGCAACAGGGTGAGTTTCTCAGCCTCATATTGCTGCAAGACTGCGATGAATTGCAGCTAATCCGACTCAGACCTCCAACTCCAGTACACAAATTACAAGAACACACTACAATCGCTGGCGCAGAAGATCGGAGATATTGAGCAGGAAGCTGAAGAGCACAAGTATGCCCAATTTTCCTTTACACTGCTCTTTTTCAGACTTTCAGCTTGTCGACAGGCTTATGCTCCGAATTTCCACGCGTTTGAAACAAAAACTGATGCTGACGTATGGACCCTATCAGACTCGTCATCGATACTCTGGAACCCCTCCCTCAAGATCGGAAATGCTTTAGGATGGTAAACGGCGTGTTGGTCGAGCGAACAGTTCAAGATGTTCTCCCCTCGCTGAAGACGAACTCGGATGGGTTAACGCAAGTTTTGGAGGAGCTGGTCAAACAGTACGGGTCTAAACAGACGGAGCTGGACAACTGGAAGGTCAGTCTCGGCATTCTGAGAGTGCTGTGTTGCCGGTCAAGGTTAGATCGAGTACTAATGCAATGGGTCTACAGAAAAAGAACAATATTCAGGTTGTGCAACCATAAAACAGGAATGAAACCCCCATATGAAATCCTTCCGCTTTTCCACACTATTTGTTTTGCTTCTCTGCTTGTATTACATATAGCATGATGCTGGAGATGGGATGAAGCCCAAATAACGCATCGGGAGCCTGGTGATCGATTTATTTCGGTGGATTTGTTTGCTCTGAGTTCAGGGATCTGGGATAGACCTCCCAAAACCAGTGACTTGGAAGATTACCACCAGGCGGAGGGAATTGTTATGAGTCCCCCCACGTCACCAGTGAGGCGGATGTGCAGGGAAAATAATGTTCTCAGATGTATAAATCTTCTCACTGCACTCATGCCTAATGGCCAGTTCGAGCCTGGGACCGATATCGCATCCGGGTATGAGTTATCCGAAACCCTTCGCTACTTATCTCGGCATACAAATCTATTTATCACATTATTATTTTGTTTTCTTCCCCACTTCCTTCTTTCTATCCCGGCCTCGGAAGCGAGATTTCTATTTCGGGGCGAGCGAGGGCATGCGCACTGCCTAGGTTGCCTAGGTGTCAACGAAGTGTGGCTCGAGTGAGTTGGCAAGCCCAATCACGCCATGACTCCTGTCGTGGGGGAACGCCCGTCGAAAATGATGTTCTGTTGCTGAGGCTGGAAATTTTAATTCACGCCCCAGATTGATCTGAGGGGATCAGTAGATAGGCCCCTTAAGGAACCGTTTCTTACGCGTTATTCCTACTGGTCGCTCCATGTTAGCCCAATCTATCCCAACAACAGTGGAAATATTCCTACCAGTAAACCAGGCTGGTGCCGCGCTTAAAACTTTCTAGCATCTTATTGCCTGATTCTACCGAGGAATCCCTTGGATGAAATGTTCCTAGTCTTTGGGTAGAAGCATGTACTGTACGATCCACCTCCATCCCGGGCTGATCACCACCAGGGCCCCAAGAGCGGGTCTGGATTATTGGGCTGCAAGAGGTTACACGCTGCAGATTTGCCTGATGTCATGGAAGAGGATTCACAGTTTCATGTTCCTACTTGCAAGGATGACCTTGAGGGTAAATTTTGATTGTCAATCGTACTCATCGTCCATCCTCACTCTTGCCTCGTTTCGATGGTTAGTATTATTTAACCGCGCTTGGTGTGGTTGATGCCTGAACCAACATGGTTTTGATAAGGCGTGATGAGGCTGGACTCTCGAGAAAACCTAATCCCCGGGAACAACCTGTCACTTCCCGTCCGACTAGCAAAAATACAATCATGAATACCTAGGTATGCTATCTGCCAGTAGTATGGCCTGACGGAGGATTTATGCCTACGAGTCGGGTGACGAGGCTAAGGCCTCCATAACAAGGTGAAAACGGATCTGGCCAATGATCACTTCCCTGAGGAGGGTTGGAGGTCCTTTGATCATGTTGATAGTAAGACTACAGGCTCGGGCGTCGGACGATTCTCGAGGCATTTACTGCTGTCGGTACTGAGCTGCGATGCGATTTTTCTTGATGCTTTCGAGTTTCAGCTGGGCGAAATCCGAGCGCACCATTCCAAACCCGCCTGGATAAGTCACGTGGGTTTCAGTAACGATACACACCCCCACCTCGGCTGCCCCGCAGGAACCACCCACGCCTTACCCAGAGCGGAAGGTTTAAGGGACGAAAGCTGTATTAATGCTGTAAATAGACACCCAAGGCCTTCATGACAGCCTCTCAGACACAGCAGATCCCCCTGCACCTTGTCTTGCGCGTGCCCTCTCTCTCTCTCTCTCTCTCTCTCTCTCCTCCTCTCCCTCCCTTTCCCTCTCAATCATTCATTCGTTCTTGCGAGGCGTTCGATCATCGATATCGAGTCGTCCAATCATCAAGGCACCAACCTTCCATCGCATCTGGATTGTTTGGGAGAAGAGCTACCTTCCGACTCTCCCGGATCCTATTGGCGTTGTTTCTGTACTTTGATTTCTCCCCAGCAGCCAGTGATCGTGCTCCTCTGCCCAGCACTTCTGGTTCGCCAATTGAGAGCTGCGCGCATTGCGGCCTGTCTCCAGTAATAATAACCCTCCTTTCGACCTTATCTACTGGTCGAATCGCAGGCCAATTACTCGACGCGCCAGATCGCTCTAAACAGGCATTCAACTCCCCAAAATAACCCGATCGCCTCCTCGTGCGCCCTCTTATTGCTGCTGGATACCACTGCCACCTCTGCGCAACGTGCCACACACTGCCAATTATTGGCCCGCTGCGTTCCCAGTAACTTTCCGTGTCGCATTACCCGCGTTACCTTCCAGATCTTCGCCTTGGACTCCCAAGCGCACCGCTGACGTTACCACCGCTGCAACCGATGTGAGTCTATTACTGCATTATCTTCCCCCAGACTGGGCCCCAGATCCCAAGAGGCTTTCCAGAACCCTAGCGCATTATTATCCTCCCCGCTGGGCATCAAATCAGCTTTGTCCACCCCATTAAAAAAAATACAAATTAAAAAATCAACCTGAAAGAGAAAATAATAAATATTTTTCGGGGAGTTACCTAGCGCGCATTCCCTTGCGCGTCATCAAATGAGATCTCCGCTGGACCTTGTTCACACCGCTACGGGCAAATTTGGCATCGAAGCATTGCCAATCCCCCACACGCGCTGACTCTATTTCCCCCCCTTGTTGTTGTTTCCCTGTTCAGGCTGTTGTGAAGCAAATCGCTGCCCAGCCAAATAAACCCTTTCCCACTTGGTGCAGAAGCATTGAAAATCGAAAATTCCATCGCGTGCTGCACACCTCTGACGTGTTTGCCAACAGAGCTTAGACAACAGTCTTTCCTTTCCCAAACCGGTATCGTCTAGACGTCTCGACAACAGCTAAAAATCATGTCGTCGACCTCTCCCTCGAAGGAACCTGAGGTGGAACCTGAAGCTCAATCAGGTGAAGAGCAGGAAATGGACAAGGAACAAGACGCCCAAGCGCAGGGTCAGGGAGAGTTTGAGGTGAAGGAGCAGGATAGATGGCTACCAATTGCAAATGGTTAGTTGCGTTCCCTTGCAGCTTTTTCTGTCCGCCTGATTTGCGCGTACCTTACGTTTATCTGCTGGTCAACCGCCATCTGCCCTACTACCATGGACCACCCCATCCGACCACCCATACAACTTTTTCATTACCTCGCTTTTTCTAGTTGGCTGCAAATTCCCCCCCCCCCCCGGGGTTTTCTATTTGTCCAGCGTACTTTGATTTTTCCAGCCCCCCCCCGTTATTGTTACCAATGTTGCACGCACCCATGGTTGAATAATTATCTTCTTCTTCTTCACCACTCCCCGGCCAGTTTTTGATCACTCAGGTCCCGAGCTCTCAGTTATCGCTAGGACTTGTGGCTAACTTTGAACATGAAGTCGCGCGTATCATGAAAATGGCCCTGCCAGATAATGCGAAGATCGCGAAGGAAGCCAAGGAGTGTATGCAGGAGTGCGTGAGCGAGTTCATCTCATTCATCACCAGCGAAGGTAAGAGACACCATGTTTATTTTACTATTCAGCTGAAACTCATGCCGCGAAGCCTCCGAAAAGTGCCAGCAGGAAAAGCGCAAAACCGTTAATGGTGAGGACATCCTGTTTGCTATGACCTCGCTCGGTTTCGAAAACTATGCGGAAGCCCTTAAAATCTATTTGTCAAAATATCGCGAGGTGAGACTTGTGCAACGTCCCGAAGAACGCGTCTTCTCTATTCCAGCAGATGTAGGAGTGTTTCGTTAGACACTAAACGCTAATTATCCTCCCAGACTCAATCAGCAAGAGGAGAGCACCAGAACCGACCTACAAGCAGCGGGTATCCCGCTGGCGGGCCGGTTGGAGGAGTGAGCGGTGCTCCAGCTGGACGACCGGGTACAGCCACTGCCGGTGGCTTTCCTGATGCAGGCGACAATGCCAACAATATCATAAACCCAAACCTAGACCCCTCTGAGCAGGACGCTGGGGCTTACGGCTACCCACCCATGGTTGGGCAAGCTCACAACGGGACCGGCAGCGATTCCTACTAATGTGGCTGTGCGGACGGTCCATCTGAGAGACTTACCTTTCGGCACCCGACCAAGAGATTCGATCCCGTGCCCAATCGGTAGGCATTGGCCGAGCCTCTCATTTCCGAGCTCGGCTTTCCGGAAATGAACCCCAGGTCATGGAAATATGACCTCTCTCAGTCCTTAGATGTGCACCACTGCGCAGCATCTTGATGGTGTGGTACGATATAATGGGTTATTAATAGGATATTACGGACTGAATACGAGCAAAGCAATACGACAGAGATTCTCGCGGGGGGATTTCAGCACTCTCTTGTAGTTTCCCCCTTGTCCCCCGCCGGATCAATATATTATTTTCTACTTCCCCCAAGCTTTGTGTTTTCTGCTTTCTTCTTACTTTTATCTGTGCCTCGATTCATCCGGCACTATTCCCCCAATGTAAGGAAGAGGCAACACTTATTTCCGTTCACGAAATGGTCACTCTACCTAATCCTGAGTGGCTAGTTAACCCAGAAGCGTTGGGTCGGTTTATTGCGTTTATGTTTGTTCCCTGCCTCTTGATATTCAATTTCAGTTTAGTATCGCTACGTTGTTTTTTATCTTTTACCACAGCAATGTTTGGGTGGCTTGCTGGTCAAGGAGACGGAAAATTGATTCTTGCTTTTCATAGAACAAGAAATTGGGACTTCGTTGTCCTTCCGGATGTTAAGTTACTTGATATCAAAACAAGAAAAAGCAGAAGAAAATATAGCTGTACCTATGCTGGGAGTATATGATATATAATATTTTTAAAGCTCTTTTTATTTCAAGTATATTCGCTTGTTTTACCCTCTAGTCTGCTTCAAGCTCCCCGGGGAAGGGTTCATCCAACAGGTGATATCCCTGAGTATTGGCCATCCTCCAAGGTTATATCGTCCATGGTCTTCTTCATATTGGCCTCATTTGCCGTCTGTAATCCCCCTTTAGGCACTCTGGGAGACTCGCATGATACCATGAGAGGCAAGTATGTCAGAACTATAGATCCAGATCCTCGTAAAGTCAATCACAGACGTGGATATGTGACGCAGCTGCAGCATCATCCAGACCCTGATTAGAGAACCACAGATGCCAGCCAAAATATGGCCGAACAGGCTCCTGGTGCCGTCAACCCTTACGAAAAGTCTACGGAACCGAATTCTGGCCATTTACTTTAAATCATTAGGGGAAGCATATCTATTTTTATTTAGGGAATCTCAGCGACGGATGACCTCGTGATGGTGGAGTGATAATCCATCCCGCACGGAAAGTCAGACCCATAGGCGCAGGATATCTTGACTCGGGGATGGTGTCGAGTTTCGAGGCGGGATTAAATTTGAGAGTCAATGACATCCTGATCAGTAGAGGTTTAACTTTGAGGCGGTGATGTAAGGATGAGAAGCGCTGAGAAGCCAAAATGAGGAGAGAAAGAAAAAGACCCGGGATGGCTGCCTGGGGCATAAAGGCTGTCCACTCGATAATCACATGCTTTCTCTCCGCGTCTTTTCTTTCGTTTCTTTTCATCTGGAATACAAGAGTAATAATAAAAGAGTTAAGTAGCTGTAGTTGGACATCAGGATACCTTAAAAAGTCCCGGAATCCCCTTCCCCGTCTCGCTTTGCTCCTCGTTTTGCAGAGATGTTCTGTTGCCTTGTACATGCTTTGCCATGTCCACCACGAGCTTCGTAACTCTCCCATTTCTGGCCCTCATCTCGATTCCACTCGCTCTCACAGCCTGTATCACCATCTGCTTCTCCGTCGTCGCGCTGTTCCTGCAGGCCTCCCTCATCTCCATCGAGCTGTGCTATGCCCTCTTCATCAACATCTTCACTATCCCGCACTCCTCCAGCTGGTCCCTCCTAAGCTTCACAGCATCGGCCCCCGCAACCCCGCGACGACGCCAATCAACCGACCAAGGACTCAATAAACCCCCGTCGTCCCTCTCTTACCATCCTCACCACCATCACTATCACCACTCTCACCATCTCCCCACGAACCCCGCTCTCTGGGGTCCTCTCCCGACTCGCCCGAGCTTGGGCCCCCGATACCCCAGTCAACCCCTCCAAGACAACACCACCACAAACAACAATATCTCACCAATCTACACCGGCCCCGATGCCTCCCGTCGACCCAGCCTCCCCCAAACCTCCCCCTCCCTGCTCTTCCAGGGTCTAATCAGCGGCGACTCAGACCGCGACTTCGAGGGTCTCGGCGGCTGGCGATGCCCCCCCTCATCCTCGAAGTCCCGAGGCCATCGCTCTGGACATACCTCCCCGTCTTCAACCCACAGCGTCAGCGACGAGGTAGACGACCACGCCTGGATCTCCATTAATAGTCGCCTGGAACTGCCCTCGCGCCCACTCATCCGACGCAATAGCAGCGACAAGCCAGACCTGTATCTACTACCCTCGAGGCGGGGTGGCACCCAGCAACAGCAGCAGCAACAGGCACAGCCACACACTTACCACCGACGGGCCTTCACTACGTCCACGCTATCCGGCCTGGGCACTAGATCCACAAGCTCCCCGTCTCTATCTGCGGTGAACAAACGCGAGATTCAGAATGGACTGCCACCCCCCAAGGCCCACCCACAAGGCCAATCGGGAGGGACGACGGGGGAAGTCTCCCATCTGCACAACTCGTACTATCTACACTGGGACCGACATCTAGTCTCGGGATCAGGGGCAGGGTCCGGACCACTGTCAGGACCTCAAACGACGGACCACCTCCACTCACACAACCACCTGCCCGACGGGAGCTACTTTGCGATTCAAACGCAGAGCAAAAGCGGGGCGCGGACGACGAGTAATTCATCCCCGAATGAGGAGGGGAATTCTGCTAAATTGGCGGCGGCGACGGCGGGAGGGAGTTGGATCACGCACTCTCCGTCCGGGGTGAGGGATCAGAGGAGAAGGAGTATGTCGCGGTCTAGTAGTGTGAGGGTAGCACTTCCGGATCGGCTTCTGGGGGAGGAAGGGTGGGATTCACCAGCTTAATGTATAATCTTCCTTACTGGTAACTTAACTAGTTAACTAGTTAAGTAGTTTGGATTAATCAGCATGTGCATGATTGTTTGTGAACGCCTTTTTTTTTTTTTTTTTTTTTTTTAAATTTAATGCCCCGAAAAGATTCCCTGACGAGTTTTGAGAACTCTATGTTTCAATATCTCTCTTGGTATCCACGTCTCTAGTTTAGTATATACATCTTGAAAACACCACAGAATAGGACAAAAGATACATGATTATCCTTCCACATACATATACCACACACGTATAAAAAAAGTCAGCTCGCTGTTTCAGGAAAGAAAAGAAACACTATACACCTTGGTAAACAATCCCTTGCTGAAGAACACACCCCAAAAATCAGATATGAATAAAACGAAAATGAAATAATGAACTTCATAATTTCGTTCTTTCTTTCCGGCTCACTTCTTCCATTTCCGTCAAAACCACGTCATTGAATTGCTCCCATCCATCTAGGTAGACGTGATGTCCCGAATCCCTGATCATGACGACCTTCGCAGAGCCGTTATCCGCCTGGCGCTCTTCGGGGGTCGCATTTTCAAGAACACGCCGCTTCTCTTTCAGGATCTTGGAAGAGGCTTCCAGTCCACCCTTGTAATCCATCCAGTCGTGGTCTCCGTACATAAAGACGACAGGGAGACCGGTTTCACGTTTGGGAGCTGCATCTGCGTTCTGGATCATTTGCCGGCCAACACCTTCGATGCGGCGGATAAGGGGGCTCCGCGCGAAGGCTCCGGGGGCAAGGATGTATGCGAGAGCGTACTCACCGCTGCCCCGCATGCTGAAGATCGAGTATGAGTAGTCGTGTAGAGCTTTGGCTTCGTCGGCGGGCAAATGGGAGAAGCGTCGATGGGTCCAGCCGGATACAAGTCGGGGGCCTAACGGACCAGCCCAACGGACCAGGCTGAAAGGGGAAATATTTGCATCCCAGAGATAGGCGAACCATTTGGGTGTTTGTCGGCGAGGGCGGTTGTTTGATGAACTCGCCGAAGGGCCCTTTAAGAGAATATTATTGTCACCCTTGGGCGCCTCGGCAGGGCCTACTAAGGAAGCAGATGCTGCGATTCTGCTGGGGTCCTGGGCGGTGGATGGTTCGGGCAATTCAGCGGTCATGGCGTCCGGATCTTCTGGGATTCCCACGGGAGATGCGAGAATAAGTTTATTGAGGCGTCCGGGGTATTTAAGGGCATAGTTGACGGCGATATAACCACCGAGACTGTGTCCAAGGAGGGTAAATCGTTCGATTCCACGTTTGATGCGCCATTCTTCCAGAGCATCGACAAACCAGTCCTCGGCTTCTTTGATAGCCTCATCTCGATCCTTTGCTTTAATGCGGAAATTCGGTCGCGTACTACGGCCCATGCCTAGTAAATCGAGCGCATGAAGCTGCCACCCCCTCAGCCGGCTCAGGGGCTCAAAGTTCTTGTAGAAAAATCCCAGCCCCGCTCCGTACCCGTGGAGCATCACCAAATGCTGATCAGCGACTTCTCCCGTCCTCTCTACGGAGAATTCGTTGAGAGCACGGTTTTTGCCACTCAGTTGGACCATGCTAGACAGCCATCGTCGGGGACCGTACGGATCATTGAGAGAGTTGGCTGCTACCTGGCTCTGCTGGCTCTCGTCTGCAGATTGCAAGCTGCCCGGTCCATCATTCGGCGACTCTGCAATGTTTCCGGTCTGCAGGTGCGTCGGAGGCTGGTGGTGGAGGTAGGGCAGGTAGGAAAGGACCTTGTGTTCAGCCGCGGCTGCGGGAATCGAAGACCACTGGAGAAGACGATCAGCCCCGGTGACTCTGTGACCTTTGGAGATCTTCCTTGGAGCAGCTACATACCCATTGACTGAAACCTTCGCGATAGCCTAGCGGGAACCAGGCCATGGGCGACGGGGTTGCGCTGGCACCGCGGGCAGCGTGAGGGGTGTTGTCGGAGCCTGTACTTGGCTGGTTACGATCGGCGAAGTCGCCTCGATGTGGATCTAGCGATTCGGAAGCCATCGACGAGTTTGCGCGCCGGGAGAATGCAAAATTCGAGGATGAGGGGATAAAATGTGGCAACAATTCAAAAGAGGTCCAGGGTCGAGAGACCTGAATGGAAAAGGTAGGGAAGAGGCGAGGAAGAGACACTTTGTCACGACAAGAGGGGGAGCCACAGAAGAGAAAGATCTCCTTCTGTCACTCACACAAACGCAGGAGGGAAGCAGGACTTAAAAGAATAATAATAATAGGCAGCAAAGGGGGTCCACGTCAAACAGGAACTTGGAATAGGACGGCGACGGAGAAAAGAACAACGAGCGCCAAACACCGGTTATCCCCGACTGGGCAGGACAGAGGTGTGGGAAGTGGTCGCCACAGATGGAAACAGTCCGAAAGAGAGAGAGAGGCTTGGGGTGTAGATGTATCTAGACGCAGAAAAGGACAAGACAGTAAAGAAGAGGATCGCGAATATAATGACGACAGTTTCGAAGGCGAGAGCGAGAAGACGAACCAGCGTCCTGGTGGAGCCTCAAAAGATCCATCCAGCCTTGACTTTTGACGCCCCAACCATCCTCCATCTTCAACTCCCTCCTCTCAACAACCTCCTTCCTCCTCCTCTCTTCCTCTCCTCCTCTCTTCCTCTCTTCCTCTCTTCCTCTCTTCCTCTCTCTCTACCTCATCAAGCCGGTTCATGCCCATGAGGTAGTCCTGGGCCGCAAGGGCCATGCTCTGTCGCTCTCTCTCCCCTTTTTTGACCATTCTCTCCAATTGATCCTAGTCTCCCGACTTCTTCTCGAACCCCCTCCGTCCTTTCCCCCCCTACAACCTCCGAATCCCGCCTCCTTTCACGTGCTTTTCCAGGCATCGTCATGGCTTCTCCTCCCAGCCTAGATCAGCTCGTCAAGGGATCTCCAGCTCCCAGCAATCGTCTACGTTCTTCGTCGATGTCCTCGGTGGCTGCCTCCGACCCCTCAGGTTCTTCCGATACACCATCTCCGTCCCCTCCCTCCACCACAGACCCGCTTTCCACGCTGCCCTCCTCTCCTCCACAAATCTACCTGAACCTGCTCATCCTTGAGAGCTCGCTCCGGGCGCAGTATCTAGCATTGCGGGAACGTCGCCGGCAGAACACCTTCTTCCTCCTCTTGCTTGCCGCGTGGATCACCTACTTCTCCTACGCGCTGTTTCTACGCCCGCGCGAGGATGGCCGCGGAGTCGGCGGCTCCGTATACTGGGTGGTGGAGATGTGGGAGAGGGTTGCGCTGCTAGGAGGAGTGGTCACCGCACTCTTGGTCTGGGGCACCGGGCAATGGGAGCGTGGGATCCGTTGGCCCAGGCGCTGGCTCGCCGTCGCCAACCGTGGTCTACGCACCATGAACACCAAGATTGTTGTGATCCGAGGCCCCTGGTGGCAAGAGCTTCTCTCCTACCTATCCTTCCTCTTCCCCTTTTCTACCCCGTTCTACCCCTCTGCAGTAGGGGACTTCCACTACATTGAGCACCCTGCGCCCGAGAAACGCGCGAGCCGCCAACAGTACTACAACGTGGACCCCGAATCGGGCCTCGTGGAAGAAGATCTCAGCCCCGGAGGCGATTATATTCGGCTCCTCCTTCTCCCGAAGCTGTTCTCACCGGAGTTCCGGGGTAACTGGGACGATTACCGCACCGACTACTGGGAGAAGGAAAATGAACGGCGTGCCCAACTGCGCCAGAAACTGCGGGAGAAGGAGCGCCAAATCGCTCGCCAGGACGGCGGCTGGCTCTGGTGGATTGGATTCGGGTGGAAGGCCTCCCGCCGTCGACGCCTCGCCGCTGCAACCATGCACAAACTCACCGAAAGTGACAAGAGTCACCACCACAACCATAGCCACAGCCATCGCCAACACCCCAGCGTCTCCAAATTGGCCCACGAGTCTAAATCCCCGCTTCGACGCGCGACGCGCTCGGACTCGATCTCCCGTACCCCGTCCCGCAGCTCCACCCCCATCGACACCGACGACAGGCCCCCGTCCCGGTCCTCTGCAAGCGGCCGACCCCGTCGAGGGAGCAACACGCCGTCCTCCGCAGCCTCCGGTTCAGAACAAAGACAACATAAACGAAAGAAAGGATCCAAGACTCTCTCTCGTGGCTTGTCTCCGTTGACGCAAGCTCAAATACGGGAAGGCGTGCGCACGGCCTCGTTCTCATCTGATGATTCGTCAACGATAAACTCTTCTTTCAAAGATGAAGGCATAGAGATGTGAACGGGCTAGGAGTTTGGCTGAACCTTTTATGTTCTCTTCTACCCACTTTAGGAAGTGGTCTACTTTTTTGTGTGATATATTATACCCCAGATTAAACTTATTGGATGCGTAATTATGTTTGTTTTTGTTTTTTTTTTAATTCTCCTCATCTTGTCTCCAAGTGCGTATTTTGAACCAAAAATAAGGTAGACTAGGAACCGGTTTATTACTTGCATATATCTTATATTGCCTTTATAGGAAACCAGAAACGCCAGGCGATGGAGGGTCAGAACATGAAATTAGAAGGAAAAATGGCGTAAAGGTGTATTTCCGTCCGTGGTCATCAAGGTCCATTTCAAAACGAAACGGAGAAAAACAGGCACAACAAATCAATGAAAATAAAATGAACAAAAATAAAATCAGATGCCCCCATCATAAATATTCATTTAGATTCTATAGACCGTTTCATCTTCTTCAAGGTACCTATTTAGTAGACAAAGGTTAGCAACATAATACGACGAGACTACGGGGTAGGTTGTACAGGATTGGAAAACTTACATCAACTCATTTCTCTCATTCATTGCCCTCAAGGCAAGGACTGCTTCGGATCGTTGGAAGACGTGGGATTCACCCAGGGATCTGGAAGCACGCACTGCGGTGTTGACGGCTCCTATCAGCTCCTCGACGTCGGCCGTGTCGCCTTGGGTGAACAGCTTGGTTCCCATCAGGGGGCCCAAGGCCTGTCGGAAGACTGTTAGGCGAGCAGGCTGGATCGATTGAGAGGAGCCAGAGACACTAGAGGCGAGCTGCGACTGGGAGTCGTCCGTCTGGGATTGGACGAGTTGAGACGCAGGGCGCGAAGAGGCGACGGACATCCGGGACTGGCTGGATTGTATTCGTTGGCCGCGGGGACTGGCGGTGTATAATCCGTCTCCGTCGTCGGAGACGTTATCCCCTTCTGCGTCCATGAGATCGTCATTCGCGGAGGAACGGGTTGCGGTTGTGCGGGTCCGGATGGATCTCCTAGTGGAGCGGGGAGTAGCAGATGAAGTGTTTGCTGGGGTGTTATCGTCGTCGTCATCCTCATCCTCGTCGGAACCGCTCGATTCGGAATCTGATTCGAATGTGTTGACTTTCCTCCTCTTTCGGCGTCCGTCTTCGAGGACTTCTTTGAACATGGCGAATCGCAGGATCGACTCTGCCATCTTGGCATCTTTTTCTTCAACCCGGCTTGATAGGCGCGCCTTTGCATGAGCCGTGGACAGACGGATCAGTGTTTCCAGAGTACGAGCAGTAATAGGTGACGTCCGGCGCTGGTTTGCAGAAAGATCATCATTTCGGAGCGCAGAGTACGTGCCAACGATGTGGTCTGCCGCTCCCTTGGTCAAGACAGGCTTGACTCGTGACTTGGCGTACTGAATGTACTTCTTGATGAAAGGGATACTAATGATTTCGACGTTCTTTGCCTTCCCCCTGCTGGTGTTGGCCATGCCAGAGTGGAGCATGGAGTTGAACTTCTCGAAAACCTCCGTGGGGAGATTTGACTCCTCGTTATCCTCAATCCCAACGCCTAGGGTCTGGTTGAGCTGTTCCCTAACCGGGGCACCTTCCTCGGTGCCAGGTTGGCGATAGCGGTGCATGCGGAGAACGTGCTCCGAGACCATCCTATCTCTAGCATCTTCAATATCATCGGTCACAACGAAGAGCAAATCGAAACGGGACAGGAGGGAGTCGGGAAGAGCAATGTTCTTATGCGGGTCCTTGTGCGGATCGTACTGCCCGTATATCGGGTTAGCAGCGGCGAGGACACTGCAACGCGCGTTCAGGCTCGTGTGGATTCCTGCTTTGGCGATGGTGACCGTCTGTTGTTCCATAACTTCGTGGATGGCTACCCGATCAACGTCGCTCATCTTGTCAAACTCATCGATACAGACCACACCTCGATCACCCAAAACCATTGCACCTGCCTCAAGTCTCCTCTCTCCGGTCTCCTTGTCGGAGGTGACAGCAGCCGTGAGACCGACTCCGGAAGAACCACGACCGGTTGTGGCGATCGCAAGAGGCGCTGTGTTCAGAACGAAACGGAGCATCTGCGACTTGGCCGTCGAAGGATCACCGACCATGAGAATATTGATGTCACCACGCAAGTGAGTACCATTGTCAAGATTCTTCTCCATACCTCCAAGGAGCATGAGTAGGATGGCTCTCTTGATATAATCATGACCGTGGATACTCGGAGCGAGGGACTGCGATAATAATTCGAAAACATTCTTCTTCTTCGCAATCTTATTAATGTTTCGGATGTCGGTGTCAGTAATAGTGGCCTGCGCAATACCTCCGCCAGACTTTGACGAAAGTTGGATGATATTGTTTGCCATGACGATTGTGCGGAACGTGGAAGATCCAGAATTCGCGTTTCGATTTCCCAAAGAACGATATATTCCCACCAGCTGAATTCTGTCTCCAGGTTTCGCACGGTCGACCAGGTCATCATCTAAAATGACATCCACACTTCGGGGTAGTTGTCCAGCCGGAGCTCGTTCCGGCATCTCCTGGATGGAAATGCTTTGGTGATCCATATACGTAGAGTACCCGTACTCGGTGACGAGCTAAAAGAAAAATTTTCCTCATCAGCATCAATAATTGAACCGAGGAAGTGTGCGCATACTGGGTTCTTTTCATCATCTTCTTGGGGGTAAACGTTCATGTTTGTTAGCCCGGTCGTCGTCATAGTCTGATCCCTATACCTCCTTGAAAGAAATCTGTCCTTGGCTGCGCTGTAGTGCACACTCTGGATGACTTTCGGTCGCACCAAAGAACATTTTGTGACAATTCCCTCAAGCGAGATCATGCGGTTCAAGTGTGAGGACCCGAGCGTCCTGGGGTTGCAAGAGAACTCCCCAAATGCTCCGACGAAAGCACAATAATACATCTACAGATTGTTAGAAGATAAAACAGCCTTCCATGCCATATTGTGATAGCATACCACTTCATCGGCCTTTTCACTCGCTGGTCGGTCTAACGTCTTAACAATGTCTTTCAACGCTCGGTCGAAGGCTTGCGAATGCTCGAATGGGGACGTAAGAAGGCTAAGTCTCCAGTTAGCTTTTTGAGTCGGTTCTCAACAGCAGCTCCAACGAACCTATCTGCCAACTCACGCCTGTGTGCTCTGATTTCATCGATGCTGACCTAGGTGCAAAACGTATGTCAGGATCCAGTGCGGCAAGTATAATAGGGCAATAAAAATAAGCAAAAGCGTACTATCAATCGGCGCTGTTTCCGATTCAACATCAACACAATATCCGCACGATAACTGTTAATTTTCAGTCAGGTCTCATGCTGAGGGCACATTATGCGGGAAAGGGAGAATGGTGGGCGGCGCCAGACCTGCGTGCTCTGGGATCCTCTGTGAGTACAACAGGGTTAGCATTCCATTCTATAGCTTCAATCAATGCAATTAAGACTTACGAGGATCGAGGAACTCAGTGGCGGCCCGCACTCGATTAAGAGCAGCCTCATCGCGGAGCATCCCTCCGTCCATGGCGATGGCTTGTTCAACAGGTTGTCAGGCTGAAAAGGGGAGGTGAACAGAATATCCAATTATTTTGAGGCAAGAAAATTTAGAATATCTGAAAGATTGTGGTAGAGACGAAGCAATTAAGCTCAAGGTGGTGAGTATTTGCCTTCGTTACCACTGAAAGAATTATGGAAGGGTGGGCTGCAAGAGAATCGACTATTCTACCGACACGCCGTCCCAATCAGGCATAATTGAAACGCGTCCGCAGTTTTCCAAAAACGCGTCGCAGCCCACACCCGGTTAGATGACTAAGCAGGAAGACAGAAAGGCCTCAACCATTCTACTCTATACCATGAAGCTCAAATTTAGCGTTTGAGGGGGCGCGTCGTAATAAAGGTATAATGTTCGGAGGCTCTATTTATACATATATATTTGGCCGTTAAATAAAGTGTTATACATTGGAGAATCCTTCTATATACAAGTCTCGATCGATCCGGGTAAAATATTACAACACCCCCTTCATAAACTTCACTTTCCACAGTCTCAACGTATTACTTGTGCTCTTCTTCTGGACCTTCTTGGACCTTCTCGTCTAGCTCCTGCAGAAAATCTTCATCCTCTAGTGTTGACTGGCCTGGGAATTGCAAGCCTTCATCCTCATACTCCGCGATAGAGAACTCGCGGTGCTCGTTGTCCAATAGCTCATCATTGGTTCCCAACAATCTGCGTTGGGTCGCTAGCAAGGCTTCGGCTTCAAGGTCATGTTCGTCCTGGTAATCGATCGATTTCCCTATGTCCGGGAGCTCTTGCTCATCTGATAATTCAATTGCGGTAGGTATGTCACGACGCTTCGTTGTTTGCGCATGTTGAATTTCGGTTTCAGTTGCGTTGTCTTCCTGGTCGGCTCCTTCGTGATCAGCTGCTTCAGGAAACGATCCCACAGCTTGTGGAACCCTGCGTCGACCGCCGACCCCTAGAACACCACCTGTCCACACAAAGTGTTTCTTCTGAGCCTGATTATCCTTTTTGTCACCTTGCTCTTGGCGTCGTCGGAGTAAGACGCCTTGAAACTTTTCACGAAGGTATGGCATCTCCGCGAGAGCTTCGATGGTCTTGGGAGCAGTCTTATGTAAAGCTTCCAACTCGGCCCCTCCGTCAAAGATACTTCTCTCCCGAGCCCTTTGCACCACAGAAGCCAAGTACACCATTGATACATAAGTGGGTTGCATTAAATCTGGGTTAAGCTTACTCCAGTATCGTCTGCCCTCTTTACCAAGAACGTTAGGGTGCTTTCCCCGGGATGGTTTTTCCATGACGTCAATAGTTGAAGGTACTTCAGGCGGTTTCGGACCATAACCCCGTCGAAGATTGTTCCAACCTGGAAAGTTAGGCATGAATTTCCTCTCAAATAGAGCTAACGCCTCGAATTGCTCGGACGGTTTATCGGATGATGCGAACATTTGCACAAATGTAGACCAATTGAAGGTTGTCAGGACGAATCCGGCCTTCTCAACTTCTGAGATAACTTGTGCAATTTTCTTGGTTTTGCTTCGATAGGCAAGTGACCGTATATAGAGCGAGAGAGGTCGTGACAGCATAAAGCGGTAGGCTGGCAAGATTGGAGTTTCTGTGATGGCATCAGAAGCTTCCTCAGATGATTTCTCATATTCTTCCTCGAGCGCTTTCGAAATCTCTGAAGTGACAATAAGGCTCTTGGGATCAATGTTGGAGTTCAGTGAAATAGGTTGAGGTGGTTCAACTGACTCGACAGGTTCAACTGAACCGGCTGAGTCGGCTGGTTTGGCAGCATCGGTAGAAAGCAATTGGTGCGCAAGCAAATCCTCGTAATTTGGGCGTCTTGCTACCGCCTGCGCACGGGAGAAAGCCACCTCCCAGCACTCTTCGACCTTTTTGTGTTGATCAGCCTTTAGATAAGAAAGCATAAGGGCTGTCACCAGACGTAATGGCGCAGTGAGCTCCGAAGACTTTGGGCTCGGCTGGCTTTTCGAGTATTCATCGAACAGTTCACCGACTCTCTGAAGGGCACCTCTCTTTCCATAGGCGGTAATAACATACTCATAGTACATCGCCGGGAAAGCTGTTGTAAGATGCTGCTTCCCAACGCCAGGGACCGGCTCCTTTGTTGCCAGTTTGGAAGGGTTATACTCTGCAATGGTCTCGGCTAGAAACTTCTCGGCATTCCCAAGGCGAATATTGGCGCTAGCCAAGTCCGGTCCGCGAGAATTGAGAAGCTGCAAGTCTCGCTGCAATTGACTTTTGAGAACAAGGAGTCTGGAACTAAGCCCAGGACGATTAAACCGAGCTTGGATCTCACGAAAGATGATGTGTACCATATCACGATTGCGATCCCTCACATAGCCATACAGGATTATGGCATAGTGGAATTCTGTAGCGTGCATCCGACGACTGCGATGAAGGGTCCGGAGGATGCGCCGGGCAGAGTCTGTCTGTCGAAGAAGGACCAAACTCAACATGAGGGCAGCAAAAGTCATGCCGTCAGGTTCTAGTTTAGCTGTGTCCATGCGTTCGCGAATCCTTGATATTGACTCCAAGTCCATCCTGAACGCATGGTTCCAGAGTAATAAATTCCACATTCTCACCCGTGACCCCTTGACATCCAATCCAAGGCAGGTTTCAGCTACAGCTTCTGCCATATCTAGATCCTGATTATTGCAGTAGGCTTCCACGACTGTGTCAAGCAATGGCGCTGTGATAGGCACCTGTCGTTGCTTTGCCAGGGAAAGCAATTGGCGAACCGTGTCCGTATCCCCACGATTAGCACAGAGACCCATCAGGACACCAAATGAATGCGCGGAAGGCGAAACATTATTTTCAACCATCGTTTTGAATGTCGCAAAGCATCCAGCAAGGTCATCAGCGTTGGCGTGAGCGGTTAGTAGGATATTCCAGCAAATGGTATTCTGTTCGAGGCCGAATTCTGCCGAGATCCTTCGAAAATGTCTTTCTGTTTCATTTACGTTGCCAACCCTCGCATTGACGTACAGAAGCGGTGTCAAACACCTGAGATCTGTGGGATTTCCGTGGTCAGAGACAAGTTTCTTGAAAGTGTGCTCGACATTCGTAACGTCTCCAGTTCTGGAAAAGGCTACCATGGCCTTCCCGTACGCGTGGACTGAAGGCTTTTCGTAGAAAAGAGTGTATTCATCCAGGAAATATTGAACTCCTGCGGTGATCCCAAAGGAAGCAAGTCTGTCCAGGAAACTGTTCAAAAGGGCTGTTGACGGCGGTTCCCCATCCATCAACCAACGAAAATTCCGGTAAACGACAATAGACCGGACCAATGCTGATCTCATCCGGGACGCGTGAAGGGACCTTATGAGACCAAAATAATGTTGAGCCTCGAGAACGCCTGCTATCTTCAATTTTTGGAAGAGGAGGAGGATGGTTTCCGTCGCTGTATCATGTATGACCTCCTGGGTAGACACAAAACCGTTGACGAAAAAACGTGCCATATCACGCATTGACTTGTCATCCTCCTGTTCCGTGAGCAATCGAGACAGATCGAGTAACGCTTTCGGTAAGGAAGATCCTATTAACTGAGGAGCCAGAATCTTCCACATCTCTTTCTCTTTTTCTGGATCCAATAACGTAGATCCCAAGCCCCATATTTGTTTGGCAGAGAGCCACTGTGAGTTATTCGCAAAATGGGCCAACGAGAATGCCCAACAAAGAGCACCGCGTTCTTTGGCGACTGCTTCCCGACAGACCCTCACAAGCTCCAATGGCTTCCGGACGGTTACAAGCGACTTGGCCAAAAATAAATAATCATCCCGGGTTCGCAATCTGTCGGGAATCGACCTCAGCAGCTGTTGAGCTCTTCGGTTATCGTCATCCTTTGGCGAGGTACTGAGACGCGCGAGGAGAGCTGACGCCGTATCATGGGGGGAGCCTGCCAAGCCGTAGAGCTCCCAAGCTCTATCGTTTTGGTCGAGATTCCCATTCCCCAACAACGCAAGAAGGTTATCCTTTGCGAGCCTCGCACTGGTTTTATCCCTTTTCGTAGATGGAAAAACATCAATCCGCTTCTCGACCTCGATCGACCTGTGTAGGCTAGCCGCTTCGGACACAAAGGTTCGAGAGACGCCGGGGCTAGATTTCTTCCTCCGTCGGTGCAAGACTCCTCTCGAAGATCGCAGCAAGCACGAGACGACATATTCCTGTGTTCTGCTAGGATACAAAAACTCAAGAACCGGTGGTCGCGGATCACGAGCAGTCCCCGCCGTGCCTGAGGAGACCGTCGTACCCGAACTTCGTCGATGCAGCGGCGATTGGGAAGCAATTCGCCGCTGTGAGCTATCCAAGGACGTCGCATTGTTTTGTGCAAGATTGGAATATAATGCTCGTCGACTTCGAATAGTGGTGTTGGAATCCTGGAAGAAACGCCGCCCTGCGTTCTCAAGACATCCTGCTGTCCGTTCCAGCATTACCTCCAAAAATTGACGGTTCCTAGCCCTAATATCGCCCAGATTTCATCGAGATACGTGGCATATCGGTAAATAGGGTCTTCTATAGTGGGTGAGAGTGTCAGAAGAAGGTTGTCAAGCCCGTTTTGCCGGACGGCGGAAGCCAGAAAAACAGACCCGAAAACAGCTAGGTGAGGCAAAAATCTCCCCCGGGGCTCGGATCCGATTTGTTTTTTGTAATGGCGTTAACGCTGTTTGTTCAGATTTATAAACAGAAGAGAAATGATGGTTGGTCGGCAAAAGGACGGGGTTGAGGGATACCTCGAATGGCGTGGTGTTGACAGCGGACGAATTTTTGGAGAGGTCACTATGGGGCTGGTCGACCCTGGAAAAGACGAACTCCGCCGGTCATTCGTTTGGCCGAGAAGCCACAATCGCTCCTCAGTCCTCACCCCCAACCTGGCCTTGCGAATGAGGATTTCATATTATTAACTCCCAAATCGCACCCCTCCCCCACGAAACCCCGACAGATAGCCACGTTGCTGGCATTGCCGCACCATGGATATCACCGAATATATTTTTGCCCGGAGAGAGGAGGTGCTTCTGGCCGGAGATTACAACTCTTACCGCGCCCACACAACCCGCAAGCTGCACAAACTGCGCAAGAAGCTTGGGCAGACAACCCCCAGAGGGCGCAAATATACTGCCAAATCCCCGGTTAGCGCTGAGGATGTTGGCAACAATGTTGTGTACGTCGGTTTTTTTAATTCGGGTTCTTTTCCACAATTCTGTCTTCGGAGTGCGGGGCCGTTAATTGATAATTTCCTATAGATATGTCCACACCTTGCTACTCAGTGCGGAACGAGCATGGGCGCAGGCAATGCACATGAAGTCGACACACTCAGCAGATCCTTCGGCGAAAGGGATTGCTGGGGCCGCGAGACGACATATCATCTCCCGATTGAACAAGGCAGCCGGATATGCAAAGCAGTTGGTCGCTGTGCTCGAGGACAAAACTACCTCCGGCGCTACCGATACCGATATCTTGGAAGCCCGCGCATACCTATCGTCACTTCTAGGAGCGTCTTACTCGGAAAAACGCAGCTGGGAGTCGTGTGTTGAGAATTATTCTATCTCTCGGGTCATCTACACTGCCTTGGGCCAGTCAGTCAAGAAGGATGCATTCCGCGACCTCCTGTCCGGCAACATTGACCCGAGTCTACGATATGCAGCGTACCAGATGAAACTTCCCCGATCCAAGCCTATCCCATCGCTGGCAATCAAATATTTTCCGTCGGACACAAGTATAAGATCGGAGGTGGAGAAGGTCGACCCCAATTGCCTGAAAGAGGACGCTGCTGGAACGCGAAGGACCGCCGACGGGGAGGTACAGCAGTTGCCCGAGGATATCACCTGGAGAACACGCACCGTTGCTTTAGAAGATGCTGCAATCTCTCAGGCTCTTGCAGCCGCTGCCGCCGAGGAAACTCGACTTGCCGCTTGGCTTGCGGGAACTGAGGGACAGTCTGCGTCTTCGAAGGATAAGGCCGCCGCCTACGACAACGTCATCATCTCTAGCCAGGACGCTGTTGACGCCACAAAGACTGCAATTGATGACCTCGCGAGTGAAGGCGTGGATCCTGGCGACAAGAGAATGCAAAGCCTGCAAATCACCCGGACTGCAGTCAACTACGCTCTGGTGGGATGGAGAATTGGTCGCAACCGTGTTCTGTGTGGTGAACACGATGGAACCTTTTTCGAAGCCAGCCAGGCGAAATCCAAGGCTGCAAAGGCTGCAAAGAACGATGAAGCCAGCGGGAAGAAACTGACACGGCTTCGGGAACGGGTGGTCTTGTACGACTCGACTCTGCAAAGTATCGAGTTTATCCTCGAACTGCCGGGAGTCGCCGCAGACTCGACCTTTGTCCAAGAGCTTGAATCTAAGCGTGGCTACTTCCGTGCTTTAAGGTATGAATTTCCTCTATCGAAATTTTTTTAACATTTTCACTGACAATCATTCCTCCTAGATGTCTAACCATCGGCCGATCCCACAGTATCCTCGGAAAGTCACAGAGCGCCCTTGCATTGTTCTCACACGCCCTCAAGCTCATCTCCGAGTCCGGCAAATCCTTCCAGTCCTCAGTTGACGCTCAAGGCCCGCCAAGACTAGACATTTCACGCAGCCAAGTTCAAACGCTCGAGACTGAATTGGGTGGCCTGGTCACAAAATTCCACGGTCTCGTGACCTTGGAAAAAATCTCCGCCGAAGACCAGTCGAAATCAGCCAACCAGCAGCCAGTTGTGGAGCGCCTTCATGAATACTCCGGTGACAAGCTAGACCTCAAGAATCTCGTCCCGTATCCGCCCCAGATACGGCCGGTTCCTGTCAAACCGCTCTTCCTTGATGTCGCATGGAACTATATTGATTATCCGCGAGAGGGCAGAGCTGTTCCGAGCGCGGCCCCAGTGCAGGCAGAGCCAGAGGCCGAGGAGAAGAAGCCAGGAAAACGCGGATGGTTTGGCTTTGGTCGTTAAGTTAAAAGGTGTCGAATCGATGTAGCTACTCCTTAGTCAATTTCCAGACTACATATGATATGATTTATGGTTTCGTTTCCATTCTGTAGATATTGCCTCTCATTACGTACATTCTCTGTTTTTTGTATTTTTTTTTATTTTCCACCCCGTATGTATCTTCTCAAACTCATAGCTTAAGTCATCTATTGTGACTGAGATTCAAACATCCTCTTGTAAGCCACGCTCATGAAAACAACATCATTTGATCCATATCCATATTCCACCAGGAGGAGCCGAAAATAATCAACAACCTCAAGAAAAACCACTAGTGATAAACATCAACCTCTCACTCATCCTCTTCTTCTTCTTCTTCTTCTTCTTCTTCTTCTTCTTCTTCTTCTTCTTCCCCAGCGGAGCAAATAAAACTCTCTCTCAACTTTGGATCACCTTCATCATACACAGCCTTCTCTGGATACGGGCACAGCATTCTCTCATACTTCACTCCATTCTTTCCCACAAACGACACTGGCAAAGACTCTGGAACACGACCCTCCTCAACCCAAGCAACCATATCTTTGAAAATTGTGGAAGGGTATAAACCTCCAGGGCTCCAGCAGTGGCCAAGCCCTGGGGCTTCGAACAAACGATAGTAGTCATAGACGTTGGGGTCTTTGTCAGCGACCTTTTCGTAGTATTTTCTCGTTCCTTTCGAGGGGATCATGGGGTCGGCCTGCGTTGAGAAGACAAGTTAGTCGACTTATCCATTGATATTATGGTGAAGAGATGAGAGGGTGAGAGGGGAGAAGGAAACGTACTAGGCCATGGAAAGAGAGGACCTTGCCACCACGGTCCCGGAACGCAGAAAGGTCAGGATTGTTCGTGCCGATGATATGAGTGTATTCGTGGACCGACTCATTGAAGGCCTGAAGATATGTCTTGTATGTGAGACTCTTCAGATCGAAACCGGGGTCCTTTTCGACGGCGAGACGAATCCAATCGGAGGAAAAGATAACGGGCAGTCCGGCGCAAGTTTTATTCGAGGAACATTTACTGACGGCCACGGACAAGACACCGGTCAGGTTGGCAGAGACATCGACGCCGGAAAAGATATTCAGTCCCGTTTCAGACGAAGGGCCGGACCAAGCTGCTGCTGCCACGGTTGCAGCGACTGGTGAAAGAGGAATTGGGCCATCGTCGCAAGGAATTTCCATACCGATGAGACCGACAGGGTTGAAATCACAAGCATCGGTGTCGGAGATGATGCCGTCTTGCACGCCGTCCATAGCATCACAGTAGTTCATTGCAGTGCGGGTCAGGAAGTCGAGTTCGCATGATCTCGGTAAAGTGTCAAATTGATTGATCACGAACCGAGTCCAGAATCCCCCAACCAAGAGCTCACCCCAGTCGAGAGCGGGAGCAGAAGCAACGATGCCATCGTAGGCATTTGGGTATCTCTGAGCGAGCATCATGCCCTGACGGCCACCTTGGGAGCATCCGCTCCAGTAGGAATGGTGGGGAGGCTGGCCGTAGAAGCTCTTAGCGACATCTTTGGCGATCATCGCGGCTTCACTGAGGGCAACTGAGGCAAAATCTTCGAGGAGGGGGATATTGACCTTTCCAGGTCCAGAGAGAAGCCAGTCGGAAAGACTCTGAGCTCTGGTATGGCCCGCGTCGGTCGAAACGGCAGCATATCCTTCATTGACGGCCGCAAGCATTGTCATGAAGGTATCCTGGAACAATCCAGCATGAAGGCCGCCTCCTCCCAGTCCCATCAAACGGTTATTCCAGTTGTTGATTGGGAGCCAGACTTGCACGTTGATGTTGTCATCCTGGCCCGGATGAGAATAAGCCAAAGAAACGTTACAGAAAGAGGCCCCAGTGACATTAATTGCCTTGTGGTTCACATAAATATGCTCAGGAACAACGTATGAAGCATCATGCACAACATTTGCTTGGACAATATTGAATGAGGTGCCAGGGATTTTAGGAAAGGGGATACCCGCAGACGAGCACATGGCCGCCAAGCAGCCTAACTTCATCTTGACGGGTTTGAGCAAGAATTGGATACAAGACGGTAGCTACTCGAAAACAGGAAACAGGTTACTTGGTACGAAGGAGAAGGATGATGAGGAAGAAGAGGAGCAAGAGGGAGAGAAGGAAGGTAGGAGGCCACTTTATATAAGAATTTCCATCTTTGGGGGGGCTCTTCAAATTGGGTTCTCTCTGCCAGTGAATACCATATTTACTTCGTAGAGCTTCACAGCACGTGCTGACCAGGTAGCCCATTCTATGACTAACAAAGGTGAAGCTTTACATGTGGGGGGGTGAAGGTATATCTAGGAAACAAGGCATAAAGACCCACTCGAACGATCTAGTCATAACAGAACCTTTGTTATCACACTCATCCCTGCACTTTGCAGTGAATGCAGTCAATATTATAAAATATTTTTGGAATGAGTAGCTGAACTCTTACTTA
Source organism: Aspergillus conjunctus (assembly GCA_027569095.1). Classification (NCBI taxonomy): domain Eukaryota; kingdom Fungi; phylum Ascomycota; class Eurotiomycetes; order Eurotiales; family Aspergillaceae; genus Aspergillus; species Aspergillus conjunctus. Next base: position 181,384 of record JAPDEL010000007.1, on the reverse strand, counting down.
AACCAATGATATATCATAATACAGACATATGATATTAGGACTGTGGACGGGTTCATCTTCAGTACCTTCTAATACTCCTCAGGAGAAGCCGGCGGAGTTCTTCTAATATTACCAACTTCAAGAAAGAACATGGGGGATTTAATCTTAGAATTAGATGAAAAAGATATACTTTTATTCTATGAATGCGCAAGACTAGCTAATAAATTACTATCATTGGTCTTCCCCTTATTGTCAAATTATATGTATTCCAGTGTTTCCCACGTATCAACAACACCCTTCCAACATCGAAGCCGACCCAGAGAAAAACAAGATACCACTTTCTTACGCGCCATAGGTGACATGAAGAATTGCCGGATTCCCTGAGTCCTTCGACCAGATCTCGTAATACCCAGCCTCCTGAATCCCAATATAAATCGAGAACTCCCCGTTCTCATCAGCGGCCTTGCAAGCATTCGTGACATCTATCGCAGGCAGGTTTGTCAGTGCGGGAACCGACACCAGGCGAACCTCAAACGTCGGATCAGGAGCGTTGCGCGCCGTCACAGTGGCCTCGTCCCACATCGAGTCGAGAGCAGGATTGACCGTTATGTTAAACCCATACTGAGGCAGCTTGACGAAGGCGGGGAATTGGACAGTGCATGATGTGATGGTTGATGGGTCCTGAACAGCCCCAGGAAGCTCGAAGCCGACTAGACTCCGGACAAAGGCGTGTCCGCCAGTGTTGGCTTTGAGAGTTGTCTCGTCGCCTGCAGTGCACTGGTAGCAGTCGTAGCTAGGGCAGTCAGAACACCCGGCGGTGGATCGGGTAATGGTTGAGTCCTTGATGGCTGCGTTTGTGGCTCGATTGGCCAGGGCACCCGAGAAGAGCGCGAGGGCGGAGATTAGTTTGATGGGGGTGAATGTGCGCATTTTTATTCTTATTTCTTTGCTTTTGCTCGGAATTATAGACTTGACTCGGGAATCGAGAAAGAGCTTAAAATGGTGCAGATAATATAAGGGGTGTTTAGAGAAGAGGAAGACATTATATCAACACAGCAGGCAGTCAAAGTATTTATCCTCTCCGATTCTGCGGGGATGGTGATCATTGTTGGACGTGTGAGACCTTGATCTGAATCCTTTTCGTATTCAGGTGGCCATCCTCGTTCTCCCGTATAGTTTGGATGAGTCTGCAGCACAAGGCATGGTTGGTCTGAAGTCAGCGCAATGTTTTACCCAATACGAACCCAGCGCGCCAATTATTGAGCTCCACGGCTCCAGAGATGGTGGAAATCATCCGACTGATTGGAGAGGTTTCTTCGGCGGGGGGGCTATAATTATAGATCCTTGGTGGCTGTACAAGGACAGGAATCTGCGGTGTTGTTTCCACTTGCTCATGCGCTTCTCGCCGGAGGATGAGGTTCGAGCGATCAGTTATAGGTGAGATTTTCTGGCAAGCTCGACCGTTAGAGGTATCCTCATATCAGTAAGGCTGAGATGCCGATGGTCCTCCGAAGCGTTAAAATCCGATTGTCAGCTGGCTTGACTCTTCACACTCACCAAGCCTCCACAATTCAGATGATGGCTTGGAGGCGCGGATCCTTCAGTTGATGCTGGCAAGGAGTTTAATTTGAGGTTACTCGAAACTTTAAACAGTTCATGCCACTCTTGGTCCGAAAAAGAGGTAAGACGTCACCCTCTTTAATAAAAATTTTTCATTTTTATGCGCAAGATGATTGTTTCCCTCTCTTTGCTGTTTGGAAAGTTGTGCTGACAAAGTCCAGCGTCGGTCTGTAGATTGTTGAGGAAATGTCGACAGGTCGACCACGATAAGGGCACGTTGTTAACTAATTTCCAATTTCAAGAAGCTTAAGCTTCTTCAATCTAGCCCGAGCGCACTTGGTCTTGCTTTTCTTTGTTTTCCACTGATCAGATATAGATGACCTCAATGATATCCAAGTAGACCTTGGTCAAGTATTATTGCTTTTGGTTACCGAGTTTGATGCGATCAATTCAAGTCCAAGAGCCCAGCGACAGTCTTCCCGCTGTTCCATTCTGCTGCATGTTGTCATGACTCAGTCTATCCAATCCAAGGTCTTTCTAGGTCTTGATATGTACCCGGAATCTTACCCCGCAATGTGTTGTCGATTTTAAGTTCGTAGTCGAACCATGCCTGTCATCGAGATCTCCAGAGGATAGAACAATGAACATGTTTGCTATTGAACATGTAAGGTTTAAAGAGGTGTTCTTGATCCCTTGCAGCATACATTCAATGACACCCTACACATAGTAGTAACATTGTGACTCTCCCGTAGATCAAGACCTCCAACACGTCAAGATCCTGTTTTTACTAGCTCTCTTTAATCTTACACCTCATAAAGAGCAAAGAACATTCTTATCGAGCTATTTATTATTGGTATATTATCTCTCGACTTGCTGAGCTTCTTTGTACTTTACTTTCTCGCGGGGTTAAGCAACACGAGTGGGGTTCCGAATATATGTTTGCTGCACGCTCTTGCTCTCGGAATCCCAGTGGAACAGTTTGAAAGTCGATCTTATAGTCACTTTCACCAACTTAAAGTCCTCGATCCAGGTTACTACTGGTACCACCGACCATTTCGGTTTCTTTCCTCGTTTCTTTCTTCTCCTCAGACGTTGAGCATTTCTAAACCTGAAGCTCTGAGTCGTTGGTGATGTGATCCGGCTGTCGAGTTCCCGATTGGGTATTAGTAGTGTGGCCCGTGCTCCGAACAAAATTTCAATATCTTCCCTGACAGTACAATACAGGTATTGGAGTATGTTATTACTGCAATCTTATTAGTAATGCATACTGAACCCTTGAGCTCTGCCTGCAGAAAGCACCAGGGTTATCGAATGATTGGCAGAATTCCTCCTTACGTTCCGTTCGCCGGACCTGCAGATCAAGTATTAAATACTGCAGATACATACATATACGAACGACCGCCTCCCGGAAGGCCCAGGTCCCGGCCTGGCACCAAGCAGAGTGATTGGCCATGCTTGCGGCCGCCCACCAAAGTCAGGCGAGACCTATTTAATTGTTCATTTTATCATTGGGGGAACCAGCCATACTTGAACCCAAGTCCAGCCCTTGAGTTGTGTTAGTTAAGGGGGAGAAAAGAAAGGCTTTCCCCACCCACTGATCGCGCTCTCTTTAAATCTCTTCGGCAGGTGTTCTCGAATAAATAGTCATAATTTAACCAATCCCCCGTCACTCCCTTTCCCTTTTGGTTGCTAGGATCCATTTCCGTAGACTCCGTATTCTCGCAATTAATGCAATAATTTCCTTTTCTCTTTTTTTCCCTAATTTTTCCCCTTTGTTTCGTGCGGGAATCGCGTGGTTGGCTTCTTCCACCTGACCGTAGCAGCGGCTCGTCCATCTGCTCCGAATTATTGATCTCAACAACTTTTTCCCTTCCGTCAAAACTCCCCTCCCCAGTTCGAGTCGCATCCCCTGGAACTCGGGTCCCCCTCCTCCCTCCTCCCTCCCGCTATTCCTCGTTTCTGGAGCTTGATCAATTATCCGACATGGCCGAGATCAATGGGAGCTTTGTCTCCCCGGCTGTTGATGCCACAGCTTCCCCCTTATTCTACCAACCTGTTGGTCTTCTCGCCGCCGTTCTCAGCGGTATGACCGTCTGGAAAGCCTTGGCTACTCTGCTGGCTCTCGCGGTTGCCTACGATCAGTGTGAGTACCTTTTGCGCCAATTCTTTGCGAGACGTCACTGATCCCGTGGAATTTGCAGTCCGATACATCTATCTGAAAGGCGCAATCGTCGGACCAGCATTGAAACTACCATTCATGGGACCTTTCCTCGAGTCCGTCAACCCGAATTTCAATGAATACAAGGCCAAATGGGATAGTGGTGAGCTGAGCTGTGTGTCTGTTTTCCACAAGTAGGTGCCCTATCTTGAAACTTATTTCCGAGGGTTCAGCGAAAATCGAATATACAAACCTAGCGGACTGACTAACCGATTGCATGAAGGTTCGTCGTCATTGCCTCTACCCGTGATATGTCCCGCAAGATCTTCAATTCTCCCTCTTATGTTAAGCCCTGTGTCGTGGATGCCGCTCACAAGCTGCTCGGCAAGACCAACTGGGTATTCTTGGATGGCAAGGAGCACGTCGAGTTTCGCAAGGGTCTGAATGGTCTCTTCACCCGCCATGCTCTTTCTTGCTATCTTCCCCGCATGGAGGAGGTGTATAATGATTACTATGCCCGTTTTCTCAAGAAGTCCGAGGAGACCAAGCATGAGCCTACCCCCTGGATGCCCGAGTTCCGTGAGTTAATGTGCGCCGTTTCGTGCCGTACTTTCGTCGGTCACTATATCAGTGAGGAGGCTATTCAGAAGATTGCCGATGACTACTATCTGATCACCGCTGCCTTGGAACTGGTCAACTTCCCTATTATCCTGCCTTTCTCCAAGACCTGGTACGGAAAGAAGGCTGCCGACATGGTTCTCGAGGAGTTCTCCAAGTGTGCCGCTAAGAGCAGGGCCCGTATGTCTGCTGGAGGAGAAATAACTTGTATTATGGATGCCTGGGTCAAGTCCCAGGTGGAATCTGCTCGGTACCGCGAGAAGCTCGCCCAGGGCCTTCCCGTCGACGCATCCGAGAAGCCCGCTCAGTACCTTCGCGATTTTACCGACTACGAGATCGCCCAGACCGTTTTCACCTTCCTTTTCGCTTCCCAGGATGCTACCAGTGCGGCTTGTACCTGGTTGTTCCAGCTGATGGCTGACCGCCCCGAGATCCTGGACAAGGTCCGCGAGGAGAACCTGCGCCTTCGTAACGGAGATATCAATGCCCCTCTGACTATGGAGCTGCTCGATAACATGAACTACACCCGCGCTGTTGTTAAGGAGACCCTGCGCTACCGTCCTCCTGTTATCATGGTTCCTTACCTGTGCAAGAAGGATTTCCCCATCACTGACAAGATCACCGTCGCCAAGGGCTCTATGATCATCCCATCCGTTTGGCCCGCGACCCACGACGAGGATGCCTACCCCAACGCAGATTCCTTTGAGCCTGAGCGCTGGGTCACTGGTACCGCCGAGCAGCAGACCAAGAACTGGCTGGTTTTCGGCACTGGACCTCACTACTGCCTCGGCCAGACCTACGCCACTCTCAACCTGATGGCTATGATTGGCAAGGCCAGTATGGAGATGGATTGGGTGCACACCCCTACTCCTAAATCTGAAGATATCAAGGTGTTTGCCACCATTTTCCCCCAGGTATGTTGTTCCGTATAGAAACCTCTTAGCGTGCATAGTCTAACTTATCATAGGATGACTGCCTGCTTACGTTCCGCCCTCGTGCTTGAGCACCCTTCGTTTCTGACAAGCGATGCGGGGGGCCTGATTTTCCCTTCAACTGGCCCGACTAGACACCCAAATCCCGTTTGCGCTTTCGGACGGGGCAGAGTACTTGCTTGGTCCCGGCATTAAGTTCTATCCTGGCGATAGAATGGACAAAATTTTCCACTTTCCCCTTCTCGTCCTTGTATTTATTTGCATTAAGGCCCAGCTCCTGTTGCTCTAACGGTGCCTCTTGTTCTTTTTTATCTGTTTTTTTCTTTTTTTTTTTGTGGTGGACATGGTTTGGATTGCACGTCCTGCTCCTAGTCTTTCAGGACGGCGGATACTTTGGAATAAACGACTAGGAAATATGTGATATGGCACGAAGCTTGGGTCATACCAAGCACTCGATATGACACGATAGCCTAGATTATGGTCTAGAACTATTAATACTAATTGATTTTTATGGTTGCATTCATGAGAATTCCTTTTGGGGGGCTCAAAATTGTTCATAAATTAGAATAAATAATGAACTCTGATGTAAGACACTTTGCATAACGTTAAATTGGGAACTTGGAACTCACCTCCAACCTCGCTACTCGAGGGTACGGAGTAAGTGGTGCTCGCTTGGAGATTGGCCATCCCTAATCCCCAGCTTAGCTTCGACTTGGACCAGCCTCCAACTCCCCTGCAACCCCATCGACCGTCAATCGACAAGCTCCACAGCAAGAACGCTGCATTATGACTCGCGAGTTGCGACCCGCCATCTTCCAAGATCAAGCTCCCCGCGGGCGGGGGTGGCTTGCGGAGAATACGCCCGAAATGGATTCTTCTGGTGCCAAGGAGCCCCAGGAGTTGGCCGTAATCTCAGACATGCCAGCATTGAATGGAACGTGAGCTGATGAACGGTATCCTTAAGTCCGGTCGAATCGACCCGAGCAAGAGCTGAGACTAGGCCACCACCAGCATGTGAGAGGGGGCCAGGACGAGAGAGCGCGGTCGTTTATAATGGACCACTATCCTCGATGGAGGAGCGGTGTACCCTCCCCGTGTTTTCTTTTCTTTTCTTTTTTTTGGTCTCCCGATTGACTTGACCGACAGTATTGGGTTTTGCGATGAGGGCTCAGTAGGTTGCTCAAGTTCTTGCGCTTTCGCTCCTCTATGGGCGAACATGGGCTGCGTGCATCCCCAATTACACGCCTTCCGTTGATTCACTGGGGTCGCTTCAGGTGCTAAATTACAATGATCTTCGGCCTGAGGATAATAATAAAAACACGGCTGCGGTGATTGCGTACAGGAAGCAGTCCCACCCAGGAGCGAAGGCTACCTGCTCGACCATTGGCGAGGGTCTCTTTACGATTCACGAGTCATTGGATAGCCGCAGCTTGAAGGAGCTGCAGTACCAGCTCGACTATCTCGTCTTCAATGGCGACTTGCCGGCGCATGGGTCGCTCTGGGTGAAGTCCCGAAGTGATGGAGAGGACTGCGTTGCGTACTCCTATGACAAGCAGAAACTGAACAGTGTGCCATGCCACACCGAACTGCCTGTGCTTTGCACGTCCACTCCACCGCCGACCACGGAGGATCATAAGCAGCTGGAGGGATACTCGAAGGTCTCCGTGAATGCCGACAGCTACATCTTGACTGGGTATCGCGATGCGCGCTCGTTCCGATTCCTTGGGATTCCCTTCGCGGATCCACCGGTGGACAAGCTGAGATTCATGCCTCCGCAGCCTTACTCAGGGTCCAAGACCTTGGAGACGACGTCTTTTGGGAAAAGTTGCATACAAGAGTCAGGCGATGATGATGACTTGCAGTATTCGGAAGATTGTCTCTATGTCAACGTCTACACCCCTGTGCTTCCCGGCAACGAGCCGTCAGCTGCGGTCCGCCACCGTCCCGTTGCCGTCTATCTGTATGGAGGCGCTTTTGTCAGTGGCAGCTCCTCGAACAGCGAGTACGACGGTGGCGATTTCGTGAGCAGGAATGATGTCGTCATCGTCACTTTCAACTACCGCTTAGGCCCCCTGGGATTCCTTGCTTCGGACTCTTTACTGTCCGGTAGCCAGGGTATCAAAGATCAGGTCCTGGCGTTGCAATGGGTGAAGCAGCATATTGCTGCCTTTGGAGGTGACCCAGAGAAGGTGACTATCTTTGGACAGTCCGCGGGCGCCCAGAGTGTCGTGGCTCTGTTATCCTCTAGCGCAGTCAAGGGCTTGTTTACCGGTGCTATCTCGGAATCGGACCCTCTTAGCTTGCCGTGGTTTACTCGCGACGTGTATGCCGACTTTATCACCCCGTATGTCGCCTCAGATGTCGGATGCAACGACACCAAAACCGAAAAGGAGTTGGTTGCTTGTCTCCAGTCAGTACCTGCCGCCAAGTTCCCACAAGTTGACACTAGCGACATCGCATCTGCCGTCAATAAAGGATACCTACACAGCAGCGCCTTGGTCGCTGGAATCGAGATATACCTACCGGTGGTCGACGACACGAACAGCGGCGTCATCGACGGCCAGTTCCACGCTCTCATCGCAGAAGACAAGCTCCCGAACCGCGTGCCGACCGTCTTCACCGTTGTGAAGGACGAAGCCGCCTCCTGGCTGAACATCGTCCCCGAACTCGGCTCCAGCCAAGCAAACCTCGACGCCGCCCTCTCAATCGCCTACCCACCAGGGCTCGCCAGCGAAATGGTTGACTCGGGCGTCTTTCTCGTCGACTCCTCCAACCCAGATGGTGTCCGCGTCGCAGTTGCCAACTTCCTCACCAAGAGCGAGTGGATCTGTCCCCATGCCTACCTACTCGACCAGGCCTCGGATGCCGAAATCTTCCCGGTCATCTACGAAGGTCTCTTCACGCGCGGTTACACAAGCAACAGCTCCTCCACACCGGAGCTCTGCCTCCCCAACGACGTGTACAACGCGACCTGCCACGGTGCCGACATCATTCCCGTCTGGGGCACCATGAACGTCCTCACAGGCCAACGATACAACGATGCGGACGGCCTCTCGCACTCGCAGGTGATGAACGACGTGTACGGCGCGTTCTTGCGCACCCATGATCCGAACCCGGATGTGGATATGCTAAAGATCCGTGGGCCCGCGTATAGCACGACGTACGGTATTTTCGCGAAGGATGGATATGAGATCCGCAAGTACGATAGCATTAATCAGTTTGGATTCCCTCCGACTCATGTTGACGGGCCACTGTCTGCACGGCAGTGTGAGGTCTTTGAGAGCTATGGGTTTACTTTTGATCGGGCTAGTATTGAGAAGTCATAGGGAGAGTGATATTTAATTGTTAGGATTTAGCTGTATATAATAAACAACAACCTTGATGTCCAAATACTCTGCGTCGTATAGATCAAGAATCCCGTTCCCATAGGCGGTGGGGTGGGTCCATTGACATCACCCGAGGCAAACCGCTGCAATATCCACCACCACAAAACCCATCCTAACTTCTTTCCCAACCTTAACTTGACCCTCATTCCAACACCCCCCGAGATCCATCGTATCTCACGAACTCACAAAATGGCGTCCATTCTAGCCACCCGACGACCGCTTACCTCTCTCCTCCTCCGTACCGCAAAGAACCACCCATATTCTACTACCATCGAGCGCAACACTCTCACCAACCGAGCCCTTTTTTCAACCTATCTCCCCCGCTCCTTCTCCTCATCCTTACTCCAAACCTCTCCCTTCCAAAAGCCAACCTCAGGAACTCATATTATCCCAATCCAACCCCGAACCCCCCGCATCACCATCCGCAAGAACAGTGACAAAGCCACAATCACAAACCCTACCTTCCGTGAATGGATGTATGAGGATGTACGGACTTCCTCCCCTGCCTCCCCCCCGCGGCAATTCCAACCACCCTAATACCAATATCAATATTAATACCAATACTAACGCTAATAACCCGGCTGGAAAAAGATAACCTCCGCCCTCCCATCCAAATCCCTAATCCTAATCGACGTCCGCGAACCCGCAGAGTTAAACTCCACGGGGATAATCCCGACCGCCGTCTCCGTGCCGCTCGCCTCGCAACCGGACGCGCTCTTCCTGACCCCCGACGAATTCGAGACGCGCTTTGGGTTCCCCAAGCCCGGGGTTAGCCAGACAGACGGGGAGGGAAAGGGGCAACCCGCTGTGGTGTTTTACTGTAAGGCTGGCGTGAGGGCGAGGGCGGCGGCGCAGTTGGCGGCGCAGGCGGGGTACGAGGCGGAGAGGATTGGGGTTTATGAAGGGAGTTGGTTGGATTGGGAAGCGAGAGGGGGGAAGGTAGAGAGGTGGGAGGGGAAAGATTAATTAATTCACGGATTGATTGATTTGGTTTGTTCTTAAGTTTAAAATTTAGCTAGTGATGATGAAGGGTTGGGTGGTTTTACTGTGTGTACTTATTTATGTTTTTTGGGGGGAAGGGGGTGAATGTATATATATTGAGAAGGACGTATAGATAAAAATATTCTGAATAATGTTGGCTGAGTGGATAGGTACTAAGATGATAAATGTCATTATAAAAAGAAGAGCTAGGTATCAATCAGCTATTTTGTGGCCCCTAATGTCATGTACACTTCTCAGTAAGTCATCTCATGCATATCGCATAAACTCCCGTCTTTGCTTTTGGTACTTCAAGAGTATCGAAGTTCATAATGCTACCTCTCCGATCTAGTTTGCGGGCCAAGCCGTTTAAGGGATGTCGAACACGGGCTTGAGCTTCTTGACAAGAGCCCATTCCTCCATCGTGACATCCGCACGGTAGAATTCCTTGAGGGTGTCGATACTGGCACGTGAGATTTGCGAGTACAATGTGTCGGACTCTTCTAGTTGACGGCCGTACATGGGCTGGTTGGTTCCTTCGATCTTGACTGCGACCGAGGGTTGACCCTTCTTGCAGACCTGGATGGCCTTGTGCTCACGTTCGATAGAGGCACTGTGACATATTAGCATCGACAATCCAGAAATAGGGTGTATTAGTAGGAGCGGGTAAGGGGGGAACGTACACTCGACCAAGTTCGATAATTTCCTTAGCGCCAGTGACGGCATTCGTCTTCACCGCGGAAATGGGGGTGTGCATTCGCAGACTGCCCTCAACAACATCGACGCCGATGACGATGGGGTCTTTCTTGTTGAAAACAGCCACTGTGCGGAGAACGCAAGGGAAGACGGCAAGGAGCTTGCTCTCCTCCTTCTTTCGCTCGGTCAGCTCGGCCATGTGCTTGGTGAAGTCGTCGAACAGGTGGTAAATGATATCTGCGGTGAAAATCTTGACACCGACTTCGTCAGCGTAGGCTTGTGCTTCCTTGTCGACCTTGACGTCGAAGCAGAGCATGACGGCATACTCCTTCGCCTTCTCCAGCATGGTACCGGCCATCATGACATCACGCTTGAAGACAGGACCAATGGAGATGTTGGCAACAGGGATCTTGGAGACGCGCAGGAACTCGAGCAGGGCCTCGAGAGATCCAAGCGTCGAGGCTTGCACGCTGACACCACGCTGGTCCTTGGAGACCTTGCTGAGCAGGTTCTCCAGATCGGACATGACCTCCTCCTCAATGTCCTCCTCATCGTCATCGGGCCCGACGACCATGAGACGGGAACCGGCAATGGCGTGTTCGAGATCGTTGGCGGCGATCTTCACACCAAGGGCGGCCTTGACTTCCTTGTTATGGACGTACTGTGATTTGAGACGCAATTCCTTGAGTGGAGCGGGGGTAAGCAGTGCTCGGATGTTGGTTGATATAGGGCCGTTTAGACCGCACAGAACGACGCGATCTCCCTCGCGCAAGATACCGTTGGAAAGAACGACATCGATTGTGGTACCGAGACCCTCGATGACCTTGACTTCGAGAACGGTACACTCGACCTCGGATAGGTACATGAGGGAGTTGGTCATACGTTCTTGGGACAGGGTTGTTAGCAGCTTGAGCATGTCAGGAATACCTTCACCGGTGTGGGCGGATGTGGGCACGAGAGAGACGTTGCGGGCCATCGACTTGTTCTCGCAGTAGAGCTCGGCGTTGAAACCTTGCTCAGCGAAGAGGAGCTTGGTACGCTCGAGACGGGAGCGGAACTCGTTTTGGACGCCCTTGCTCTGCATGGCCAAACTCTCCTGGAAGCCGTTGTTGTCGATCTTCTTCCAGCCGTACAGACGATCGATCTTGTTGAGGGCGACGATGAATGGTGTGCGGCGATCACGGAGCAGTCTCATGGACTCGAGGGTCTGGGGCTCGAGACCGTGCATGATATCGACGACGAGAATAGCAATGTTACAAAGTGAGGAACCTCGAGAACGCAAGTTGGAGAAGGACTCGTGACCAGGTGTATCGATGACCAACAGACCAGGGATCTTGAACTCGAACGAACCATCCATGTTCACGACGCCGGTCTTCTGGCGCAGAGCATCAACGGGGAAGTAAGTGGCACCAATCTGCTGGGTGATACCACCGGCTTCACCTTCCTGGACGTTTGTCTGTCGGATCTTGTCCAGCAGCTTGGTCTTTCCGGTATCGACGTGACCAAGAATACAGCAAATAGGAGAACGAAGGTTATCCTTGGACCGAGCAGCCAGAGCTTCCTCGTGCTGCTTCTTTCTTCGCTCGGCGGCCTCGGCCTTCCTTTGCGCGATCGCCCTCTGGGCTGCAGTCTGCTCCTCATCGGAATCTTCCTCAGAGTCTTCCTCGGAGGATTCATCCTCATCCTCGTCCTCGTCCTCAGCCTCCGCTTTCGCAGTCGCAGCCTTGCCGTTGGCGGCGGCATTCTCTTCCTCATCGCTAGGTGCGTCCCAGCTGTCTTTGACGTCTTCGGCATCAGCCGCCTTCTCCCAGTCATCAAGCTCCTCGCTCTCCTCCCCAGCGGCAACAGCCGCAGCCGCAGCCTTGGCCTCAGCTTCGGCCTTGGCCTTCTTTTCTGCTTCTTCCTTCCTTCGTCTCTCGTCTTCAGCTTCACGTTGAGCCTTTGCACGGGCAGCAGCGGCCTCCAGGTCGTCCTCTTGTTTCTTCGGGCCCTTCCTCTTCCTGTTGTCATAGACGGGTTTCTTCCTCTCGGCTGCACCCTCCTCCAAGCCGGCAACCTTGCCACCAGCAGCAAGCATTTGCTTCATACGGAGTTCATTACGGTCCTTGGCTTCTTTCTGGGCCTTGGTCAGCAGCTTTCCTTCCTTTCGAAGCTGTTCCTTCCTCTCCTTCTCTTTCTCCTTCTTTCTCTGGCGAGCCTCCTCCTTTTTCTTTGCATCTTCTTCCTCGCGGAGCTGGCGTTCCTGCTCAGCGGCCTGTGCTTCCGCTAGGATGCGTTCCTCTTCTTCGCGTTGTTGTCGGAGAGCTTCTTGTTGCTTCTGAATGGCAGCCAGATGGGCGGGAATCTTCTTCTTCTTTCCACCAGTAGCAGGCTCGGGAGCGGGAGTAGGAGCGGCGACTGGGACCTCCTTGACGGGCTCAGGTTTGGCAGGCTGCTGCTTGGCGGGTTCGGATCCCTTCTTTTTCGCGGCCTGTATATATAGAAAGAACGGCGTCAGTCATACTGAATCCAGCCAAGTCAAAGTAGACGGGGGAAAATGTTGAACATACCTGTTCCCTTTTTCGCTGCTTCTCTCTCTCTTTCTTTTCCCTTTCCTTCTCCTTCTTTGACTTCACCCGGAAGCCACCCTCTTCCTCCTCAGCCTCCTCCGGCGCAGGAGCAGCAGCCTTCGCCGGCTTCTTCTTATTCCCGGCAAAAACGTCGTCTTCGTCAAAGGTTCCCTCCTCTGGCTGCTTGCTAGCGAAATCGGCATCTCCGGTGGCGGCGTCGGCAGCGGCGTCCTCGCCCTCAACGAAGTCGTTCACAGGCTTCCCTTTCTTGGCCTTCTTGTTCTTGTTCTTCCTCAGAGCGGCGAGCAGACCACCACCACCTCCCTCTTCTTCAGGAGCAGCGTCGGCGGCGGCATCCTGAGCTGGGCTCTCGGTTCCATTATCGGCGACGGGGGCGGACTCTCCTAGATCAGCCTCCCAGTCTTCCTCTTGCCTCTTATTTCCCTTCTTCTTGGGCGCCATATTGGAAGTTGTTCGGGTTTATGGAGTGATACAGGTTACTAGAAAAGTAGGTATTAGCCACGAAAATTCCCCCCCATTTTTATTTCCCTTGTCAGAAGTCTAGAAAAATTTTGGTGGCGGAATGTGCGGATAAACGAACAATGTCAACTTTTTTTCTTTCAACTCTCCGGGCTAGGCCTGCGGGGTGAAAAATAAAGAGAAAATAAATTGGCTACGAGTTAGCCACTCAGCAGGAGAATTAGCTGAGTCGAAATAAAATAAATACGGGGGCGGGGGAAATGAATTAAAATAATCCCCTGGGTGTGTTTTAGGTGTCCTCCCCCTGTAGTTGGTTGGTGAGATGAAGAGAGACAGATGGAAGTGGGAGGGCAGAATTTTGGGTTGGTTTCTTTGGTGGTGGGGACAGCCGAGTTCAATATGCTTCGATTTGTTAAGCCGCACAGCACAACCTGTCCACTGGATGCAGAGGATTTTTCCTTTTTTTGTGCTATATATATACAGGGATGAATTCGGTGTTTGCTGGGAATGCTGTTATTTATTTGAGGAAAAACCTATGACAGTCGAGGCGGGGTTTGCGGCTCGCCTGTGCTATACCCACTATTGAATGGATGCTTCATTTTCCTATTTTTTTTCCCAACTATTCTAGAACTCTACATGGAATGCCCTCTTCAGCCACCTCATAACTGCCTCGATCTGATTCGGTGATTCCCCAAGGACATCCCGAGCTAGCTCCGTGAACCGTTCGAGGGTAGCTTGCGCTGAGCCGTTCTCCAGAGTAGAGGGATTGTAGAATTCCTCCGCGACCAACATATGCTTCAAATAACTCGACCCACGCGACACTAACCGGCTCAGGATATCACCATCAATGTGCATTTGGGTAGGTTGAAACTCGAGAGGCTCGTGGCCTACGGGATTTCGTTGTCTCTTCCGCTTGGGGGTGAATGGGCAGATGACAGGGTCCCGGACGCAGAGGTTTTGTAGCAGACGAAGGAGACGCCATTCTTTCTCTTCCAGTGTAAGAAAACGATACACCGTGCCATCCATGGCCGTGCCATAGAATACTTGTGAGTTAGAGGAGAGAGGCGAGGACTTGGAACCGGCGCTGAGTCTCATCACTGACGAAGGGAGGTGGGCCTCGCATAGTGCGACGGGCATCATCTTGTCGTTTTCAGTTACCCCGTTCTCTGTGAGTAGGCTGACCCGACCACCTCTGCTGGATGTGAGTGTTAAGTCTATCTCCCCGCCAATGTGGATGTGAGAGAGACCATCGTGCTTTTGGCGGTCGTATGCATGAAGCTCCAGCTTGTCACTGGACGCCTTGAGGATGATCAGCGATTCCCGAGAGGTGGACAAGTAAAGATAGGGCGGGTGGGCAGTCATGGAGATCACCGGGGAGAGGACTGTGTATCTTGCCGTCCGAACTCGCCGTGTTGGAGATATCTTAGGCTCTAGTGCGACGATTTCTTTACCCGTAGAAACCATTAACGTGAAATCACCAAAAGGGACGATGGAGTAGACGGGACTTTCGAATTTGTGGATATATTTAACGGAGCATTCGATCCGGGACGGGGTGGAGGACAAATCTCGAGAAGCTTGAAGGAAGATGACTCGTCCGCGCTCTTGCTCTGTGCGGCGCGAAGTCCCAATGATAATGAAGTGATACTCCTCATTGTCCTTTTTAGGCGTCCATTCTAATATGCAGCTGATTTTCTCTCCGGCTGCACCTTGAGGTCGCCAGGGTTTATCCTTCTCCTCTTCAGCGCTTTCAACCGAGGTATCTATTGGATGCTGCAGATCGGGATCCACGAACTCAATATACGGACGTGTGAAGCGCTTGATCGGATCCGAGTTTGTATCAAATGTAGTCTTGGTGTATGCTACAATCAAGCTCCTTAGATGTTGCGAATAGGCTATTTTGTGGGCGCTGCCGGGTAAATTGATCCTTCTTGGGATGGTTTTCACACTTTGATCCAATGTGCAGATCATCAGCTGGCCATCTGCGATGCAAAACAGGCTACCGGAAAGACTGTTTACGTCTGCATTCCCAATACCTGTATGAGAAAAGCCGTGGATACTTTTGGGATAGTAGGCGGGCTGGAAAAAGTCAGTCTGCTTGGGAAAAACAAGAAGGGAGTCTGCTGGACCCACGTTGTTCTGGTCTGTAATCCAAATCCTTTGCACGGTACAATCGCATGTCTCATCCTCCTGGGAGCAACATGCCTGCCAAAAGCCATTGCCACATGTCAATAATGCGGTACGACCCTTGCCTTGGACTTTAACGGAAGTGTGGCCTAGATGTTGTGGTGAAGATTGTTGTATGGCTACGTGATGGATATGAATTAGTTTGGCGTTGGTGCTCTCGTTGGAAAGGATATCTTACCCATAGGAGTGCTCGAATCGTCAATATTTATCGTGACCTCGAAAGGAATCAAAAAGCCGCTTCGCAGACCACACATCAAAGTGCATTTAGTGTAACGTCCGTTTTCGGAGTGGCGGACCACAGCAATACTGTCGATGGCCTTCGATATGTCTTCATCGTTGTTCACAATGACGGTAGCTTCTAGGAGGGGTGCAACACCGTCTCCTACGCGATAGACCAGCAGTTTGCCATTCCCGGCACCTATGAATACGAAAGTCCCAATATCAAATGTCTCGAGTGACATACATACGGGCTCGTGACGAATTTCGAGTGGTTGGCCAACATCAGAGAGCTGAAGTTGAGTACCAGTGGTGGTGATCCTTTTTAGGTGCAACTGTGTTCCCGGCTGCGCCCTGATTGCGGCGGCGATTAGTGAAGATTGGCCATCCACAGCAGCAACAACTACACTGTGCGTGCGGCTCAGGTCCAAACGAAAGCTGCACCAAGCTTCAGTAGTTGCTCCGAGAAGTATCGCTTCATTTGTCACTTGAATAAGAATGCCGGACTCTGTGTGCCCCGCCGCTAAAGTTTGAGCGTTAAGGTCCAGTCCACAATCTGCTTCATCGATAGCAGATATTTCCTCGCCAAAGTTGGCTGGAAGGTAAAGTACTGTCGACGAAACAGGGTCGGATGTTAGTACGTAAACGCCTCCGTCAGTGTAATCCGGCATAGTCCATAGATCTCTCGTGCTCGAAAGCTCCTCTAAGGAGATGACCAGTCCGATTTGGGCTTCTATTCCATGCCGTAGCTCAACCACGGCTCCTCGCGCAAAGGAAGATGCAGAGCAGACAAATAGTCGGTCACTGGGAATGTCCGCAGTTGATGTGCTTGAATTTGGAGTCTTTAGAATGGCAGAATCTGTGACTGGTGTCCAATTCATGAACTTTTGAACGCATCTAGGATGGTCGCGAGCCTTTTGAATAAATAACCCCCCGTCTCCTGTATTGCCAGCAGCTAGCAAGAGATCGCCACCTTCATGACCAATATCCAGAATATCAAATGCTGCATCAACGTCACAACAGAGACGGCCGAGGTGGGCTTGGTTCTCGACCTCACCTTCGTTACCAATTCCTAGGTAGAAGATCCGCCCATCCTCACGGCACAGGTATATATCGTCATGCTTCTGATTATATAGCCAATTTCGCAATGGTCGAGCCCAGCGAGTCCAAAGAGGTGACTTCTGAGGCTCACGGTCTGGGACGGGTAGAGGATATCTATTAGGCTGTATCTGAGGGTCAAGCTTATTCTTATAGATAGTCATCGACGTCGTTGTGATGAGCATGAAAGAAGATGTCTTGGTTAAGGGGATCAACATGGTCGGTAACCTGTCCTCGAATGGGAGTAATTTCTTTGATACCCGGGGGTGGACCTGCCGTAAGGGGTAAGTTGCGTTCCATTCGTAGCAGACAGCGTGCGTGATTTGGTCATGGGAAACTAAGAGAAGAAGAATGATTTTGTCGCTCTCTTCAGCTTTTGGGTATAAGAACTCCATGAATAATATGTCACCCTCGACGCGAAAGAAACGTTCCTACAGCCAGTTTCAGAATTCGGATCTTTCGTGATATACGAGAATGAGAGTTGGGGGGAAGCATACCTCAGCTACTGGATCCAAATGGTGGGCTGTCATCTGGGACTGGAGGACCGGTGGTTTCTTTAGGATAAAAACCCCAAAATAATTGCAGGATGCACTGACTGCAACGGCCCTGGATCTGAGGATGAACTTAATAAGGTATTTACTTTCATCTGGTTGGACGTGACTGGCTTACCTGGGTTCGACTGCGATATTTCGCCCAAATCTCTCAAAGGTACTAACATCGTTCGGTAACGGCCGATGGTAGTGGATGAATTGACCTGCTGCAATTGAATAATACAGGAATACCAGCTCCCTCGATGCAAGGCTGAGAACCATTATTTGAGGAGGAAGATCCTTTTGCAAGTTCGGATTGGCGTCTGCATTGCTTGACCCTAATTTCATCTGTGCTTCCCAGGGTAGTTCTGTACTGACATTGATCGCCTTTGCTGCCATGATGTAGGCATCGAAATCTGATTTCGAGGTAACCTCCTCCAGGTGGATTCCGGATACGGCCTCTTTGATTTGCAGACTTCGCTCCCCAACAAACACAACGTCATTTTGGTACTTGCCCCTTAGACGTGCAGGCAGAACCCATTGAATTATTGGACTTGATACAAGAGTATGCGTAAGCAGTCCAATTCTTGCTCTGCTATTTGGGGAGATTGTCTCTATATCCATTTTGCCCTCGTTGGGTTGTCTTGTAAAGAAGTCCCTTGGCAAAGCCATGATAAGTCGAATACAAGGTCCGTGGCGTAAAACAGATTATGGAATAAGGACACAGAAACGGAGTGGATATCAATGAACAGTGGATGCCAGTGATTTTTGACTCTTGTAATGCGAATATTTTCGTTTCATTCGACCTCGTACAAGACAATGGTCAAGCGGCGAGTATACATACAATGGCGTGAAAAAAATGCTCGAAAATGCTCGAAAATGCTCGAAAAGGGGAAAATAATACAACGGAATGAAAGTTAGAAGCTAGGAACGATTCCTCGAGTCATTTTGGGAGATAGAGGGCAAGCTTTCATTATCTTTCTCTGCTTGGTCCCGTGGAGAGCGATGGACGACTCAGCAACTGATGGGTAAGAAAAATAATAAGTAACCACGTATTGAGGATATGCTCCTGTTTTCAAGAATTAGGATATTATTCAATGATCAAAGATCTGATCATAGTTCACCGAGCATCAGACTTACAAGTGCGGGGAAGCAAGGTAGGCGCCGTGCCTAGTGTGATACGGATTCAACGATACAGTTCAATTCGTTCTGATTCCTGTCGATACCAAGTCTAAGCAAGAAATATGAAGCTATCTTTGAAAAATAGTGGATGCTAACCGAAGTATAGCAGAGGGCGGAGGGATGATGCAACACGCGGCAAGACGTGTGTTTATGATGCCATCGGCCAACGCGCTTTTCCGGCACTTTATATGGTGGCACGGAATTTGATGTTGCTTCTTTTCTTATCTGGTATCCTGCAGTCAATCCAAGGCCCTCAGCTAATGTCATCTAGGGTAAGACTGGTATCACTCTAGCTGGATATCCCATGGAGGGGCTGGTGGGCTGAAGGCATCACTAAAAGGCGTTTTCTTGGGCGGTGAAAATAAAGTGAAGCCGCCAAATCACGGGACTGGGGCCCGATTCTGGCCTGAGGCGGCAATAACCCTTATCATTCGACCAGTAAGTCTCTCTACCATCTTTCAGCGTTAGTTAGTCATACTTCTGTTTGGGTTTCCCCACAGATCAGAGGGTTTATAAATCATTTGGTTTCGGTAATTCGTCTGTCTTTCTTTCTGTTTAACACCGTCTGAAAGCTGGTAGACATATCACTCGCGGAGTGACTGACTTGGCACGGGCTCCAGATCCAAACTGCAGCGATGCAATAGGCAGAATAGTATCGGTTGGAAACCGCCAACAAAACAATTGCCTTTCCCTTTATTTCTTTGAGGAATATTATCCTCTGCTATTTTTATCTGTACTATTTAGCTTTATTGAATCGCTCTTTCTAATCTGGGGGCTATCTTGATTATCCATCCTCCAACCACCCCTCATGGAGTCACCATCGGAATTTCAGGAAGAGAAAAGCGTCTCTTTCACAGAGTCTACTTCTGATATTTCTGAAAAGCATTCCGTGGAAATAAACGCCGACAATTCATCCCAAAGTCATCAACGAGACATGTGGGCTCGCGTCCAAGAATCCAAACGTGTGGCCGAAAAAGCAGCTGCCATCTGCCAGGCCTGCGATTTTCGAGATTTGGACGCCTTGGTTTCTCTCGCTACGTCGGAAGGCGGGTTCCTACGAGATGATCTCAGACAACTTGCCTGTAAGTAACCTTGATAGTTCCGCATTCGTAGGCTAACAGCTCCGGCTACAGGGCCTATACTGCTCCAATGCGACAAGAAACTATCGGATTGTGAGATTTTGGCTGGTGACGACCTACCTCCACATGTAGACGAAGAACAAATCCAACTGGATGTCAATCGGTCTTTTGTCTACTATCCTCGGTGTAAGCTTCCTTTAGAATACCTGTGCGATTTCAGAATCTAATCCTCTACTTCTAGGCTCCGAGGGCGAGCTGTCCGCAAAGAAAGGCGACTTGTCACAGGTTATCAAGCAAGTTCTCCGGAACTATCCCGTGCTTTGTTATTTCCAGGGTTATCATGATATTGTTCAGGTGCTGCTACTAGTGCTGGGGGCCCAGGAGTCTGTTCCTGCTGTTGCGCGGATATCCCTTTTCCGCATTAGGGATTACATGCTGCCTTCTCTCTCCCCAGCACTAAGACATCTTCAGCTCATACCAGCAATAATCGAGAAGGTCGATGTTACACTATATCGCCATCTAGATGGCATTCGGCCTTTTTTTGCTCTTGCGGCGACTCTTACACTCTATGCCCACGATATACAGGAATATAGCGACATCGCTCGCCTGTTCGACTTCCTTTTGGCCTGGGAGCCGATTGTCTCGATATACCTATTTGCAGCCATCATTCTTTCCCGAAAAAAGGAGTTACTGGATATTCCCGTGGACGAGCCGGATATGTTACATTTTACCCTGTCCAAATTACCAAACCCGCTCGATCTGGAGGGGCTCATCTCACAGGCAGTGCGGCTCTTCCGTGACCACCCACCCGAGTCCCTGCCGTCGGCCGTCTGGAGGAAAATTCCTTCATGCAGTGTGCTCAAGACATCCCGAGACATCTCTGACAAACAATCAACCGAGACAGCAAAGAAATATTTCGAAGAGCAGAAGAGGCGTCTTCGGAATGAGGAGCGTAAAGATAAGCTCCTCACCTTCCTATGGAGTCACAGGAGAACTATCGGTTCCGTGGCGATCGCCGTCCTCATCGGGGCGATGTCGATCTGGATTAGAAAGAAAGAATACGACAATACTATCTTGTCATATGTAGATCGGTTTAGACAGGCCTTCCAGGTACACCGACGCCTCTAGACCCTCACCGTTGATGACTGAGCTATATTTAATTTTGTGTATGAATAGTTATGAAACCGAAAAGGGGGATACGGTATGTCGAATATATGCATGTATAGTATGAAAAATCACAAAATTTCCCAACGGGAGAAGGGAATGCTCAAGAAGAATATGTCCTAACTCTGTAGATGGTTGGTGATGGGAGGCTCCACAGTGGCTGGTGCGTGTGGCTTTCCCGAGCCCGCATCCGACCGCTGATGTGTACTCTTGTCAACTCTCTCCATCAAGATATCCCGACAGCTGGCTTCTCGGGATCCTCACGACTCGCCCAAGATGGCAACCCAAGGCTATGATGTGGTAGTAGACGTAGATGCTGATGTACGTTTTCTCTCCATCCGACCATTTTACATTTGCCTGTTCCTGACGCTAACTGTAAGCTCTAGGGCGACCTTGGCCATACAGACCTCCAGGAAGACCTCGAATTCCACCCCTCCAGTAAGTCTCGCTATCGTCCCCCTTTCCTTCTCCCGGAGCAAAATATTGACCAGCCTTCCCTCAATATAGACTTCGAAAATGACCAACGACACGTGAAAGCGCACCAGGACTCCACTGCCTTCCTCGGAGGCAGCTCCTCTGGCCGCCGCAACAGGTCGCCCGGTGGTACACCCGTCAAGCACGCCTGGTGGTCCATCCACTACTACCAGCAGTATTTTGACGTCGACACAAACGAGGTGTTCCGTCGTTGCGTAGCCACCGTCTACCCGCGCAGCAACTTCCTCGACGTTCTCGAAGGACACGCGGACCTCTACGGACCTCTCTGGATCGCGACCACCGTCATCGTAATTCTCTTCCTGACCGGAACCATCTCCCAATGGCTCTCCAACCACAATGAAGATCACTTCAAGTACGACTTCACGCTGCTCTCGGGCGCCGCGGGTCTCGTCTACGGCTACACGGGTGTTCTCCCCATCGCTCTCTGGGGTGCCTTGCGCTGGTTCGGCAGTTCCACGGCGGACCTGATCGAGTGTTGGGCGCTGTACGGGTACTCGAACTTGATCTGGATCGCCGTGGCACTGGTGAGTTGGAGTCCGTTGACGGCGTTGAACTGGGCTCTGGTGGGTGTTGGCTTTGCTTGGACCGTGTTCTTCCTCCTGCGCAACCTGTATCCGGTTCTGAGTGCGACGGATGCAAAGGCGAGCAAGATTCTGTTGATTCTTGTTATCGTTTTGCACGCGGCTTTTGCTATTGCTATTAAGATCTTGTTCTTTGCGTATGTTGATCCCTCCCCCTCCCCCTAGCTCTACTTGATTTTCATGTGGCTAATCTTTTGATTCTTGTCCTGTAGGCACGCGAGCCCCGTTTCGAAGAAGAAGGATGATGATGATAAGAAGGGTGAGGGCGATGATCACCACGATGACGACGAGGACAAGCGACGGATGTTCGGATTCTGAAGAGTAGGCTGAATGCCCTTTTCCTCAATGTTTATTCCCTTGTTCTTCCCAAGGTCAGGATCATTATTAGCATGTCTGCTCGGGTAGCATTTCTGCCGCACGCCTGATCTCCCATTTGCTGCAGGTTTGATTTCTCTTTTGCCCTTGAACCGATATTGTTTCTTTTTATCTCTTTTTCCATGTACCGTACCTCTCTGTATCTACTAGCAAAGCAATACCAAAAGACCAAGATGAAAACAGAACATTTTGAAAGTTTTACAATCTCCAATTTGAACTCAATTGATTGCAACATGCATCCGCGAGGTTTATTTAGTGTTTTTAGAAAAAAAGTATCATGTAAAATTTTTTGAATTTAGCTCTGGAAGTGGTTTCATGCATTCCAACGCCACATTTAACACAAAAACCCCTCCTACGTTGCAATCCGAAATTCATTTCATCACTCCCTTCCAGCAACGCAGAAAAACCGTAACAAGGATAGCAATCGTCTATTTGAGCTTCTTCTTGGGGCGGAGCTGGTTGGTGTGACCGCACTTCTTCTTACGGCAGTTGGTGGCACGAGGGGGAAGGCGGGCCTGTTGTTGAGCGGGTTAGTATCATAAATATCATAATAAAGCGGCGCGCGACTCGTTGGTCGAGTTGATCTAGGTAGGGAGTAGTAGTGACGTACGTAGCACTTGCGGCAGATCATCTTCTCGCAGTTGAACTTGGAGGCGAGGGCCTTGAGGGAGGGTTCGATGATACCACCACGGAGGCGGAGGACCAGGTGAAGGGTGGACTCCTATATTGCGTGAAAAAGAATCCCATCAGTTCCGACCGTTCTAACAAAATCTTCCAGTTTGCCATATCAAGTATGGTTTGCGAGTCCACTAGATTCCGAGAAATCCGACGAATTTCTATTCTCCGCCTAGAACAAGCTAATCCACAAATCGCGTGTTGTATATCATGACGGCAAAAAAACAATCGCCGACTCGCTTCGTTTTCTCGCCGATCCACAAACGCGTGGAATCCAACCGGGGAGGAATCATATTCAAGGTTCTCATACCTTCTGGATGTTGTAGTCGCTGAGGGTGCGGCCATCCTCGAGCTGCTTGCCAGCGAAGATCAGACGCTGCTGGTCTGGGGGAATTCCCTCCTTGTCCTGGATCTTCGTCTTGACATTGTCGATGGTGTCGCTCGACTCGACGTCGAGGGTAATGGTCTTACCCGTCAGGGTCTTGACGAAACTGTAACCCGAGCGTTAGTACACGGTACTCTTCTCATCTTGATGTGTCGATTCGTTTCGATCCCCTTTTTTTCTTTTTGCCAATGTGGTGTTTCCTGCGAATGACCGTGACGTTCGAATTGAGGGAAGTGTTTCCTTGGCTGGAGGGGTAGACGATAGGAGAGTGTGAAAGTGGGAAGGGTTCGGAAAACCTACATCTGCACTGTAAAATTGTAGAAAAAAGGATCATGTTAGCAGACCGTTTGATAAATACGACGATGAGGGTTAAAATGCGGCAATAAAGGGCTCACGTACTGGTTGCGATTTTTCGTTGTTGCTGGCTGACAATCGCTGTAAGGTCGGTCGGATGAGGCGATGTCAATTTGAGGATTTCTCGCTTAGCAAAGGGTGGACGGTCCCGGTGATACCCTAAGCCCTAACTGACTTTCTATTTTCGTCATCGGCGCCGGCTCGGGAGCTTCTCCACAGTTCCGCTCTATCTAGAACATCATCTTGGTCTTAGTCCAAACCTGAGTTTTTGGCTAATAATACTAGACGGGGTTTGGGAAATGGTCTATTTGGTGCTGGTTTTACTACTTTGAAAATATGGCGATGATGCTCACCCACAACAGTCTCTATTACAGCCAGCACATTAATAACGTTTCTACCTAGGTACCAATGCCGCTCAACATGACTTCATTATCTGATCTATAAGACCAAAAATTATGGAAAACATTCAAGAATTGTCCTCCAAATCGGACGGAATTTGTTCATCCAAGTCCTGTAGTTCATCGCCACTGGTATCCCCAAAAGACCCAGTCTCACCATATTCGCCAAAGTACTGTATCCGCCTCTGGTCCTCCAACCACTTATTGATTTGGACCTCTGCCTGGGCCACTGCCCGGACAAGTGTAGGTAGAGAAATTCCGGCTACTTTGGCAGCCGTTTCGTAGAATGCGCGTGCCGCGTCCGGCAAGTCTGACTCATTCCGATACCGAGTGTATAAGGAACCCGGCCGTGGGATGTCCGAGTCTGATTCAGGCTGAATTGACCTAGTGTGGAGGTAGTCAGGAGCCTTTTGGAGCATTGAATCTATCGCTTCCTCTTCGGTTTCTTCTACACTTGGCTTGCTTTCCCTAGATGTACCAATCGGGAATAAGTTCGCTAAGAGGTTAGGCGCTGTGGGGTGTTAAAGAACTAGAACTAACATGTTGGAAAGGAATGGGAGGTCGGAAAATCGTACCTCTGCTCGTGTCAAGCCAGCTATTCTCGTACCAATCCATATACTCGTCCAGCTGATCTGGTGTCATGGTGAATACATCCTTTTCACTAACTAAAACTTCGTTGCCCTTCCCAATGCTTCCCTTTGATGTTTCTCGACGGTCAAAGTGAGTTTGGATTTGTGCCCAGCTTGGCCAGTCGATTGTCTGGATTGTGGGCTCTTGCGCTGAAGTGGGATGTCTTTCAACATCGTCGAAAGGGAAATATAATTTGGTCGCAATCACAACGAGACTAATCAATTGCACTTCTGGCAGATGTAGTGTCTTCCTCGCACCGACATTGCTTGTCGGATACTCGAAAGAAAAACCCAAAAGGTCCCGTAATCTTTTGACGGCGGGGTATATATCGACTAAGAGGCATGTAAGCTTTTGTAATGGGTCCGATGAAGAAGATGACACCTACCTGGGAGGGCAAGCCGCCTGATGTACCTGTACAATAAAGCGGGGGTGTTTAACTGCGGAAATAGCATGTCGAATTTGCGGCAGTAAAGCATCATGATATCAGACACGGCCGTATGGAGGGACTCCACCTGGGGTAAATTCTATTTACAGTTAGGGGTGATCCTTCCTCGATAAATACAAGGGCCATACCTTGATCTCAAGAGATGCAAGATACTCCGGTGGCATCCTATCTTTCATGTCACGGGGGACATGTATCAAAATCCTGATAAAAGGGATATCTCCCCGCATAATCATCCTAGAACAACCCGTTAAACGGTGACGAAACTAGAAAGAATACCTAAAACCTTACCGATGAAAATCCGCAATACTGACTGGAAGCCTCATCAGAAAAGCCCCCAGGTAGCAAAGGGCAACGGTGTCGATGAGCCGCGGCCATTGGATGAATTTACTGCCTGCCTTAAGCACTTCGCTCTCATCCTGCGTGTTGTCACGCTGCGAGCTGAAAAACTGGGGCTGCGCATCCTCATCATCGAGATCATGTATCTTGTGCGCAAGACTACCCAGACGGAGTGCCCAGAGATCCCGAACAATATTCTGTTTACTATTTATCAGTATCTTAAAGCCCTGGTTCGTGGATGTTGTGCCATACCTCTAGCTGTGGTGGAAACCCTCGTTCATTCACCAATGCATAACACTGCTTCCAGAGAATCAACTGGTAAATTTGTAGGAAAAGGTCGTACGCCCGGCGACCTCGATATTCTACTTGACATTAGAAAATCCCCTCTGATGGCAGAATAATCCGATCCTTACTTTTCTGGCTCTTCTCGACTGCAGCCTTCTTCACGCGGCTAGTCCTGCCGATGTCTTCCGGGTCTTCCTCTACTTGTCGACCCTAAATAGTTGATTCATGAGCTCAGCATTTTAAGCTTCGCGGGGAGTGTCTCTCGTGACAAAATCTAGAAAGCAGGATTGATGGCCTGGAAAATGGGGGAAGCGATGAGGAGGTGTGATGGTGGCCGTACCTCTTGCTGATGGCCCCGCCGACAGAACCAGAGGCCATTGTCAAGATAATAACGATTTTCGCGGCACCCTTCCTGACCGCAGGGCCCTCGGGTGATATAGTCCATCCAAGGCAATCTACTTCATCCTCGTACATGCAGGGTGTTCTGGTGAGAAGACATCAGTCTTTTCGATGTGGGTCGTTTTGTCGCAGTTGATGTTTGGGGGGGCTTTTTTCTTTTTTCCCCCCTCTTTGCAGCACAATCCACACCGACCCGTGGATAGAAACCGGGCGTATTTGGGACAACATATAAGAGTTTAAATAGAGCTAAAATTCCAAATATAAAAAAGTTACTTTGGATTCTCGAGGTTGTATCTACTTAATGCGAGACAACCCGCTGTTACTAAAAATACGGTCTAGATTAACATGAGAGTGCCTACGGAGTACCTTGAAAAAGACGTGGTGATTGAACACGGAGGTTATATTTTTTGTTTTTGTTCGTCAAACATCGTGAGAGTGCTGAACTCAAGAACCGTTCCTGTGGCAAGGCATGCTTGAACCTGCCAACTGAAAATGTGACTAAATCTGCTCATACAAAGCACACCCAAAGCTACACCGACGGATACAAGCAATACTCTGCCCAAAACATAGCATCATCCTCTAGTTAAAGGGGGAAATATGGAGCACGCCTTTGAAACATGTAAGGGTTGACGCTGCATGAAATTGACACAGTAATTCATTATTTGGGAGCTTCCTTGACTTCCATGCAGGCCTGCTCACCCATGGCGGTCAAGATGACGACGTCTGTAAAATCAATAAGTAAGTTTCTGAAATCACAAACATAGGGTTCTAGAGGGAAATCTATGTGAGCACTTACTGCAGTCCTTGCCCTCCTCAGTGAACATGCGCTTGATCCTGTCACCAACCTCACCATCGGGAACCTTGACATCATCTTTGGTGGCACCGTTCTCATCCATGAGAGAGAGGAAGTCATCGTCGGTAACGTCGAGCTGAGGCGAACGTTAGCGCCAATCACTTTCCCTGATAACGGACCCATCTCCCCTAAAAAGGGTAACTCACGAGCTGGTATTCCTTGCGGAAGACGTTGGGGACGTCCATGTTGTGGGTGGAGGGGGACAGATCCTCGAGCTTCTTGCCAGTGAAGATATCGATGGCAACGATGTGGACCTTGGCGTGACCGTGCTTTCCGGTCTTGGAGGTAGACATGTCAACGATCTTGCAAGGGCGGTTCTTGATGACAACGTGGCCGTTCTTCCTCAGGGCAGAACACTGCATGGGGAAAGTGGCGGAGGCGCCAGCGTCGGCGGACTCGAAGGTAACATCGTGCTATACAGAGTGACACCAATTAGCAATCAAGCCCCCTTCCAGACTTCAAAGGTTGCAGGTTTATTTTGCGAAAGGATGACCAAAGTGTCTGCATGGCCTGCATGTTCATAAGCGACTGAGGGAGGGGTGGTGGGGTAGGGAAGTCGTGATGTTTGGGCTGGGTTTCCTCCAGCCTGGAAGCGATAGAGAGGGGAGTCCCAAGCAGACACATGAAAGCAGAGAGAAGAGATCAAACACTGGGGAGAAGGGGAGGATGCAGACAGTACCTCGTCAGCCATGGTGATGGTGTATTAAAGGAAATCAAGGAAGGACCCGTAAAGAAGAGAAAAGGAAGAGAAGGGAGTTCCTGGAATTTTTTTGGTATTTTAATCGAAGGAGGAGAAGGAGAGAAAAAAATGAAGGGCACGAGGAGGGGAAATGGACGAAAAGAAATCGACAAATCGCCGTCGTGTTGTGGCGGGGTTAGTAGTCGCTAGATCCTGGACGGGTTTAGCGCGAGAGGTGCGGTGCTTCTGGCTTCTGTGGCTGTCCGTAGTCTGTCCTCTCGGAGCCAACCAAACGCAGGCAATTTCTCCGGTCCAACGGATACCTTGTTGCCTGAGGACTGAGGCGAACTTCCAGATAGCTTCGACGCGGTCAGCTTCTCCTGCTGTACTTTCCTTCGCGTGATACCCATTTGCAGCGTCTTTGTATGTCCTCTTTCCTGCTCTCCCCGCCCCGCTTATCTCCAGGGATACGGTATTCCCTCCCAATTCCCCCCTCCCAGGAAATGTGCTTCCGAAGCTAGCTGTCCGATATCCGCACGCCTCCTCCGTGCTGGCCTTCACCCCCCCCAATATGTGGCTCGACCGCATTTCGGGCCATTCGACTCCCTCCACGCCCCAGTTTGACACTCGCAGCCACTCTCCACTACCTCCAAGAACATCATCCCGCTTGTCACCTAATCCCCTGAGCGGCCGCCCCGGACTCAGTCGTCCTGGTTCCTCCTTGTCCGGTCTTGTCACCCCCAATGCCTCGACCTCATCGCTCCCCACGGCACCACGTGCCTCAGAGGGCGCAACACTGAAGCAACCTGCCGCTATAAAAAGCCGACCATCTGATGTGGCTGATCCTCTCGAAGTATTGAATTCAATCATCAACAAGCAGAACAGGGAACAGCCCGTGAATGGCAGTGCTACCAGTAGTGCCCTGGAAACGAAACCCCCCCGGTTGGTGGAGGATATTGACTTTGGGGACCTTAGCCTTGAGGAATTTGTAAAGAAAAATGACGAACCGAAGAGGTTAATAAACACTAGTGTCGGTGCGCAAACCATTCGGCAGTTCGAGAAGGAGAGAGACAAGTTTCAGGATCTGCATTCCGCCATCTCCGGCTGTGACGAAGTTTCCAAATCCATGGAGATGTACTTGAATGATTTTCAGAATGAACTGGGTGCCGTTTCTGCGGAGATCGAGACCCTTCAGACCCGGTCCGTACGGCTAAATGCCATGCTAGAGAACCGAAAGAACGTGGAGCAATTACTGGGCCCTGCGGTGGAGGAGATCAGTATTTCCCCAGGCGCTGTTCGATTGATTGCTGAGGGCCCTATCGATGAGAATTGGGTCAAGGCTTTGAACGAAATCGAGTCGCGTACTGCGAGTATAGAATCTAAGGTTTCGAGTTCCAGCACTCCCAAATCCATCGAGGACGTGCGACCACTATTGGAAGATGTGAAGAAGAAGGTCAGTACCTATTTGCCTCACGCAGGCTGGATATGCCGTATTGACAAACCTTTTCCTCTAGGCCGTAGAAAGAATCCGGGACTACCTGGTTTCACAAATCCGTTCCCTGCGATCTCCAAACATAAATGCGCAAATAATCCAACAACAACGACTCGTCAAATGCAAAGACTTATACAGCTATATTTCACGCGCTCACTCGGCCCTAGCGGGAGAGATCACGCAAGCTTATATCAACACCATGCGCTGGTACTACCTCTCTCATTTCACTCGGTACCTCCAGGCACTTGATAAGATCAAAGTCTACCCCAGCGATCGAAACGAAGTGTTAGGCGGCGATCCCTCTGCGCAGAAATCCGGTTAGTCGCTTGAAGCCTTCTCCAATAAGTGTATCTAATCCGATATAGGTAATATGGTCCAAGGAGGCCGGGCGGGTGCCGCGGCGCACGATCCATTTTCTCTCGGAAGGCGAGTTGATATACTCCGAACCGGTAACCAGATGGCGATATCATCCTACCTCGCGGAGGAGGACAATTCGTTCCACGGGATTGAGGTGCCCTTCCGAAATTTTAATCTCGCCCTGGTGGACAATGTCTCAGCAGAATATTCATTTATGACCGAAATGTTCTCCCCCTTGTCCTTTCAGCAAATATCCCGTAAGGCGCTGGAGGTTTTCACCCCAGTTTTTAGCCTTGGCCAGGAGCTTACCAAGCGGTTAATCGAGAACACCACGGATTCCCTGGGGGTGCTCATGTGCGTGCGACTGAACCAGCACGCCGCATTCGAGCTGCAGCGCCGGAAGGTGCCTGTTGCGGATTCGTATATAAACGGAATCAACATGCGACTGTGGCCACGATTCCAAGTGACCATGGACACCCACTGCGAGTCGCTCAAGCGGATTAGCTCCAATACAAGCCGAAGCGCAGTGTCTGCCCTGTCTTTGGCTGGGGGTGACGACCTAAACCAATCAAGTGCACCTCACTTCCTCACGCAGCGATTTGGGCAGCTCTTGCATGGCATCCTTGTTCTGAGCAGTGAAGCCGGAGACGATGAGCCGGTATCTAACAGCCTTGCACGGCTGACTGTGGAGTTTGATGCGCTCTTGACCAAGCTCAGTCGGATAGGAGGTGATGCGAAGCGGAGAGAGCGGTTTCTCTTTAATAACTATTCATTGATCTTGACCATAATTAGCGTACGTCGAACTTTGGCCCATCGCTTCTTTTTCTTTCAATTGCTAACCGCGCGCAGGATACCCAAGGCAAACTAGCAACCGAACGAAAGCAGGTGAGTTTAATCCCGTACCATACGAGGTGCAGGTCATTAACTTCGAATAGCACTTTGACGACTTGCTTAAGAATGTGGGACGACGCGGATAGGATGATTCTTCTCCTTTGAAGATGCGTGGAGGTCCCAGAGATAGAAACAAATTGGGTCCCCAGACACCCAGTTTCCATTATACGTATATGTATTATATGAAGCGCCTTTTAAGAAGCTGTAGATATTTTCTTTTATATACGAACTCCAATGGAGATACTTTCAATTCCATATATCCAAAACGCTTATCGCGGCATTCTCTGCGAGCGGCGCTGATCCCGACTTCTCCACCATCTCCAACAAGATGAATCATACCTTCTCAACCTTCAATTCTGTATATTAGTATTCTTATTTTTTTTTTCCTGGGTCCCTATTTTTATCCTAATTTCGCCTTACGCATAGAAGCTTCATGGCTGCTCGTGTCCCTTTCCCACTCCCAAGGCGATTTATCCCCCGCCGCCAATTTTCCAATACCCGCTCGACCTCCGCGGATGTCACTCACGCGGTATCCTCTTTCTTCCCCTCCTTCCACCAACAAAACACTGACCATATATCGATGAGCAGGTCATCGGAGCAGGCGTCGTTGGCCTTGCTGTGGCTCGTCAATTAGCCTCTAGACCCAACACCTCTACGATTCTCCTAGAACGCCACAATGCGGTGGGAACAGAGACCTCCAGTCGCAATTCAGAAGTAGCCAGCCCCCAAACTACCCACCTCTCTTACGTTGTCATTCTCAGGTTTTCCGAGATGGCCATTGCTTAGCTAACTGCCTCTACTTCAAAGGTAATCCACGCAGGTCTATACTACGGCACCGACACCCTCAAAGCGACCCTCTGCATCCGCGGCAAGCAACTCCTCTACTCCCTCTGCGCCAAACACGACATCCCCCACCACAACACCAAGAAATGGATCGTCTCGCAAACAGAGGAGCAATGGGCCTCGACGCTCCGCGTCCACGAACACGCCCGGTCCCTCTCCGTGCCAACCCGCATCCTCTCCGCGGCCGAGGCGCAACGCCGCGAACCTGAAGTGCGCGCCCTCGCCGGCATCCTCGAGAGCGAATCAACCGGCATCGTCGACAGCCATTCCCTCTTGACATACCTACAAGGCGACCTAGAAGATAAAGGCGGGGACGTCGCCCTCCTCACCTCCGTCACGGGGATCGAGGCCCTAAACGGCGGACGGGACGGGTACAAGATCACAACTCGATCGGGCGACGGCGAAGGCGCCGAGACGACATCCATCACAGCCGAGACGGTGATAAACAGCGCGGGAAACTACGCGTGCCAGATAAACAACATGCTGTTACCGGCCGAGCGCCACCGGACGCCGTTCTACGCAAAGGGCACATATTTCTCGTACGGGGCGTCGTTCCCTAGACCCTCTGTGCTGGTTTACCCGGCTACGCTGCCGGGGCTGGGGGGGCTAGGCACACATCTCACGCTCGATATGGGCGGACGGGTCCGATTCGGCCCTGACGTGGAGTGGGTGGATGATCCGACAGACCTCAAACCGAGCCCGGCGCGGCTGCAGCAAGCCTTAAAGGAGATCAAGTCGTACTTGCCAAATATCGATACGGAGGCGATCAGTCTGGATTACTGCGGGATTCGGCCTAAACTGGGCCGTGGCGGCGTCGTGCATACAGGGAAGACCGGGTTTCAGGATTTCGTCATCCAGGAGGAAGAAGGGTTTCCGGGATTCGTGAATCTACTAGGGATTGAGAGTCCCGGGTTGACGAGTTCATTGGCCATTGCGGAGATGGTAGAGGGGATTCTTTATCGGTAGCTCGTTCTCTCTCTCTCTCTCTCTCTCTATACTATACACAAGCATATACACGACCCAGCATAGTTCATTTAAACTAGTTGATATACACAAAGATATCCAAATATAACCTTCGAAATTCTAGAACACTGGCAGAAGAACGGAATACCCAAGCCTCACAGTCACCTACCTCTCTCTGCCCCATAATAATGTTTGTTTTGAAATTATAATTGGCAAATCCACAGCAAAAGGCCACTTCGCCACGAAAACGCGCCAAACCCTGACGTCAAGACTGACCTCGACCGACACTTCTAGATTTTCTCCCTGCACCAATCTCATCGCATATTTTCTATGAATAAAGAAACACGCTGGATCCAGTTACTCCACATAGATCTAGCATACTTGGAGTATATTCCGAGCCGCGCGATTCCGATAATTGGGACTGATAAGTAAGCCTAGCTACCTTGCGAGGTATAGAAATATATAAATCTCGCCACGTCCTTATTTTCCCTATACGTCCAGTTCTTACCATCCCCTACCCCTACCATACCTATCTATGAATCAAATATCTACGCAGTCACTCAATCAAATCAATAACCCTTAATTTGAAAAACCCATCAAACACAACCCTAAAATCAAAGAAGAAGAAGAAGAAGAAGAATAATAATAATAATGGTCCAATCATCACAACCCGCACCCAAACCTCCCACATCTACATTCTCCAATAACAAAATCCGCAAATCCAAATCCAAATCCACCCCAAAACAATCATCTTCCTCATCCAGATGCTGGGACTGGATCCTCACCGGCGGAAACACACACTACGCCAAAAACCGCTCCTCATTCCTGACCTACCGACGGGCGCCCGGAAAGATCGCCAACAACCGCGTTCTGGGCATCGGGACGGTGCAGCTGAGAGTGAAACGCGCGCCGGACGATGATCGACCGGATACATTGACACTGGAGGATGTGCTGCATATGCCTGATGCGCGGTGTAATGGGCTGAGTCTGAGTCGTTACCGGGGGATGAACCCGGGGGTTTCGGTGGAGGATAGAGGGGGACGTGGGGAGGAGTATTTCCAGGCGAAGAGGGATAATGGTGGGGAGGGGTTGTGGTATGGAGAGGAGTATTGTGGAGGGTTGTCGAGGGTGGTGCTTTGGGGGGATCCCAGGGGGGAGACGTATCTGAGGAATGATGGGAGGGTTTACTTGCTGAGTGTGATTGCGACAGGGGAGGAGATGGAGAGTGTGTATGCTAGGGTTCGGGAGAGGGATTTTTAGATTCGTTTTCAAAGGATTATCGATTTTTATTTGCATAGAATGTGGGTCATTTAGGTATAAATATAATCATACATCAGATCAGGCCGTGCCGGAACGTATAGATTAGGTGGTAGAATATAAGCCATTGCTTATATTTGTATGGGACGGCCCTAGCCAGCTAGAACGGAATCCACGGACTAAATAGCAAGGGTTGGGCTCTGGTTCTGGACGCGTGTTCGCCAGGAATCAACATCCAGGGTGAGCCCTATCGCATCGCAACATTGAACCCGACATGGGCTCGTGAGCACGCTCGAGAGCCGTTGGAAAAATTATATTATAGACGAGCACGTCTAGGTGTCGTCAGCTCACTCCACATCCATGAGGACATCGCTCATAATGTGAAGCACGTATGAAAATTTCCGGACACTCCATTTCCCGGCATCTTTCAGTAGACCTGCATAGTCCAGCAGGATCCGCCGTGCAGATTGATATCCCCCTTGGAAGGGAACTCCACGGAAATATATTGTCCCTCCGTTACGAATAAAGTTCACTGCAGGATGATCGGACGGCGTGAACGACTGGCTACCCCGTGGCTCCATGAAGCTGGTGAATCCCTCGGTCCCAACCTGCTGCCAATCGATATCATCGAGGAGCTCGATTGACGTGCCACCAACCTGCAGCTCGCTGGCACTGGGTACCATAAAAATATAGAGGCCTAGGACGAGCGCGGCAGAGAAGAGTGAGAACACCGAATGGAACATGGTGTGATCAGATGCTTTCCGGTTTGTCATGGCCTTATAGATATGAGCGGCATGAAGGCACGCTCTGCGGGCAGCTGGGGTCTGTGACCACGCAGCGATATCATCCAACGCCTTCTTGGCGGGGAGGGGACCCGCACGTCCAGCAGCCAGGTCGAAAATTTGAATGTCGGCTGTGAGGGTCATACATATGTTGTGCCACATGATTGCGGCGTTGGGGTTGAGGCGCTCGAGCACGTCGCCGTATCTGTCAGCGATTTGCAGCTGGAGGGACGGTAAACATCGAGCACGCCCATCCATGGCGTAGGTATGGCAAGGGGCAAACGGGTAGCTTGCGCGATTTGATAGGAGACGGTGGTACGCTTCTGAGAGTCGCAACTGCACCATGGCCAGTAATGCATGCATGCAGAAATCATCCACAGGGTTCTCGAGTGCAGGGATGGTGACATTTTCCGAAGGAGACATCACGGTGGGCATTAGGAGGCGATTTCCGCTGCTGACTAACTGCATCCATCGCATAGAGCAGCTGGCTCGAAAAAGGCTTTCGTTGCAGGGTAAAATAAGCTGAATCGAAGCGGGGACGATGATCGGACTAGTAGAGAGGAAAGACGAGTACCACGAGTCCAGTAGCAGGAGGCCGGTTATTAACCTGGGCGGCATCAGCATCCGACACATTTAAGCAGAAGCTTCTACAACATACCGTTTAACGGATTCCACCTTGCTCCAAGCCTTCCATCGCATTTCAACATCGGGAACGGTTTCAAAAAGGGTCATATCAAGTATTTGACCTTCTGTTGCGGCAAAAAGCCCGTGTCGTTGGGCAACCTACTTACATGAGCAAATGAAGGGTAAGTGGAAGTTAAGTTTGCACATACCGACATGAGATTGATATATAGCATCTGGGATTTCTCAAGATGCTCCTTCTCCTAGGAATTGATTAGATAGGTCTTTAGTATCTGAAGAAAGCGAATGCCCTACCCCGGTCATGGCGGCCAAATTCAAGAAAAGAAATGCTGCCGCAAAGGTATTCATAGTGCCCACGGAGTTCTCAACGCCAATAGAACATTTGGCAAGCTCTGCAGTAATCTTCTCAAGGACAAACTGCACGATTGTCAGAACGTTGAACAAAACACCGGGGAAGATGGACGTACTGAAAAATTCTTGGATACAAAGTTGGCCGTGCCCTTTGTTCCCAGCATAACCATCCCAATAAGACACATAACATATAACACAGGAGAACGGGTATTTTTAGCGGAGAAAGTTGGAACATGGACAAAAGGGATTAAAGGGTGAAAGTTGCGAAAGTATAAATCAAGCGCCATATCGAGAATTTCGGCAGGCGGAAAGCTGGGGCGGCCCCCAAAAGGGGGTGTAGGCGTGAGAGAAGAGTTTGCTTGAGGATGGAGCTGAGAATTGACTGGGCGCATCTGCCCAAACGACACTTGGAGTTGCTGGCGGCATTCCTCATCCAATCCGTACCTTGATCCCGGAAGAAGGCCGGATGGGCTACTGAAGGACCGGGATGAATGTAGCGAAAAGATATTATCTAGATCGGTGCAAGCAATGTCCCTCCATAGACTGTTCATGATTCGACCGGTGGCGTTGGAGGGGGCTAGCCAGTACCGCTGGACTCTGGCAAATCGTTCATGGGGTATGTCTTGGGTGGATTTATCACTGACACAATCGACAGAGGATTTGATTATCTGTTGTCCTGGAGAGATTGCGGCACTGTCCCCGGTGAGGCTGAAGTTAGAATCACCCACCATATCCAAGGAGCTATGGTGCGATCCTGCGTCCCCACGTGGCTCCAGCCAGAATTGCAGCATATCGTTTGGCATGGTATCGAAAACGGGCCCTTGGTAGGGTTGCTGATTCGTCACGCCGGGAGCTGCGGGCTGAGCAGCCATATCGCTCCAGCCGAAATATGCTTGTTGCTCCTCGGCTGTCATTGGGTTGATGTCGGGTTCGGTTCGCGCATGGTGGGCGGAGATATCGGCAAGGAAGTCAAGGGATGAGGGTGGGAGCACCGCGGCGGCGGCAGCGGAGAGAGAGATATCGCGGGGAGTGACGGGGAAGGGATGAGCGGCGTGAGGGTCATTCGGGCCCATAGGAAGGAAGCTGGGGGCACCGATCGGGGTATGTGTCGGTTGAATATCGGACGGCTGGTTGACGGACGGAGTGCGCGCATTGCTCTGGGCCGCGTTGGTCGCATTTGCACCAGTCCCATTGGTATTATGGCCTTTGGAATGGCGGCTCAAGACGTCACTGGGGAGGAGTCAGTATATAGTATATACTAAGTTGGTGGTTGATATCGTCCTCCCCATTGTCTCACGGAGCGGATAATTTGCGGAGAAGGATGGGGGTCAACATGCCTTCGGGAGAATCGTTTATGGCAGACATTACACTCGTACGGCTTTTCCTTGGTGTCTACAAAAGGTTCTGTAAGTGACCAAAGAGTTAATCGCAACGGGAACTGAAGGTACTGACGCGACCGTTCATGACGTTTGAAATGCTCCGTCTTCTTGAACCGCCGGTCACAGATGGTGCACTTTTTGATGACCATGATGGGACTCGCGGGGGGACCGGAGAGAATAGAATGGGATTAGAACGAGGGGCACATATTGCAGCATGAGCAGCGAAAGGAAGAAGAGAAGAAAAATCGCGATGGATGGTGGAGAAGAAAAGCACGACGCCAATAATGAATCTGGGAAGATGGAGATGAGGGGAATGACTGATACGGTAAGGTACGGGTTGGCCTGAAGGATCCGTGGGTCAGAGGCTGCTGTCATTGGGTATGGTACCGTATCCACTCGGGGAGGCATTATGGGGTATGGCATCCCGGTTAACTCTGTTGACAGGATATATAGAAAGAGATAATAATTACTGAGGGCGAAAGAGCAGAAGGTCATCTATTCTGGAAGACCCATAGCATATCTGATTATCGGTTTTTTTGCGACCGGAAATTACTCCCTACCTTAGGTCGAGGGTTAAATACGCCACGACCAACGGCCCAACTGCATGCATGCATTTCGAACAGGAGAATTCTTCTCATCGGGAAAGCCCACTGGCTGCAAATAATCATCTCAATAACGCTCGGAGTAATGGCTTGCGTCGTGTTTCTACCCTGCATTCTGGCCCGGATCGACGCCTCCACAAAGCTGGGCTAGCGGGAAGCCGGCAGTTCTCTCGCCATCAACTCCCGGTCTCACTTACTACAGCCTCGACAATGTTGATCACAGCTATCATTTGACAGAATGATTTGCAAATTTGAAGTACAGACAGACCATCTACGAGGATTCCACCATTTCAGCCAGCTTCTCGTTGTCATAGTATACCTCTACTCGCTGCTTCCGCGCCTCCTTATCGGCCTTCACCTGCCGCAGTAGGATCTCTTGGATATTGGGATACGAGGAGAATTTGTCCTTACACGGGGTAAGGCATGGTTCTTTCAACCCTTGAGAGAAGAGAAAATTACGCACCGGAAGAGCATCCCAAACCTCAGGATCTGTGCCCTGATTCTTGAATGTCCCGCTGCCCGAGCATACTTCGAGAAGAGGAAAGAACGACTACTCTCCACCATGATAGTCATTTGATCTGCAAATGTTAAGAATATACTCCTATTGATACGACAGAATAGAGGAGGCGAGGGAAGGGGCGTAGTACTTTCCAAAATTCTCCGCGCTTCATTCACTTGATTTCGCATCTCATACACATAATCCTGGCTGAGGTTCCCAAGCAGCGTATGGGCGTATGACGGACCTCACCGGGCAAAACCTCATCGGGGCGGCCTATCCCACTCCCATACAAAGAGGCCAGGAACTCCGTGGCAGAGTTGCGGTGGAAGTATGGAAGCCGAAATGTGTTCGATGCCACGTCCCATCGAGGACCGAACTAGAAGAAGTCCGCCAATCGGGTGACAGGGTCGCGCGAGGCCGCTGTCAGAATTTCCAAACCAGTCCAAAAAAAGGTCGAGTTTCTCAATAACACAGCTGCCAGCTTATCTATCTCCGGGTGTCTCAAATCTTGAGATCATGCGTTCACTGTCAAGGACTCTACTGCTTTTAACGAGCCAACATACCGTCTCATCATGCCTTTTCTTATTACGGAATGGCTCGTCGGAATATCATAATAGTTGCCCAAGGTGAAGCTAAAAAGAATTATCTGTGTCAAGCTACGGGATGCTTTCTTGTGTGAGGAGGTTGTATGCTACCGAGTGATGTAATATCGGGAACATCATGACCGAATCCTACGGCAAGCTATTGATGCCACTCCGCCATATCAAAGATTCTCAAGTCCTTTTTACAGCTGAAACCACCTCTTACTAACTAAGGGCTTACCTTCAGGCCCTTAGGCACCTACTTAATAACTAGATCCACTTAAACAGCCCCCGTAGCACATCTCTAGGCACCTCCCTAATCATCTCCCCAGGCACATTTTCAGTATCTCTTTGAGCATCTCCTCAAGCGCTTTGTTAGTAGTTTCCTTGACCCGCGGGATCCAACGTCGTCGACGACGCTGGCGAGGCGTAGTGAGCTGGGGGAGGCTGCTTGTTGACGGTAGAGTTGGCATCAAGGAGGTCAACTTGGATGCCTTGTTGGGAGCGCAGCAGACCGAGGAGAAGGCCGGAGGGACCAGCACCGACAACGATTACCTATGGTTTATTAGTGTTGATAGT
Source organism: Aspergillus conjunctus (assembly GCA_027569095.1). Taxonomy (NCBI): domain Eukaryota; kingdom Fungi; phylum Ascomycota; class Eurotiomycetes; order Eurotiales; family Aspergillaceae; genus Aspergillus; species Aspergillus conjunctus. Next base: position 142,487 of record JAPDEL010000007.1, on the reverse strand, counting down.
GACGGAGACTTTAGTGAGAATAACGGACCTTCTTGAGAGCCATTTTACTAGTGATTCTGCTTGCCTAATCTCTGGAGACTCTGATATCACCGGGAGTTTGTATAGTTTCATCGTGGGTAATACACCAGCTCTCCTCATTTGGAGTTGCGCGGCTGCGGTAACCGGGAAGAATCCCCAAGTTCCGGGGATACTTCCCAAGGGACATAATATTAATTTGGAAAAGTAGGTTCAAGGGGAGATCTCAGCAAGAATAGTTTCATTGGCTGAATACTATGCTTGCAATCTACCACAGAAACTGTTGCTGGAATTTGACCGAAGGCGCTCCACTCCACTTATTCTCACCCGGTTGCACTTCGGCTACGGCCTGATTTATGTCCGTTTCTGAGCCCGGGTCTGGGCCTGGACTTGTGAAGGGGGCCCGAAAGTCAAGTGGTCTTTCCCCCAAAGCCCCCGACGCACCACCACCACTACCACCTGCAACAGGAACAGGAGTATGCGGGTAGATATGATTAGGAGGTTGAGGATGTTGAGTAACAGGGGGCGAAGAAGCGGCATGCTGCTCTACCCCAGACCCCAATTCACTTCGAAGACAGTCGTCCTGCCAGGCTCGAATCTCCGAAACAGAACCCAGCGGAAACCGGCTCCAGTACTCGTTGCCTCGTTTTCCAGGTCGGGGCTGGGGCGAAGCGGGATGATGTGGGATGCCAGCTGAGAGCTGAGAATCGGATATCTGAGCGAGAAGACTCAAAAGAAGGTTCTCAGTCTCATGGAGACGATGCTCGAGAGCGTCGATGTAGCCTTTTGCGGGACCTCTGGGCTCGCATCGCGTTAGCTGGTTTCTCTAGTAGGGAGATAATTTTTTTTTTTAAAAAAAAAAAAGAAAAAGAAAAATAGACGCACCGTTTCAATTGCTCCGGCCAATCACAGTTTCGCCGATGTTGCAGACATTGAATACAGATTGGACTTCAGAAATTAATATCGTTGTACATAACCTAGGGGTGATTGGAGGATGGTGATCGTGTGTGGCTTACCGATTTCCACTGCACTACTGAATTAGTAGGGTTTGTATAGGAGTAGGTCCTTACTTTTTGTTTGCGCAGCCGGCAGGAATTACAGGCGACTGTAATTCGGGATTTCGAAGGAGGCATTTCCAACCGGAGCGATAATGATTCAATGGCTTTAACGCTTAAGAATGTTACCTAGGTTGTGTTGGGGAAGAACGAAGAAACGGCGATGAGTAGAGTGCGGTTATGCGGGGTTCGGTTGATGGTTTAGCCGAATCGTTTCCCCAGTATGACCAACAATCAATACCCATGATGGGATTAAAATTTTTAAAACTGGGATAAACGATTTTCTATACGGATGAAGCACTGGATAGAAAAGAATGGAATTTTTATGAAGAAATTGCGTTGCATGGTAGAGGAATTGACAGTCTTCAAATGCTACCATCTCTAAGTCCAGAGTCAAGAGAGTATGAACGGTAAGTCTGGCTCAAGGTGTGAAAGTACAACAATGTCATGCCTTATTTAGTACAAGGTTGCATATTGAGCAGTCACCCGAGATATAACCCTAAAGGTAGAATGGGAGAGTTGGGAATTTCGTTACTTGTGGTACCTACCTAGTGCCCCATGCGCGGAAGCTTCAAAGAATAAGCATGTTTGAGGGGAATTTGAACGCAGTTCGTAGGCCGATTTCAAACATCATATCCTCCCTACAGCACAGATTCAAAGTTTATCTCCCCCTGGCGTCTTCGAACTGCGATCCTACCAGATGCATTCGCCATCGACGAGCGTCCATAGTTAACCGGAAATGGTCTATCACCCACGAGTCTCATATCATATTTCAAGAGGATATGACAGAGCGCAATCTTAGTCTCGTGGGCGACAAAGAACCGACCAGGGCATGCAAGGGCTCCATAACCAAAGCCCATGTGGTTGACGCTTGGAGAAACCAACTGGTGGAGATGTTCCTGGCCCGGTATTTGACGCAGCTTCAGGAATCGATCCGGAATGAACGTCTTCCCTTCGGGATAAACTAAATTGTTGTTCATGTGGCAGGTAGTTACAAACATTGTGTGATTTTTTGGAAGCTTGACACCGTCAGATAGTTGGATATTTTCTTTGATGAGGCGTTGCATGCTAACTAAGTTTTTCTCTCACTTGTGTTAGCATATAGGCATGCCCTTGATGAAGGATAGGGAAAGCAAAGGCAAAGCAATGGCAAAGAGAAAGAGTGTGTGTCAAACCGAAATGAACTGGCTTCAGACGTTGGCTCTCCTTCAGAATGCTGTCGAGTAGCTTCAAGCGTTGTATAGATTGCTTTTTCAATCCACCGTCTTCTCTCATCACCGAGATGACCTCATCCCGGAGATCCTTGATTAACTCTTCGCGGCCACATATATCGTAGATCGCCTGCGTGAGGAAATCAGAAGTGGTATGGATCGCAGCAAATGAGAATTGAATCTGGACAAGAACAGGGTCATAGGCCAAATCTCCACAAACGCCTTCCAGCCATTCGATCGCGTCGTTAAACCGGAGTGATGGCTTTATTTCTCCTTCTAAGGCCGCTGGTGGTTTGCGAGCCCGCCTCGCCTCAAGTATAGGGTTGAGTATCTCCCGGATTTCGGCTATGTATTTTCGAAGCTTCTGACAAGATGGAAGAAACCAGTGCACAATGAGTCGAAGAGGTTTAGGCCAAAAGTTCAACATATAGGCTGCCCTCGCCGCCGTCAACGTATAGTCCTTGCTGATGAAGAGCCAACGAGGGTTGTGACAGAGCATCTCTCCCCAGAAAGCTCGGGCAGAAAGGCGAGCGATAATGTTAGTGATGGTCTCTTTGAGATTGATTTCGCTCCATTCTAATATTTCCCCGAGAGTGTGCCAGTGGACTAGATTGTAGCAACCCTGCCGTGCGGTAGTACATACCAGCCTGATCCGTCCAATGATCGCGAAAAGCCAAGGCAGTTTCTTTTAAAAGTGGCAATGTCAAATCTCCTAGAATCGTCATTGTTAGGTTAAGCGGTGTCAGTGTAATTATATTCCCCCTTTCCATTTCAAACTAAGGCATACCCAGCGCTGGAGTCAAACCCTTCTGTATCACCAAATGTAAAATGGTTGGACCATTTGTCATTTTCTTGAATGGTTCAAAACCTGGGATATCCGAATGAAACATTTTAGCGATGGCTCCCTGAATGTCAAGATCCTTATGGTCCCTAATTTCAAGAGCATATCTTGGGTGTAAAGCTATTTCTGGGCCTCTCTCTGTGTAAACCAGGAAAGCTTTGTGGGTCGCTCTATGGGGAGTATCAATGGTAAGCCCCATATGTGCGTTAAAGTTGGAAGTGTGATCCTCGAAATGACCAGATTCAAATTGCGAGGGGGGCTCATAGTAACCCACCTCAACCCAGCTTTGATCAGCTCCTCGCCACCACATGCGAACCGCTTCCTCGCATAAAACCCAGAGACTTCAAAAACCCCTTTGCCGTTGATTACGGGTAAATTAGCCCGTTCATAGCCTCTTAGACCATAGTAAAGAAAGAGTAGACCAAAGATCAACCCTCCGACCCGCAACAGCGAATCACTGTTGTATGCTGTGATCAAACCACCGGCAGGCATTATCTCATTTCTGATGCTTTGATAGACTTGAAGGACAAGTTAGACTTGATGATGAGAGAGTTTCCATACATGGAGTTTTTAATATCGGTTTCTTTTCCCACTCTATATATCGACATTGTAGAAGGTAATATAACTAAAAAGACTAAAGGCTTGGGCAATAGGTAGGTAGTACAGAAATCACAAATGTACCGACGATACCATTGCATTATGCTCCCGCGAGTAGAAGCCAGCATAGTTACATTTCCCCGTTCAGATCCATCTTCAGGATCAATGGGTTAATGAAAGTTGTCTTGTTCGCACGGGCCTCTCCTTTTCATAGAAAGTCCATGAGATGCTCCCCCAGAACGTATGAAGCCCAAAGCGATACCGGAGAGTCAAGGTTCAAACTGTAAACAGTATTGGAGTAGACAGGCTTGATTTGGCTTCATGTGACGGAGTAAAACCTTGGCTAGTTTAATTTCGGGAAACTTGCAACGAAAGTTTAGCCGAATGGTTCTTCCGCCGGATCAGGCCCAACTATATAATTGCCCACAACAATGGGCTCACTTGTTAACGGACCATAATTACCACAGTATCCTTTGGAAAAATATTTCTCAGCATGCATAAGATAGCTTCTATTCCGGGCGACGGCATTGGTCCTGAAGTTGTGGCAGCCACCATCCAAGTGGTGACCAAACTGGCCTCCAAACTCGGCTTTCAGATCGAATTCACCCACATCCCATGGGGAAGCGACTATTACAAGGAAAAAGGAAAATTCATGCCCGATGACGGTCTGGATATGCTTCGGGGTTTCGGTGCGTGCCTTTTTGGCGCAGTAGGGGCTCCAGGTATGCTTGCTTCAATCTGACTTGATATGTACTTTGAATCCCTAATCGCTGCAGATGTTCCTGATCATGTCTCCCTTTGGGGACTGTTATTGAAAATCCGCGGTCCCCTTCAGTTATATGCCAACGTCCGCCCCGTACGAACCTTCCCCGGCACAAGGAGCCCCCTCAATACTACTCGAAACGGCATTGACTGGGTATTGGTCAGAGAAAATTCCGAGGGCGAGTACTGCGGACAAGGAGGACGCAGCCACATTGGGCAGCCCTGGGAAGCTGCTACAGAGGTCGCTGTGTTCACACGTGTTGGGATAGAGCGTATTATGCGATTTGCATTCGAAACAGCTCAATCGAGACCTCGCAAAAAGCTCACGGTCGTGACCAAGAGTAATGCGATGCGTCATGGAATGGTGTTGTGGGACGAGGTGGCTGAGATGGTATCTCGCGACTTTCCTGACGTCGCGTGGGATAAAATGCTGGTTGACGCGATAACTATTCGAATGGTTGCTGAGCCCGACTCTCTGGATACTATCGTTGGAACCAACCTGCACATGGATATTCTGTCGGACTTGGCTGCTGGGTTGGCAGGTTCAATTGGTGTCGCTCCATCGAGTAACCTGGATCCGACCCGTAAGAGCCCCTCTCTATTTGAACCAGTCCATGGAAGCGCCTTCGATATTACGGGAAAGGGAGTTGCCAACCCAGTGGCGACTTTCTGGTCTGCTGCAGAGATGCTCTCCTGGCTGGGAGAGAAAGAGGCAGCGCAGAAGTTGATGGGATGCGTGGAAAGCGTGTGTGCGGCGGGGATTTTGACGGCAGATCTGGGGGGAACAGCGAGAACACAGGATGTCGTGGATGCAGTGTGTGCTGAAATTGATCATCTCGATAATTAGAGCGTAGTGCGAGTGTTGTGGTGTTGTTGCCATGCTCCGAGATATGTTGCAGTATAGAAATGTGAATAACCTCGGAAGGACAATTCCTCCGACCCTCCTACGTCTTTGTTCGTCCTCCCGTCTTCTCGTTTCAATACTCTCTCAGTCATGACTCAACTCTCGAATCAACAGCACAATGGTCAAAATGGAAACTCCCGAGATAGGCTCTCTCACTGCCCACTCCCCGCAAGAGAGTCAGTTTGTCGGCTCATCCAGCGGCGTCTTCTTCATCAATACCGTCCGCCAGGCGTTTTTCTGCAACTCCTCAGGCGAATTCCCTCCTCCTGAAGATACTCTCGTGGGCAGGGACACGACTCCCCATGGCCAGGGAGGTCCTGTAATATCACTATGGGAGTACGATCCCTCTGTTGTCAGCGTATTGGGCCAGGCGCCACCCCTCGATCTGGCGCGAGACCTCATGATGGCCTACTTCAAAGTCTGGCATCCTCTTTTTCCATTTCTGCATGGTCCAACATTTCTACACGCGATGGAGTCTCTCTATTCACCTAATCCTACTCATCCTACTTCGGAGCAGCACAGCGGCTCCCGCAATCAAATCCCAAGCAAGTCCAGCATTCCCTGGACCACCATCTTTCAGTGCGTCTTCCACCTGGCTAGTCTGGTTCGTCCAGATCTCTCGCTTCCGCCAGAGTGTCGCATCAAGACCCCTATTACAACGAGCATGCACTCGCTCCTGGCACCCCTCACGGCCCGTCACAACCTACTTTCTCTACAGGCGCTGTTGGCTGCCCAGCTCTATCTTGTGGCGACCATGTCTCTCCGCACCGCCTCCACCGTAGGCGGCTGCATCATCCGCTCCATGCTCCACGCAGGCCTCCACCGGTGTCCATCCCGCTACCGCGAATTGTCCGGCTCCTCACAGCATCGGAATCTCCGAAAACGTATCTTCTGGTCCGCCTACGCCTTGGATCGCTATCTCAGCCAAGCACTTGGCCTACCGCTCGGAATCCAAGACTCAGACATCGATGTCTGTCCACCAGGAAGCCCAGAACTCCACCGTCCACTACAACATCTTCCACCTCGCCCGTCCTCCCCAACTTCAACCCAAAGTAGCATACCCAATCGCTCACAATCAACCACCGAAAAAGAAACAGAGAAAAAGGAACTCCCTTTCGCCAGTTACGTCCAATCCGGCAAACTCACCGGCGAAGCCCTCGAGCTCTTCCACAAGTCCATCTTCGTCCGCTCCATCTCCCAAACCTCTATCCTCCTCCTCACAACCTCCGTCCACAAATGGTGGAATAGTCTTGACCTCCCATCTCCTCCCCCACCCCCAGACCCGCAATCCCCATCAACCCAAGAAGGACCCTCTGACCAAGAACCCCCCTTCAACTTTACCCCTTTCTTCACAATCCTCTACCAGCATCTTCTCCTCCTCATCAACCGCCCCGCCCTCTCCCTACCCCCCTCTACCCCCGAATTCGCCTCCGCAATGCAGTCCTGCATCTCAGCCGCCCGCCACATCCTCCTCGCCCTCAACCACCAACGAGACACAAACCAGGCCCTGTTCTGGCCCGGGTTTCTCTCCGCAGCTTGGATGGCAGGGTTAGTTCTCGCCTTCGCATGCCAGTTAGGGCAGTACGTTGTGTCGAAGGGTTTGGGGTTCGTTCCTCCTTTAATTTCATCTCTCTCTTCCAGAATTATATTACAGAGGAACACAACACTAACATTAACCGGGTGGTAGGGAAATAAACTCCTGTCTTGACTTCCTCCGTATCATGTCTGATCAATGGGAGCCCGCTAAACACTGCCACCGCGCGTTGTCGGTTCTATCGAGGGCGATTTCACGATTAGATCCTGACAGTTCAAATAATTTTAGCAACAACCAGTCTTCCTCGATCGAGGCGTCCGGCGAATCGAGTATAAGAAAGAGACGGAGATTCAATCCTCGGGATTCAAATCTTGGGGGTACGGAACCTGTCCTGCTTGAGGAGGGTGAATCTAGGATGGCCATCCCGCCGACATCAGGCGATAGGAACGGCGAGGGGAGCAGTAATGTAGTGGATTTGAGCTGGGATCAGTCCTTAGAGTTGGATATGGATATGGTGGATCTCCTGCAGGGCGCGAATTTCGATGGTTTGATGGATCTGTTTGGACAGCAGTACCCTACTTTTTAGGTCTACGATCCACTATATATATTTACCAGATGGTACTGAGATACATACGAAGCTACACTACACTACACTAAATGTATCCGTGAGGAAGTCATAAGTCTATATTACACTCGTGTCAACTCGAAACTAAAGCGATCAGGTAAGATGTCGGGACAGGAAGAGAAGAGACATCATAACTTCCTCCCTCTCGTCACATGAAAATAGAAGAGACCATGGCATCCGAGCAACTTTTCTCCCGTCCGAATCAGGGTGCATCCCTCAGTCAGGTCAAACAATCTTTATCGGTTGTTCTCCGCGGAATGAAGGTGTCCACACAGGAAAGAAGGCGGTTAATGCGAATGTCGCTCCACTTGATACGGGTAGGTGACACCGCGATAAAAAAAACTTTTAGGAAACCGAGGGATATCAGGACCAGGAGGAAAATAAAAAAAAAAAAGGAAAAAAAAAGGAAAAAAATAAAGTGAAAGAAGGCGGAGTGGGAGGAAGACAAGGGATGCGGTATAAAAGAAATGAATCGTTAATTCAAAGGGGGGTCATGTCATCAAAAATAGAACGTGGAAAAAAAATCCCGACATGGCAGGTCTGCGGTACACCAGGCATTCAGGTCACATCTACGACTTGTTCTCCTCAGTAGAGGTCTCCTTGGCGGCCTCTTTGGGCTTGGCAGCCTCGCCTGCCGGCTCATCACCCTTGTTCTTCATGTACTCATCATAAACGCTGAGGGCCTCATCGACCTTAGCACGCAGAGCATCCTCATCCTCAAGCCTAGAGCACAAAAGTCAGTTCATGATACAAATCAGCTGAAAAATATCCGGCAAAGTGAACTTACAGGCCAAGCAACTCAGTGTTATCCATCTCCAAGAGCATACCGGTAATCTTGCCGGCCAGCTCGGGCTGCTGTACTTGGATCTTGGGGTAGAGGGCCTCTCCAAGCATCTGCTTCTGCTGAGGAGCGGGGGCAGACGAAAGAGCCTGAGCGCTGAGACCGCCAGCGGGAGCAGGCTCATCACCACGTCCGGCAGGCTGAGCATTCTGTCCACGACCACCTTGACCAGGACGGCCCATCTGACCCTGCTGAAGGGGAACGCCACCACGGCCCTGTCCGTAACCAGGTCCACCGCGCATACCCTGACCCATGGGCATTCCAGGAACCTGGCCGCGGCCACCGGCACCGCGTCCGAAGGCCTGGACCTGAGCCATAGCCTGGGGGTAGCCCATACCGTTAGGAATACCACCGGGACCCTGCATAGCACCCATGGGAATACCCTGGAAGTTAGGAGGAATCTGCTGGTTAGGGCCCATGCCGCGTCCACCCTGCTGGCCAGGGAAAGGACCGGGGTACTGGCCGGGGCGTCCACCAGGGATACCCATCACCATGCCGGGCTGAGGAGGGAAGCCCATTCCTCCGCGCTGACCACCGGCGGGGATGAAGCCCTGCTGGCCAGGCCCATAGAAAACAGCGGGCTGCATGTACTGGACCACCAGTTAGAAATTAAATTCGGTCAAATTTGTGGGGTGGGAAAAAGGGACGACGAATACATACAGTCTGGGGCATACCCGCGGCAGCGGCGGCCTGCTGCTGGCGGATGTTGTTGCGGGCCTGGATGCTAGCCTCGAGCTGGCTTCGGCGGACATCCTTGCGCTGAGCAAGGGCAACGTAGAGAGGCTTGCCGTTGACCATTCTCTGGTTCATCTCAGTGACAGCCTTAGAGGCCTCATCGGGGCTGCTGAAGCAGACGAAACCAAAGCCCTTGCTCTTTCCGAGAAGCTTCTTGTCGCCCTTCTTCTCGCCCTCCTTCTCCTCAGAAGTTTCCTTGGGCTTCTCTTCTTCAGCCTCGGCCTTATCATTCTCCTTGGTAGACTCCTTCTCCTCGGATTCGGGAGTATCATCATTCTCAGTGGCGCTGTCACGCATGACCTTAGCGGAAGTGATAGTGCCATAAGATGCGAACAGGTCGCGCAGCTTCTCGTCATCAACGTCATCAGTGAGGTTCTTGACGTAGAGGTTGACGCCCTGGTACTTAGAGGCCTTCTCCATACGGGCAGCCTCGTACTGCTTGCGCAGCTCCTCTTCGCGCTCGTGCTTCTTCTGGGCACGGCCCACGTAGAGCTTCTGGGTGCGGACATCCTTCTCGTTCATTTCGTCGACGGCGGCCTGCGCGCTCTCGTGGGTGGAGAAGTTGACGAAACCGAAGCCACGGCTCTTGCCCTCACCATCACGGCTCAGGGTGGCCGAGGTGATGTCACCGTACTTCTCGAAGAGGTCACGGAATTCCTCATCGGTCACATCGGGGTCGATGTTCTTGATGTAAATGTTGGTGAAGTTGGCCTTCATCTCCTCAAACTTGCTCTGGCGGTCCTTCTTGGAGATGTGGTGGCCGACGAAAACCTTCTTGTCGTTCAGAAGCATACCGTTCACGTGCTTAATAGCGTTGTTGGCAGCCTCGGCAGTTTCGTAGTGAACGAAACCGTATCCCTTGGAGTTACCGAACTCATCCTGGGCGACCTTGCAGGAGAGGATGTTTCCAAAGGCGGCAAAGGTGTCGTGAAGAGCCTTGTTGTCAATGGCATTGTCGAGGTTCTTGATGAAAACGTTACCCTGACCAGTCTTACGAAGAGCGGGGTCGCGCTGAGACCACATAATCCGGCAAGGCTTTCCCTTGATGAGGGTGTAGTTGAGGTCCTCTAGTGCACGCTCACCGTGAGTGGTGTCGTTGTAGTTGACGTAGGCGTATCCGAGCGAGCGACGGGTAACGGCATCACGGCAGACACGGATTGAGGCGACCTGGCCGATCGAGGAGAAGAGCTCATAGAGCATAGCCTCGGTGACAGAAGGGTCAAGCTCACCGACGTACAGAGACGCGGAGTGTGCCTGGTTCGAGGCAGCAGCCGAGTTCTCGACAGCAGTGACCTCGGGAGCGGGGGTAGTGCTGGCATCGGGAGTGCCGTTGGAAGAGTTTTCCACGGGGTTGGGGGTGGTGGAAACTTCGGCAGACATTTTGAAGGTGATGTTACTGTGAGAACAGAGAACGGAGTTAGCAAAAGAAGGTTTACTGTGGCGGTATAACCAGGCCAAGTATCAAAGTACAAAAAAAAATAGACAAATTAAGGCCAAAGAAAACGACAGGTGAAGTGGACTATTTCAGAATCTGGTAGACCCTTCACAAAGTACTGGCAAGACAAGATATCTATATGGAGAAGAGAAGAGGGCTCAAAGGTGTTCCCTCAGAAAACACATCCAGCGTGGGCTGTTGTGTTCACCCAAAGGCGGTTTCCCTCCGGAGAGGGTACCTCTTATCAATGATATCACAGGGAAGCGGTAGGGCAATCGCACAAACAGAAAAGAAAAACGAAACAACAGAGCCAGCGCAATAAACGTACGATATAAGTTGACACTCAGAAGACGACCGTGGACAACGGTTGGAGGGAGTTGACGTAGGCGATGCGAAGAGACGCGATCACGAGGAATGAGGGAAAAGGCGGCAGCGAAAAGAAATTATTCCACACACACACCGCACAGTCCGAGGAAGTGGGAAAAGGGTTTCAGATGGAGGGATCTGAAAGATGAATATTTATTTTTATAGATTTTCCGGGTTTTTTTGAAGATTTTTTTTTCCGATAAGAGTCGAAAAAAAGGGAGGATTGACAAGGGGGGAAGAGAAGAATGGAAAAGGAATTTTGGAGGAGAGGATGAAGAGAAGAAGGAGAAGAGAGAATGAGGAGGAACGACCGAAAAAGGCGAAGGCGAACAAAAATCCAAAACCACTTACTTTTTTTTTTTTTTTTTCTTCTGGAAAACTCAAAGGAATTTTTTGGTTCTTGTTCTTTTCTCTGTTTTGTTTGGTTGGAGTGGCGGAGCTAAGCCAAGATAGGTTAGCCCTGTGCCGCTATAAGGGCTTTTGTCGGAAGGGACTGCTCAGGCACCAAGTCTAGCGGCCTCAGGCGGACGTCCGTTCTTTGAGGTTGCTGTCTTTGTTCTTCACGTGGTTCAAGGGAACGCCTCTTACAACCACTACTACTGAGTAATATTAAATATTCCTCATCTCATTAATGGTATTGAAATTCTATTGGTAGTTTATATTTCTCAATACACGCTGGAATCCAGGAATTTGAAAACAGAGTTCGCCGTACGCCGGAGCTATGCATCTCATCCACCATGTTGAGTAGAATGTACGGCCATAAGTATGTAACATTAAATCACAACAATATCTATATCAACCCCATTTACGTCTAGCTCAGGTCGAAACCGGCTCCTGAATTGATGGCATAAAGAAGCTTCTCCCGCAAAAGACCGGCACTGCGGTACCGCGGGAGCTTAAGGAGGTTCACGCAGGTGCTCGTACTCGGGAGTCGTTCTTGGTCCTCGCTAGAGTCGCGAATACTAAACCGGGGGTTCAAATGACTAAATCCGAGAAGGGGTGCGCGAGGTGTCGAGGTCACGAAGCGCAATACCTTCTGCCGCTCCTCATTCGTCATCCGTTCCATAACTTCCCAGAAGAGCTTGACAGTCGGGTGCTCCTCCTTATCATCCCCAATGGTGTACAATCCTCCGTAAAGCGTGTTGTGTCGAAGGTCCGCTATGTCGATATCTCCCGATTCCCCACTAACCAATGTCTGCAATTCCGACTGGTTAAACATGGACAGCCACGACGGCTGGATGATTTGACCCAGCCCTTGCAGGAATGCATTCGTCTGCATGGCCGGCTGCACCTGGAGGCGGTAACGGGCGATGTAAGAAATGTATACAAGTCGATTCTGGTTGGTCACCGCTATATCTGATCCGTGGCTTTTCAACTCCCGCGTGATGGCCCGGGTACCTGAATTCAGGCGTGGGATGGTGTCGGTGACCGTGAAGTTCAGGGCGAAGTCTTCCACGTCTTCTGGGTAATTCTTCAATTGAAGCTAATAAAAAGTCGATAGGTCAGCCCGCAGATTGACGATATAGATGGGGGTAGTATTTTACTTACTAAGCCCTGGTAGAGCCCCGAGTCGAGATCCTTCAAGTCATTAAGGTTGGCCCGGTATGCGCTCTCGCGCTGAGCAGAGCCCAATCCACCAGTCAACGCCCATTTGAGTAGGAAAAAGGATGCAAAGCCAACATCGACCAGTATACCCTCGTACAAACATTTTCCGATCACCCGACCCAAAAACTCATACCGCCGCAGCAAGCTGCGAATCCGTTCATTCCACTCCGGGCTATTTTCTGTAAATTTCAATTCCCTGAGAGACTCTTTTCGCTGCTCGACCGCAACGGGGTTGGGATAGAGCAGGTGCTGGTCATTTTCTTCAAATAAGTTCAATTCACTAGTGGACTTGAAGGCTTCATTGGTAACACTCGTTAGGAATTCTTTGGTGACGCCACCACCGTCAATCCCTGCTTCCGCCGTATTGAACTTGTCGATAAAAGTAATTTGAATCGGCTCTTTCAGACCATCCCCAAGTTCATAAAACTGATCGAAAGCGTCCTCAAAAACACTTTCACGTCGAATATTGGCATGATGGCGACTCAAAATATCGTGCAGTGCGGGACGACCGTCAATCATTCGTCCCATTGATGCTTGTGCCACGGACATCCGCCATGAATCAGGATCAACGAAGCCTTGTCTACGTCGCATTTGGTCACGATGGATGAATTCGCGGAATATCTGAACACGAGTAGGAAACGGGATAAAAAAGGGCATGTTCTTGAGGATCTCAAGCCTTGGGGCAACCGCCTCCAACTGTTTACGGCGGGCGGCTTGTTGCTGGCGTCGCCTGAGAGCCTCAATCCGGCGGGTTTGCTGGGCACGACCAGTTCCTATCAGCCCTAAAGAAGGTTCATAGTATGCATAACTCATAAAGTCATCCTGGTCATCTTCCTCGTCTTCGTCTTGAAGCTGGTGTCTGCTTTCCTCCTCCGCAACAACGGCGGGAATGAACCCCTCCATATCAAATCGGCCAGTCATCAGCCAGTGCCCATCAGGAAGGAATTTGCGCCGCGAATCACGCTCATGAATCATCCGCAACAGTCCTGTTACGAGGCCCTTGAAGTAATCAAGAGGAATTCCTGTGACACCGGGTAGTCCCTTCTCTTTGTTCTTGATTTCTAGATCCCTGACACTGGTAATGGAGTCGGATGGCGGGGCAATTGAGTTGAAATAGTTTCGAATACCACCGGTATCCTGAACGGCCTCATTTTCATTTAGATCTCCAGAGTTCCAGTACAGCGTGAATGCAAGGTTCTTCAGAAATACTGTCATGTCCTTCACATCACGAAGGGGAAGCGCGCTCTCCTGAGTCCAGGACACTCGGGTGTTCGTCGAGGCGGTGAAAGACGAGCCACTGGAGAAGAACTCCTCATCATCCATCACCTTGAGAACAAAGGTATATAACTCGAGGAAAAGAAGAATTATTGTCCATTCTTGATCCCTCTCCGTCTGGATTAAACCAGGTGAGCCAAACGTTGACTCGCTAACCGGCTTCAACAAGGATAGCACCTTTGTCGAATCTTGACTGATCGCACGGAAGGTTTTACTGGATTGGGAGGCGTGCCAGAAATACTTGATAGCCGGTATCCTAGGCCCAACACCACCTGTTCTTTCATCCGCTGAGGTAGCCGATCCCAAGTACAACCACATACGTATATCATCCCCTCGTCGGGGAAACACTCTAAGAAGAGTCAAGGCATATGTTGCAAGAATCTTGGCCTCTTTGGAGGCATCAGAGTGGGAATCTGCCAACTCTCCGCGTGAAAGGTGGGTGGGCTGGAGCTGCGAAAGAAGACCCGTGATGCTACTTTGGTTAATGAGACTGACTAATTGTTCCTTGACAAAAGGATGCAGCGGCTCCCTTTTCGGGGAGTCATCGAGATCTAAGGCTTCCTCCGCTTCCAGACGTCGCGAGATATGTACTGCGGTAGAATTCAGCAGCTCAGACACGACCTGAACGAAACCAAGTTCAGGGACATGATGCACCGCTTGGCTTCCCAGGGCGTGCCTGTGAAAGTAAATCAGATAGGCTAATAGCCAGAGACGGGAATCCACGTCCTCCGGGATTTGTGGGTGGTCACGGGAACGGGACTGGAGAGCTCCCAGCGCGGAAATTAACAATTTGTAATTAAGATTATTTGCCAAAGTGTCCAGCGACCCTATTGTTGACAGGAGGTCTGGAATGGTTAAATAGCCCCTAGCAAACCACTCATAAGCAGTAAGAGTTTCCGAGGTTATCGGCTGGAGTAAAGCCAGGACACTGCTAGTTATTTCGTCATGGGACAGAGGGAGCTGGCAAGAGGCGGACGCAGAACTGGTTGTGAGGGTTGCCATAGTGGAGTAGTAGTCCTTTGCTAGACGCGCCATCTGCTTCGGAATAAGACCGGCCAGGAATATAAGTAGCCGGAGGAGATGGTTAACCGCAAAGGTAGGGAGAGTCGGGGAGGTAGCTGAATGCGTCACTCGCAGTGTGAGTCTCGCCAACCGCTTGAGCAGCATCGTCCATTCTCCTTCCGTGGAGAGAGAGGGAACCTCATGTAGAGTTATCTGAAAAGCGTCTGAGAATAACATGAGGCGAACGACGTCGCCACTATTCCACGGTTCCACGAATTGAACCAAGAGGCGTAATTGCGACAAACACTCTGCTGCTGTTCCGTAAGGAACAGCGGGAGGCAGTTCACAATCATGCTGTTTGGCCAAGTCATCAAATGATAACAGAGACTCTGTCCTCTTATTTTCATTATTATCCCATTCGGCCCGCCATGCACCGTGCGTTATCTTCCTGCTCCGATAGCCCCTCCACGTCCGCTGGACAGTCTGGCTTGCTCCTAATCGTTCCCTCTCTTGTTGTCTCAATAGCCGCTCCTGCTGAGCGATCGCGAGGGTGTTCTGCGGACCCGAAGCTTGGGGATTTTGTCGTCCGGAGGGATATGCAGCGAAAGGGTTCGTGTTGCGGCCACCGAGATTCACCTGCCGTTGACGGCGAGAGTTCCCCGTGAATGATTGGAACATAACTCCGTCGACTCTGTCGAAACGGAGAGTCCGGAGGTGATATCTGAAGAGCGGGTTACAAATATCGCTGCAGTGATAACCGAAGGGACACCAATGTCCCCATGCCGTAACACGCTGATGGATTGCTGAAGGAGTTGTTCGGGGTGGGGAGATGAGAGAGTCTGGATGTGATGACATACCCGGAGTGAGGAATGGATCGGACTTGTGTGCACGCACTCTTCACTGATAGATTCTGCGCCACATTTCTGCCCGACGCATTATTGCCACACACCCTTTCGCCCCCAGCCTTCTTTTGATACAGATTACTCAACGCTTTGAGACTTTAGCGAAAGTCAAAGAACATTCTATATGAGCCTCAACTTTGTTTTAAGTCGTCATCTTCTTCACCCTCAATTTCAGCGACATTCCGGCCTCTAATGGAGCCTAATGGGAAGGTAAACAATAAACACGTGACCATCCTGCAACGCATTTTTAGGTCATCCTCAACACAGGAATCATGCTTGATGAGGTCCAAGATAGTTACCAGGTTGGTTGTTGGGCGCAGCCAGAGTGCTAATATGGACAATTGTCGTTATAGTAACCCTTAACATGCTCTTTCCTGCCATAAAAAAATGACCTTTGCAGGTTACTGAGGCAGCCCGGGAGAAAGTATTCTATTGTGGACGATGCTGTTTTCGAAACACGAGAAAATAGTAAGCTAACAAGCGTCCTGGAATAGTGCCCACGCTTGCACAGCCTCAGCCCCTTTCTTCATGAAAATGATGCGCGGAAACCATTTGCGAGGCATCTGCTCGTGCCAACAACAAAGTACAAAATGACTTGATAAGAGTATGAACTTTACCGTCATTGAAGCAGATGCAAAAACAGCAGCCGACACCAACTTCGTGGGATGCTAGGCTGGGATATTAAAGAACTGGTGCCCGAAGCTCTCTGCTTGGAATGTTGCCATTTGGGGAGTCAGATTAGAGTAAGTCAAGTATCTGCTCTTCATTTGGGGTGGAGGCTCACTCGGATTGAAAGTCAACTTGATTGAACCCCAGTTTTTGCTTTTCTGGGAGTCGTGCTTGTCCTGGAATTTATTATGTACACTACAAGGAACTTGAAATCCCACCAAAGTTATCGATACTACTTTTGAGTGCTTGTATAGTGGCTCAATTTACAACATCCGTGCAAGGCTAAGTGCAAAAGTCGGTTTTGAATGCATCTCAAAAGTTCCCACTACAATTAAACGAGAATCGCAGACCAAAGAATCCCCGCATTGCTAAGGCACCATGTCCCTCTATGAGGCAGTTAGAGTTGGATCTGTGGAAGATGTAAGGCTTCTCCTAAATCTTGGTGGTAATGTGAATGCTCAAGGTGGGGAATATGGGAATCCTCTTCAAGCAGCAGTGTATCGGGGAAACCAGGAAATGGTTGAGCTGCTACTTATCCAAGGCGCTGATGTCAATGCCGAAGGCGGCATACTTGGAAGTGCTCTCCAAGCTGCTGCATATCAAGGATATCAGTCAATTATTAGACTGCTTCTTGACAAACACGCTGATGTGAATGCTCGAAACGACTCCATATTTGGAAGTGCGCTCCAGGCAGCAGCCTATGAAGGCAGAGAAGACGTTGTTAAGCTTCTACTTGCTCATGGAGCCGACGTAAATGCCCAAGGAGGAGAGTATAGCACTGCTCTCCAAGCTGCGACGTATACCGGGAGGCATGAGATTGTGAAGCTCTTGCTGGCTAACGGGGCCGATATCAATATTCAAGGCGGTGTACTTGGAAATGCTCTTCAAGCCGCCGTTTACGGAAGTCGGGAGATCGTTGAGAGTCGGATGTTGCTCAAACTTCTCCTTGGCGTTGGCGCAAATATCAATGCTCAGGGGGGCAAATTTGGAAATGCCCTGCAAGCGGCGGCATACAAGGGTAATATAGAGACCATCAAGCTTCTTCTGGCAGAGGGCGCCAATGTCAATGCCCTAGGTGGTGAATACGGCTACCCCCTCCAAGCTGCAGCTTATAAAGGAAGCCTGAACATCGTTAAGCTACTCCTAAGCAAAGGAGCAGAGGTGAACGCACAAGGAGGTAAATACGGGAGCGCCCTCCAAGCAGCAGCCAACCGGGGTAGACCTGAGTTGATAAGGTTTCTTTTAGACAAGGGCGCCGATATTAATGCGCAGGGCGGAGAGCATGGTAATACACTTCAAGCTGCGATCTATATGAAAAGGAGCGATATTGTTAGCATGCTCCTGGCCAGAGGAGTAGATATGGCTCGGACAGTGTCCGCTGATGGGTCTTCCCTATTACATCTAGCGGTTGCATCTCAAGACTCTAGCACTCTGAAGCTCCTCATCCGGGCTGGCGCAGCTAGCCATATGACAGCAGTTGACGCATTTGGCCAAACGCCCTTGCATCTTGCTGCTCTAGGCAACGATATAGCAGCTCTCCAAACCATGTCCGATCTCCTGAAGCCTTCGTTACCCACAACACTTGATATAAACGGCGGAGATATTGATGGATGTACTCCCCTGCATCGCGCAGTTGAGAAGAATGCGTTTCAAGCAGCCGAATGGCTTGTCTCCAAAGGCGCAAGGACGGACATTGAGGACTATAATATGACCACACCATTTCAGCGAGCCCTAGCCATGAAAAATCTTAGGATGATGCACCTCCTCTTCCCACATACTACTACAAGCCTAGTGAAGGCGTCCGATTGGAGATCCTGCCTTCCTCCGTCTCAAGGTCAAAATATCATGTTGACTCGACACGGATCAGGTCTTCATTCTGTCCAGTTGATGGATAGCCAACAGTTGATGACGTACCTTGACAACAAGTCGTACTCCTTGGACTTTGGCAAAACCGAGATACGAACACGGCCTGGGCGTGAGCGTATTGCCACTATTAGTTCTGCAAAGGTTATAGTGTGAGTTTCCTGTATCTTCTTTTTGCTAAATAGAGTGCTGATCCAAGCCAGACTTTTGGAAAATGACAAACTGCTGAGATCCTCCTCTATTGAAGGCGTACATTGGCGATGGTGGCGAAAGATAATAGAGAAGTCCGAAACTGGATTACATAGTATGCGCGATGGTTGGTCATGGAGGGTGCGGTTGAACCGAATCCCAGCTGCAGTTGCTCTGCAACAGCCTCAACCAGAAGAATGTGAGTGTATACAATAACCTCATTTATGCCGCAGTTTTAATGTTTTCCAAAGGCTTTCTAGAGTGCCGTGTGCTTCTACCAGGATATAAAGTAATAAGCCACGTTGATTCATCGTCACCACTGGCCGCAGAACGAACACGCCACGCTATCATTTGGATTATGGTCAAGCCGACGAGTAACTTTGACCAGTCGACACCACGCAAATATATCCTTGGATCGAAAATGATTTTTAGCACACTTGAATACGCGGAAATTCCACAGTCACCGGCCGAGTTATTTCTCCCTTGCATCCAGCAACTGGAGGACGAATGGAACGATTTCTGCGATATCGCGGAGCGTCATCTTTCCAACATGGTATGATCCGAATTGACACAACGCCAGATTTCCCCTACTGACACTCGACCAGCGCACAAAAACATTCCATGCAAATGGAAGAAACACTGACCTTGTGAAAATCCACCTAAGCGACGCGGAAATGTGGACCAGGCTGAATGAGGCCCGCGTGGCTCAAATTAAAACCCTACGAAACTTGATTGATAGCTATGATAAATGGCCTGTTCTCCAGGAGGATACCGATACGTGGGACGAGGGGAAGAGCATGTTTTTTAGAAGGACGATAGACTCTTTGGATGCCGATGTCAAGGAGCGAATTGCGGGTTTGACCAAGATATCGCAGGAACTGATACAATTGGTAAATACCCCGGGGCTCCATCTGGTAAACAATATATTAACCCTGCGGTAGGAATTCAACCTCACCTCGATCGCGGAGGCTCAGAAGTCGACATCTACGAACCGGAGTCTGAAACGTCTAAGCTGGATCACGGTGAGTTTTCTGCGTCGAAGGTCGAGTTGGCTCTGTACTAATGGGCATCAAGTTTATCTTTCTACCGCTAATGTTTATTTCGGTATGTCGTCTTCGCTTTTTGAGTCTTGAACACTCAATACTGACTTAACCCCAGAGCCTTTTCGGAATGAACGTCAATATTCTTGAATCTAATCCTCCGTGGTGGATCTACATCCCATTTGCTATAGCAACTACCGCTCTGACACTAATTGGGTGGCTCATATTTAAGAGGAATAGCGGGGTAAGCTGGCTGACTCTCTGATACATGGCCCTTCGAGTACAGGATACTTTAACTAACGCTATGGTTTCAGCTGGAGGACTCGATTGAGCGCCGTTTCAACTTTTTATTCAGCCGTCAAAGACAGACTGATGAGGAATCTTCATTCCCAGAGAATGACTGGATATATAGGACCGAAAATTTCCCTAGAACTGGGAAAAAGAGGTCATGACATCGGCACTGGAGTGAATTTCCCTTACAGTTATGAGATATGAAATCCGTTAGAAATGATATAAAGCAAGCATATCTCATGCCCCTCCTGGAAGAAAATAAACACTGAGTCACGGTATATTCAACACATTTTTCTGTGTAATGAGCCACTCGGTAGCATCTTCCTTCGATGCGTCAATATGCTCAAACTGCCACCGCATGAGACTATCCAGCACATTTTTCATAAATGGACCGCTCTTCACAAGATTAAAAATTAGTTTAATCTCACCCGCGGTAAGAATCTGCCGCATAGAAAACGCATCCTGCAACCCTTGCTCCGAAACATACTCCATAACATCCCCACAGCGATCGAGGAGGCGTGGAAAGGACACTTCATAGTCCTGTTGATATATCGACTCGGCAAGAATAGTATATAGGACCTGGAGTCTCCAGGTTTTGCCCCAGGATCTTATTGCCATTCCCACCGCAGCGCGGGTTAGGACGTCAGGCGTTGCTATATCTGGATTTATAAATTTGTGGATGCTGTCCATGTTTCTGAGAGCGTCTTTCAGCAACTTGGACGTTTTGCTGGTACATTTTATTGCCTCTGTTGCTGCTTTCATGGTACTTTCGATGCTTGTGTGCCGTAGTGAGGCGAGTGGGGCCCAGGCGGCCATAATCCAGGCGTAGTAGGTATCTCCTGACCGTATCAGATGTCCTCCTAGCTTACTGGACCCCCCTAGCATAGAGGAGAGGGTTGAGTAGGCCCGACGCCATGTAGGTGGCCACGGCTTGCCGGACCCTGGGGTAGGAAGCTGCGGAGTAAGTGACTGTTGGAGATTCCCTACTGCGTCGAGAAACACGATGGAATAAAGATTCAAATTATATATCAAATTAAAGGCTTTGAGTGGATCGGGGCCGTTGATCATCTTGCTGAGCTCTGTCCCCACGCGCTCTCGACTGATTTTAGTTTTGAAAGTTGTCCGGATTCGTTCGTCTTTCGTAGCCTGTTGAGTCTCGTGATCGATGTCGAATCCGAGTCTGCTGGCGAATCTGATCAGCCTTAGGATGCGGAGAGGATCGTCGATGAATGTTTCGTATGGGTCGAGAGGCGTTCTGAGAATTCTGGCTTCTAGATCCTGTAGACCCTTCCCGGTGTGGTCTTCCACTTCCTGTGTGTCTAGGTTGTAGAAGAGCGCGTTGATAGTGGCGTCTCGACGCCGAGCGTCTTCCAAAGGTGTTCCGAACTGATCGTCGGATGTAGGATCGTCTTTTCTGAGATTGACAAAGTCGACTGAGAAGCCAAATAACAGGAGCGAACACGTTTCTAGATGTTTGGACTTTTTTGGGTTTTTGTCAACTGTGTGGAATCCTCTCACTGTTGGTGTGATACCAAGCTTTTCTGCTTCATGAGTATATTTTTTTGCGTTTTTGGAACAATAATCATTGAGGGCGATACAAAATTGGAGCCCTGTCATCGAGCTAAGGGCAATATCGATATCGGCACTTTCTCCCCCAAGGAGTTTATCCCGAACCCAGCCACCCGTCAGCCATAGTTTGAGATTTTTCGTCTCTTGAGAAGACACGAGATCATTCCGACAATCCAGGATCAGCTGTCGGATAAGCGCTTCTTCTAGTAGCAAATGAATCTTGGGTTTCTCGTTCTCGCATGGCTGATTCGGCTCTGTCATATCTCAGTCGTCTGGCTTTCTACTAACAGAATTGGGGACCTTGACGAGCGCTTCATATAAAATGGGGGTTTGGTTGATGTTACTGAGGAGGGGAACACTGCCAAGAGATGGGTTTGACTTCGAATGGCTGAGATCTTCAAGGTCCCCGTCGCTAGGTTCCGCCGTGGAACCACGGTCCGCTAAATAGAGTTAATTATTTTTATAGCATCCGAGAAGTTGGGATGTATCAAAAGGACAAAAGAAACGGCCATACCAATGACTGACCGCCGTGAAGGACGAGAACAGTTTTTCAACCGACATGGCAAGGTGAATATTTGGTTTGAGATGTAATGAAAGGCGTTAGTCTGATTTCAATTTTAGGGAGGAGGGGTTTACTTTTGTAGAGTTAGCATGCTGTAAGCATCCAACATTGCCGATATTGAAGAATTTAAAGCAAATAGTGCATATATATCGAACATTTTAGAGTGAGGATGGTTGTATTGCTGCCGTATGCTGCATGAGAGAGAATGCAGTTCTTGCCGATAATGTTTATATATCCAACTAATGGGCGCGTAAATGAAGAGGGAATGAGCGATATATAAGGTTGGAGAGCAATAGAAGGTGTAAAAAAGACCTTTTGTTATGGAGAGTATTCTCTCATTCAGTACTGCCATGTGACCTGCGATTGTTTCACTTCTTCTTCAGTCTTCTTCCAACACAACTTATCTTTTCTCTTGCTTGAATCTCTTCTCATCATTTCAAAAGACCAAATTGAGGACCGAATCATCCTGAGAAGGAGCTTAACAGCCAGTAAGGATATAAATCTTGCCGTACCCCTTCAGTTGAAGAAAGACTGATAGAAAGATTATTCCCATAGTCAGGTTGACCATCCAAGAAGTATCTCTCTCCTATCGTCCTCAAACAAAAGCAGGAAACAAGATGCCACCCGCACCTAAAGATTCGATTCCTGTTCTGAAAATCCCTTCACCCTCGAAGGGAGAGCAGAAGGAGCTCACCCTGAAGAAGTTCAAACATCTCTTTGAGAAGACCCTGACAGGCTCTTCCATAAGTTGTGTGTTTCGCAGGAGTCATTGGAAAGTCGAATTACACATATGGAGCCAACCACGATGATTATGAAGCTTAATGGAATTATAGATGCCTCTCATAGCAAGGGGTCTGTGGAAAAGCAAGATGAGAAACACGCATCTGTTCCTGTTCATATCCAGCATGGTGGGAGCTTGCAAGCTAAGTCTATTGCGATTTACGATCCGCCTGAATTAAAAGATGGAGAAAATCCGAAATTCCTCGACTGGCGTTATCTGATGGAAATGAAAATAAATCCGAACGCTGACCACTTCGACTCCCCTCTTGCTCGCTTGAGCTACGTTCTTAGCCGCACCACTGGCCAGGCTCAGAAGGACTTGATATCCCGCATGCGCAACAGAGTTCTGTCTCCGATCACTGATGCCGAAGATGCGTTCAAATATCTAGCAATGATTTACAACTTGAGAGACACCAAGCTTCTCACAAAATTCCAGCGTGCTTGCCTCAATCCCGATCTACTTATGAGCTTCGAATGCGCCGTTGACGAATTTACAAATTTTGAAGACGACATTCAGCAATTCATTCGCCTCAGTGTAGAGAGCGAGTCCCCAGAGGCCGGTTGGAAGAAGGACCTACTATCATTAGTGATAGGCGAAGCCTTTAGAGCGGACCTCAAAATGAGCAAGAGCTGGGAAACCGGGACGTTTGAGGAATTCGCACGAGAATGTTGCCAGCATATCTGGAGGGCCGAATACAGAGAGGAATAGCTTCACATACGATCTAAGCTTACTTGATTATAAGATGGTGATTTCGGATTGAACTCGTTGGGCAGGGCGACCACCAGCTGAACCAGGGATATGCTAGGCAACTTGGAGTGAAATATGCAAAGACATAGAAAATTTTACAACCTTGGGCACGAAGGACAATGTACTTTATGAGATGTTACTAGCTCCATGCTTTAGCTACCAGAAAAGACCCAGTTACAATCCAAAAACGAATTCATCTTGCAAACCAACACCCAACCCCAAAGCAAATACCAAAAATATATGTAAAAAAAAAAAAAAAAAGGAAATATGAAATAAAATAAAATAAAAGGGTTTACGCCCCCGCAACAGCGCCCACAACCTCCCCCGCCACCTCCAACGCAGCCTTATTCAAAATCCTCGCCGCCGCCGCCGTAACCAACACCATTTCCACAAACCTCTGATCCCCAGGGATTAAAATATGCACCTCCTTCTCCGAAAATTTCATGAACCCGGCCGACTTAATCCTCGCCACTTTCCTCCCACTCCCATCCACCAGTTTCAGGCCGCCCGAGTCGGACGACTTCCATTTAAAGGAGCCGAGGCCGGGACACTCGATGGTGAAGGAGCCGCTGAGGGAGCTCTGGCGCATGGTGAAGGGGGCGCCGCGGAGGGTGAGCTCGGTGGTGGAGGAGAAGGTGTGGAGGACGGCATCGGCGAGAACGGGAGCGTTGTTTTGGAGGGAGGCGTCGCCGGGGTGGAGGGTGACGTTTGGTTTGCTGTATTCGTGGGTGATGATGGAGTAGAGGGCGGGGGAGTCGACGGGGGCGCCGAGCGGGTGGATGACGGAGGTTGTTGATTTGGTTTTTTTGGGGGAGGGGCGGACGGTGAAGCTTGAGGGGAGTAGAGATTGGTGTTGAGGCTGAGGCTGAGGTGGAGGTTGTTGGTAGTTCTGGTGGTATTGTTGGGGTGGTGGAGGAGGGGAGTAGGAGGTATTGTGGGATGGATGGTATGGAGGTGGTGGGTAGGGTTGTTGGTGGTCGTATGGATGTCCAGCATATTGTGGTTGTTGGGGATAGGGCGGTTGGCCGTATGCTTGAGCTCCGTATGGTTGCTGGCCGTATGGGTGCCCCCCGTATGGATGTTGGCTGGGTAGGGGGTATACTGCACCCTGGGCGGGTTTAGAGGATTGGGACGAAAGAAGCTTGGAAAAAATATCACTCATGATGGATGATTTCTTGGGGGAGGGGGTTGGTGGTAGGATGCAAAAGCAGAAGGGAGATTTACATTGTGAGAGAGGGAAGGGTCCTTATATAGTTATAAGCATCCTTTACGCCGGGTAGATCTACATGATGGGTCATCCCGTAGATGGTGAAAAGAACGGCCAAGCGGAAGTTTATTTTAGAATGAACATTCATCTATGCCCTTCCAGGCTCCACGTTGCGCTTCTACTGCGCAATTTCCCGGGCTGATCGAGGGCGAAAAGTGACGTTATTTTTCTCCGCCATTCAGCGAGCCATGCAACAGAGCTGCATTTGGCAGCCACAGCGCTGGATCGCACCAAAAACGGTTAGCGTCGCCTTGGCCTGATGTCCTGCCATAAACGGAATGGATCTACCTCAGCTCAGCACAGCCTTCATAGAGGCCCAATGATATACAAAAAAAAAAAAAAAAAATTTAAAGTACACGACAGTACCGTCTTGCAATCAAATCATGCATAGTCCTCATCATCATCATCATCACCATCTTCTTCTTCTTCCTCTTCTTCCTCTTCGGAGCTCTCGTCCTCTCTGAGCTGCTCAGCCGTGCACGGATAAACACGAATCGCGATAGCTGGTCGGAATTCCGGAGCTCGCGACAAGATCTCCCGAACCCAGGGATGGTCTGGATTGTATGGCTGGTCTGGGACAAACACCTCGTGCTGCTCCTGATCTGTCAGGTCGTCTGCATGTAAACGCAGCCAAAAGTGCTCCACTGCGGCCTTGTGGTCCCGTTCCCAGATCTCTCGTTCGCAATTGAGGCACGGCCCCCATGCCCTTCTTTGAGTATAGGCAATGTATCGTGGTGTGGTGTCATCCGTGCCGGCGGTCTCGACGTGAGCAATCTCAGCAAGCGTTTGATCGTCGTACAGGTCTACGAAGAGATGTAGCAGCTGCTGAGAGTAGCGTTCGCCCCCGATTCTCTTCTTCACCAGAAGAGAAACGTCATTGTAATCCACGACATGGCTGCGGGTCATCACAAGTATCCTTTTCAACCCCGTCCACTTGGTCAGGAACTTCCACTGACTGAGTCTCTTCACATAATATTCATTGTTTTTGGCAAGTGGGTACCGATGGAAGAACTGGTCATTGGGATTTCCCCAGCCCACTCCTACATCGGTCGCCTTCAGCTCCTGCAGGACGGTCTCGGGAGGAACTAGGGTTACCCCCTCTGCATCACAGTTTCCCTCCTTAATCATACCGTCTGTTCCTGGGTGGAAGCCCCATTTGTAGTATAGCATATCCTGAGTGGTGATAAATCCCGCCGGGTGATTCTTTCTATCGTACGCAGAGTCTGAATCAGGCCCGCAGAAGTTTTCAAATAGCGCTACTTTTGTGCCCATGCGTAACACCACCTCGCGCGCTTCACGGCACACCCGTGCAATATGCGGCACTAGAAGCCGTGGGCATGGGGTATCCCCATAACTGGGCCATTGTATACCTCTCTCGTCAAGCACCCGCTGCGGGACGGCAAGCTGCCAGATATATCGGCGGATCTCTAACGGTAGAAGCATGAATTTCGGGAAGAGCACCTTTTTTTGGTCTTTCTTTTCCTGTGCGAGGAGCTTGCGATCATCTCCAGAGACGTAGTGATCAAGAACTTCCGCGTACACTCCGCCGAGGTGCGCATGTTCGAGGAATAACTTGCGAAGAGTGGCTGCCCGAGAGGGGAGTTGCGGTGCTGGCTGGCGGGGATCCTTGAACCAGGCATTCACCGGATGAATGCATGGCCTCTCCGACTCAGGCTTTGCCGGGGGCTTCACTCGCCGAGATTCGGCTATCCGCTCCTGTTCGCTTTGTATAGTGGCGATGCGCCCTGAACGTCTAGACATTTCGATTGATACTGATTGACGAACTTTGGGGGATTCTCTCGACGCGCAGGGGTGGTCTGAGAGAAAAGCCAAGTTCCGATAAGCGATGGATTCACAGCTTGAAAATCGAGACGCAAGACTTGGCGACCGAAGCGGGGATTGTGAGTTTGTGCAAAATACGAGGTGCTAGGCTGCCATCCTCGTGTTGCCCCCATAAGAACCACAAAATCCCAGTCAAACCGAACAAAGAACTAGAATAGCAAACGAACAAAATAATGGAAAATGCCGCCCCACAACGAGAGCCTCAATCAAATTTCATTACCCACCGAGATCATCGTCCAAATCTTTTCTCATCTTGACACGTTCCCCCAGGTGATCTCTTTATCAACGGGGTGCAAGCAGCTTCATCTGATATGGCGCTCTCACACCCGCAGCATCATTTGGAATGTTGGGGTTTCAACCATCCCGGCGTTCAATGATGCCCTCATGGCGGTGACTAATTTTATAAACTTCCCCGATGAAGAACTCGTCAGTGCTGAGACCCATGGTACAGAGTCGCGCGACCAAGATCGTTGAGCACGACTTCGAGAACGTCCTACCGCCCAGATCATTTCCACTGAGGTCGCTAAGTGGGCGAGTGGTCAAACCCTCCATCGATGAACTCCGTGTAGTCCTTCAATGGCACTGTATGGCGTGTCGAGTTGAAACGCGCATATCGGTTAGGCACCGTGGGCGGCGGCCTATGCAAAGTGCTCACACGCAGCCAGAAAGATTGCATCGGGCTATATACCAGTACTTCCTTGTCAGTGCCGTGCTGTGTCCGGTTTACCAGGCGCCATTCCGAGCACAGGGCCAAGGGCAGGAGATTCGGCGGATTGACTTTAGCAAGCCGGCAGACTTGCAGTATATTTTGCAGTTCCCGGCTTTTAATGTCGACGCAGACCTTCAAACGCTAGATTCTGTATTTGGAGACCTCGGCGAGCTCCTGGTGGATGAAGGTAGCAAAACAGCACCCAAAAAGCCATCCTCGATTTGGAACTCAAGGGCCCTGTGGTCCCGACCCCGATCTAATTATTTCGAATTTCCAAACCCTCAAGGCCTTGGTGCAGCTGAGGTTGAAGCGGTCTTTAAAGAAATCGTTTTGCTTTTATGCATGAATAACGCGCTCATGTCCACCGCATCGAGTTTTATATTCCAAAGGATCTATACATCTCCCCCGCAGCGGCCATACTCTCACCATGTCGATGATAAAAGTACCCGGTATGCACGTTTCTCTGCGGTGCTATTTGGATCGTTCATACCCGGACGCGTGAAATCAGAGGACTCCCCTTCCAGCTGGGGACACTTGTCGTTCGCCCACCCTCTGCGAGATCCAAGATTCCAGGATATCTACCCTGTTCTAGATGCTCTTCACAGCATATTATGCCAGCAAACCCGCCCGTCTTTAACTATTTCACCAGTCTGGCTGTTTTTTGACTTCATGTTACGGAAGTATGTTGGGCTGCGCATTGCGGTGAAGGTATTTAACAGAGATCCTGTCGTCGATGCAAATCATGACACGGACGATCCACATATCCACAATGTCTATATCCGAGCATTTTCTCTAGGGCTGTGGGATACCTGGGATCCTTATATCTTGAATGCCTTTGATGTTGTATAACCACTTGATCGCTTGTTCGGGAGAGAAGAAGGGAAATATTTATCAATTGCAAGCCCGAATTGAGGTGTACGCGTTCTCATATAATCATTGGGCCCGGAAAAGAGTGGTAGCACAGGAAGAATATGAGCCACATAATCATCATGGAGAAATCCGTCATCTTGGTGTTCGGGAGATACATTATCTCCCACACTGCCCTGCTTCCTATACTTTGCGAAGATAGCCCCAACAGGCTTGAGGATATCTGATCAAGCAACCAGGCTTTCCCTCGGTGCTCTCGAGGTTTTGATAGTTTCAATTGGCACTTGCCTAAAGAAGGTGTACTTGGATTTGGCTTGCAGTAGTAGGAATCGCACAGTGGAAGAAGAAAGTGCCTTTTGATGCTGTACAGTTCGTACTGGAACTCGGCTGGCCGAAGGTTTGTGTCTTTGTAGCTAGGTTCAATGCAAAAAAATTGGGAGTCGCGATGGCGATATCCCAATCTGCAAATTTCCCAATGGAAGTCTCTCGTGAAGTAGGAGGTCGGATGTCTTGCTCCATCATTCAAGCTGTGATATACACCTCCCTCATCGCACATCTCGAAGAGTTGCCAGAGGACGTTTTACTGACACATTTTTTTTTATTCCGACCTGAAGGGGATGTGGCCATTCGATAAGAGGACGTCTGGAGAGCATTTCCCATGAAGGTGCTCCATTCGAAGATGCAGTTGGTCCATGGCTTGCGACAAAGTATAAAAATAGGAGCTGATTGGATGGTTCGCAGTGGCGCCCCCCGGGACCAAAGCTTTAAGCGAGTACGCTGAGGCTATGCCCAATTAGGCGGGTTTTACGTATCCTGGCCTCTGGAGTCAAACATTGGGTGATGGAGATGGGACTCCAGGAGACTGACCTTCATGTGGGATGGGTATTTTTAAGAATGGAAGCGGTTATAGCAGACGAAGGCAAGTACTGTTTCTGTTGATCCAGGTGTTTTTTCTGATTACGATGTTCTCTGCCGTACCTAATAGAAATATGGGAAAAGGTTGTGTACTTTATGCACATTGCGGACCCCTCGTGGCATTGCCATTTCTTCCTGGTACCCGTCTGATGATCTAAGCACCTAAATATATCCAGACATAGTGGTTACTCCACAGGCTCCTCCTGATACTTCACAACTACCGTCCCATCTTGAAGCCGATCCGGAATCTCCACCACAGCTTCTTTGCACCAGATGTGCTCGGCCTTCTTCATCATCTCCCGACTCAAACCGGGAAGACATCCTCCCTTCACACTCAGCCGATCTTCCCCACGAACCCGGTGCATCAGTCGCGATCCACACTGACGACAAAAGAGACACTCCAGCATGCGACCCGTGAGTGTTTTGCGCGTGTACACTCCAATATGTTGGCTAATATCTGAGCCTGGGACAGGATTCGGGATGTCAAAACTCGGGAACCTCGCACTGATACCATGCGCCGATGAGGACTGGTACCTACACTCTGTACAGTGGCAGAGGTAGAGTTTTAATGGTTCGGGGAGGGGGGTGGTGAATTGGACGTGGCCACATTGGCATCGTCCTTCCATGCTGAAATCTTGATTGGTGGATTGAGGCTGAGTTTCGATGGGGATCACGGCAGGCAACACTTTATTCGAAATTTTAGGCAGCTTTCAAGTGGTGAGTGGCTTCTTTGAGGCTCATTATTGTGAGATCTCCAGTAAGTAGGTACAAGTGCAGTTGGTTCATCCGTGAGGGGACCGACCAGGCCAGCCAATTACAGCGCTACCTCGGAAATTCGTGGGACTTGGCCAGAACCAACACGATCTCTCCACCCCCAATTCGAGCCAGGTGCTGTCTACCTTCTATTCCGA
This sequence comes from Aspergillus conjunctus, assembly GCA_027569095.1. Taxonomy (NCBI): domain Eukaryota; kingdom Fungi; phylum Ascomycota; class Eurotiomycetes; order Eurotiales; family Aspergillaceae; genus Aspergillus; species Aspergillus conjunctus. Next base: position 112,560 of record JAPDEL010000007.1, on the reverse strand, counting down.
GTCATGCCAAGGATCAAGCGTTAACGAGCCAATAATTGATCGCCTAGAATGCCGATACCGCTAACAGACAGGCATTTGGCCTCGGTTTGCACTTTTCTTCCCCCTCCTCGCCTCTTCAATTGATGGAAGGACTCATGTGCGTTATATTTTGGATATGGCATGGAGCAAGTCGCCATGTTACATCTTAGAATTTGGGCAAGAGGAGCCCTCGCACTCACCTTATTCTCAACTTGCATGGACTCTCATCTCTATTAGTCCATGGATCCCGAGTTATCGGAAGTGAATCTGTGCTGATTATTCTCCACCAGCCGCCTGGGCCCATATATGTCTGGATGGTACCGATACAGAAACAAGAATCATGATGAAGAGTGTGCAGGACTTGGACCCTTCAGCAATTGTACAACTTTTCTCGGAGATATTATCATCTCAGGATCCTTCGCTGGGCACTTTGTCATGCCCAGTATCGTTAACATCACTGGTACAATATCCACGACTGATTATGCATCATTCAATGATAAACTAGAGTCCATATAGATGTCCGATCTCGTATATGCGAACGGCATTGAAATTAGCGATACCCCATCGTTAACTAATATCTCTATGTCAAAGCTAAAAACGCTACAAGAAGGACTCTCAGTAGACCAGAGCACTACGTCCCAGGAGACAGAGTGAGGACGGGCATGATGACCCTCCTCCCCCTTATTCTCCTCGTCAGGAGCAATAGTCCTTTGTGGTTGAATGAAAGGTCTGCGTCGAGCATTTCTCAACTTGTAGGTGGTCTTGGGAGCCGCTGAAGGGGCGAGGGCCCCCCTTCTAATTTTCCGTAATTCATCGTGCGGGTTGTAAGTGGATTTAGGGAGGTAACGAAATATCTTGCGAGGACGGTTATACCTAGGTATGATGTGAATGTCACTGCCCAGTTCTTGATTATGAGATTTTGGAAGCCAGCCGCGTCGAAAGCTTGAAGCTGGGGGGGGGTTGTGCTTGTGACAGTCTGGCAGATTTTTACGTCTAGGTAGCAGTAGTTGGACACTACCTACAAGTTACAAATTGATATAAGCACGTCCTAGTGCATGTCAAAGTAAATCCCTGTTCATCACGGAGCTTAGGGTGCTCACCGCTGATCACTGCAAAGCTCAAAGCCGAACAATCCCTCGATGATAAGTGCGAATAAGCCCTACTAGTCTTGAAATAGGGAACAGGGAATTACTACCATCTAAGAGGACACTTGAAATAGTTATTGGGTGTTCTGACCGGGCATTTTGGGGAGTATTTCAATGTTTCTTTCTCTGGGCATGTAGGATACAAACCCTAACTCAAAACCAGTTTCTCAAACACAGCCCTCCTGCGCCCAACCAATCATATTTTCTAAATCTTCTTATCTAAATCTTAGTATACCTAAGATAGGGCTTCAACTCACGAACCTCCCCAAACTTCTTCTTCGCATCGGCCGTCGACACCGACGGCGGCACAATCACATCCTCCCCAACCTGCCAGTTAATCGGGGTCGCCACACCCTTCTTATCCGTTGTCTGGAGCGAATCAATAACCCGTAGGACCTCCGCAGAGTTCCGGCCCGTTGAGGCAGGATAGCTCATCGTCAGCCGGATCTTCTTCGCCGGATCAATGACGAACACAGAACGGATAGTGAACGCAATGCCCTTCTCAGCGATATTGTCCAGCTCATCCTGGTCGATCATGTCATAGAGAAAAGCGACCTTGCGATCCGCATCAGCGATGATCGGGAACTGCACGGTGGTGTTGGAGACTTCGTTGATGTCTTGGATCCAGTCATCATGGGAGCTGAGGTCATTGGCGCTCTATATGGGAAGCTATTAATGATAGCCCTCAATCGGGATAAAAGTTTGAAAGTGGGGGGAAACGAACCAGGCCAATCATCTTCACGTCCCGCTTCTCGAATTCATCCTTAAGCTTAGCGAAGGCACCTAGCTCAGTTGTGCAAACCGGGGTGAAATCTGCTGGATGGGAGAAGAGAATCGCCCAGCTGTTGCCGATGAAGTTGTGGAAATCGATTTCGCCGTGAGTGGTCAGGGCTTTGAAGTTCGGAGCTGTCAGAAGTGGGGAGTAAGCAATTGGGTAGATTTAGGTGTTTCAGAGTAGGTCAGGATATACCGGTTGCTCCGATGCGCAGGCGAGGTTGTTCCTGGGGAATTGTAGTGAGGAATCGGCGAACGAGTGGTTGAGTGAGGGGGATGGAGACGTGGTTCTTGGACCACGCGGCCTTGGAGAAGGCGTTGACAGTACGCAAAGCGGTACGGGGGAAGACTGAAGCCATTTTTCACTTCTCAATGGGGTATACCAGCAATTGAACTGAGGAAAGGATGAAGAGAGTGGGAGGGTTGTTAGAGCTGTTGGTTTACAGAGAACGATGGTCAATGACGCAATAGAGGAATGCTGCTAGTCTGTTTTAGGAAATCAGCTCAAGTGATGTTTTTATTCCTGAAGTTCAAGGCAGCACTTAGCCCTAACTTACAGCAGGTGAAGAGACAGCACCAAGGTCAGAAACATCTTAAGGTAAATAGAGGTACTTGAACACATCGAAGACATGGCTTTATAAATGATTTCTGATATCAAGACAGCGGTGCTATTTTGGAACCTTATCACACATGCACTTGACCTATTCTTACAGACAGTTATAGTAACAAAGTTAAAAGTCGGATGGGCTGTTTTATGGACGAATAGAGCATATGTCATGGATTAGACATTCAATTCTAAAGGAAAATGAGACACTCAAAAGGTAGAATAATAACGTTGTGAGGAGCGGTGGTTGCCAGCCACCTTCAGCCCCTGCAAAAGGAAACGAGAAAGAATATTTTCATGAGGCTCATGTATTCGTTCGACTAATGGGAATTGACGAATGGGTGTGGCGACTCTAATGTATCATTGAAACCCACTTTAACAAAAAGGGATCGGGGATTTGACACCGTAGATTCACCATGACGACGACGCTCCATCCGAGGATTATGACTTCGGCGATGATGTGCCATAAGTTGCTCACGTCTTGCAGATTTTGGCATTGATGGGTATCTTATTTGGATTGTGTAGAAAGATAAAATGCTTTTGCAGGGAAAAGTGTATAGCAACAATTTCTCTTCCATTTTTGAGCGCTCGTGTTTGTTGTAGCGGAGGATGGGAACAATAAAGTTGGGTATTATGGCCGATTATCCAACTGAAATGCTTTCATAGTGTAAATACCATTAGCCTATATGTTATTGTCTGAAGGAAGACATGATCTACTTCGTGTGCCTTGATTGGAGGTATTTTTCATATGCTACTTCCGAGTCGAGACTCGTGGCACACTCACGGAAGAAATAGCTAAGATATTGATGAGGAGGTTACAGCTACTATGAGAACTACAGGTATTATATGTATAATTGGGAGCGTAAGCTTTGCATAAAAATACCATTCAAAAGCAGGTCGATTGAGAGGAGCAGACTCAGTTATATTGTTCGCCTTAGATGAACCTCGATAGATACCTATCCGATGATTTGATTTATTGTCCCTGCAGACCAATCTAGGATAAAACATCCTTGCACAAAAGAGCAGGGCCGAGCTGTGGGGGGTTAGAGTTTGATACCAAGCTATCAGGCTTAAGCCCAATAACCAGGCAGGCGTCGTGAAGCAGCCGTCGCCTCAGCCTTGCCAAAAAGCGATAGTGATCTTCCTCCTATTCTCGAAGCCGAGACTTTATGTGAGGGGTAACCCTCTCCCAAAGCAATTTCATCTGTCTTTTTCGCCTTGACACTGCGCCATTCAACGCCCAAAGCACCCAGAATGCTCAAGGAGCTCATGATCAAGGCCAGTCGAAAAACATGCACGAGAGCTCCGTAATATGCCACCAAAACTTCGGGCAATTGGTCTGCTGTCACCATGTCCCGCAAGCCAGTTGCACCAGCATGAACTACAGCTGACGGGTTGAAGTCTGGGATGTCCAGCGCCGTCAGATTCTTAATGAGCTTGGTTGTGAAAATGTTCTGTGCGACAGATGTAAAGAGCGAGCCACCAAGCATCTGCAGAAACATGACAATCGCGGTGCCAATAGATACCTCTGAGAGCGGAAGCACTGCTTGAGCGGCGACCCCGCCTTGCTGGAATCCACAGCCAACACCTAGCCCGTAGATGAATAGAAAGCCGACCCACCGGGCTTGGGAAGTGTCCACCGTGAAGTTGGTGATCAGTCCGGCTCCAACAGACATTATAACACTGCTAGCGATGAAGAATGGAGCGTAGTGGCCAAACCGGGTAGTAAGCCCCCCCGAGAGGATGATTCCGACGACATTGGCGAGGATCATGGGAAGCGAATCGATCCCTGACCGGACAGCAGTGACGCCACGGATACCTTGGAACTGCGAGGTGAGACCTATTAGTGGACTGATGGGTCTCCGATGTTTAATACCTCAAAAAGGGTGGGAGAGTCCACATACCCCGTACACCGTATATGTCAAACTGACCCGTTGCATCGTCGCTCATGGCGATCTGTAAGCCGAGGAATCCAAGGAGACCAGTACCGAAGAGAACAAAGAGGGCAATGATACGACCATTTGACCAGGGATACTCGACACCGCCCCATTGCAAAGCAAGCAGCAAACAGATGATGGTTGGCACAAATACCAGAGTTCCTAACGGGTCGAGACCCCGGATGGTGTGCGTCAAGGACCGTTTTTGGGATTTGGCTTGTGGGGGCAACTTCAGCAAGGTCAAGAGACCGATAACGGTGACCCCCCCGATCGGGAGATTGACATAAAAGCATCAACGCCAGGTTGCATGATCAGTGAAGGCACCACCCATCTTCGAGGAGAGTTTGTTCTTAGTTTCTGCAAATCGTGCCAAAGGGGCTCCTCCTGCACACTTACCAAGGGTCCTGCGACGGAGGCAATTCCGTAAACCCCGCCAATAAGGGCGAAGAAGATCGGCCTCTTCTCAAGTTCCACGATGTGAGCCACAGTGACGAGGGCCCCCGTAAAGATGCCAGCGCTACCCAAACCAGCGATGGCTCGTCCGACGATCAGAACGGTTGAAGTGGGTGCAACGCCACAGATCAAGGACCCAAGCTCGAAGATAAATAGAGCCGCCAGAAACACCCACTTGATATTGAAGAGAGCATAAAACTTGCCGTAAAGTAACTGGAACGCTAAACGCCTGGTTAGTTGAGACACCGGCCAGGGGGAGGGGGGGGGACCAGTCGGGATCAAAAGGGATCTTCATACAGCAGGTAGTGAGAAGATAAGACGAGGCATACCAGCCCACATCATTGAGGTTGTGGAATTGATCAGTGATCTTAGGGATGGCCACGGCCATAATCTGTAGGGGGTGGTTAGTACTGGCGATGGATTCAGCGAAGGGGATTCTGGGCATACCGTGTTGTCCAGAGCGACACAAAAGACTGCCAACATTAAACTGATGGCAATTACTACCAACCTCGAACCAAATGGAAGAAACTGGTCATGGTGGGTGGCTTGCATGGTGGAATTCAAACTGCCTTTTGTCACTTCTGCAGCGATGGGTGGTTGGGTTTTCCTCGTCATATCCGTTGGGTTTATCGACGGATGTGTAGCAAGATTTCTATTTCGTAAGGATTAAAGCAGACAGAGAGCTCTGCGGACTTGTATTATATACAGGCTCTGAGGCAACTCGTTATCATGATCGGGAATACGTATTTTACCAATCTATTCCAAATCACTTCAGCCCGGGCTCTATTTCAACGCCGAAGCTGTAAGAAACCTTTTATCTCCAACGGGCTTACAGAGTCTCGGTAATCGGGATGAAGTCTAGCCCGGTCCATCAAACGAAAGATAGTCTGCATTGTGATATTACCCTCTTGGAAGTCGTCACGGATCCAGTTTGTGGCGGCTTTTTCGATAACAGCCCAGGCCCGGTGTGTCTCCGCCGTTGGTGACCGAGCACAGAGTTCCATGAGCACCAGCACAGTGGCTTGCCACTGCGGGTAGCCCTCAAAAAGCCAAGACCATTTCTTCGTTCGCCTGTCTGTCTCTAGCAGATGCGCAAATTCGACTACTTCAACTGCGGTCTGGAATAATTGATCTCCTTGGGGATCCCCTGGTACGATCTCAAGAGACGGCACGTGCTTCCGCTCCTGACTGCTGGGAGACGTGAGCAGTCAGCCAGGATCGAGCGAGTGCCAGCCGTATGATAGTCGCTGTCGCCCACTGCAAGGGGACCGTTACCCTGCAAAACTGGAGGTAATGCTCTCGCAAATAACCGTGAATTTGTTCCAATCCATGAAGACGTTCCTCCAGCAGGGGCAGCTTGGTTTGGGTGTTGTCACGGTTGCCGCTGCCTTCTCCGTGTGCATTCAACATCGAACGCCGGTACCGGACGGTCATCTCGATTCGAACCAAACAGAAAGTCATTTCTGTGAAGCCGACACGGGAGTCTGGCGCATCGGTTGAGTCCGGTGATATATCTGAGTCATTGATATTGAGAGGTTGTTTGGTATCGTAATGGTCTTCGGTGATTTGCGGTTCAATGGCGTGAAACTCAGATGACCGACTGCTTGAAGCACGGCTAAGTCCCGCGATTGAAGAAAGCCTGCCCGCGCCAGCGCTTGTTGTGTAGCGAATTTGTAATACTCGCGAAGGGACGATTGATCGTGAGCCAACTTCTCGGTGCATTGTTCGGTGCTCATGCTGTTCACGGCCGCAAAGTAGACCGCGAAGACCACAGCCTCCGAGGCGCGATCGATATAGCTATTGTTCGCAGCGGCTTTGTAGATGATCTTGGCGAGAGTGGGGTTGTGAAAAAGCATCATAACCGGAGCCACATTTTCTTGCTACATTTTCCACAGTATTTGGCTGTGCGCAATGCTGGGGTGGAATGCCTCTAGAGAGGATGCCATGGAAGAGAAACCAAACAGGAATTCATTTCCATATTGTGAATAGTTATCTCCGTGACGCAGGGTACTTTCAGAATCTCTGGGGTCATCCATTGGGAAATCCATGAGGTCTTTCAGTTCCTCAATCTTCATACAAGTGTGCTCTTAGTTAGCTATTGTTGCCCTTACAGCCCCGAATGAAGGGCAAGGTTGGATAGAATCCCTGGCTCACCTGATTTTCAATATTGACGAGCATCTCATGGGTGACATACTGAGTTGAACCCCGCTTCCCAAGCAATCGGCCATGTCTGTATCCCTTGTCTCGGAGATTTTCGGTCTCGGGGGACTCATCCAGAGAGTTACACAGTAGAGGAGGGCCTTCAGAATCAGGCTCACTGCCCTTCTCAGTCAGGAGTCGAAGCTCCTGCTCCAGATTCTTCACGCGAGACACAAGCTCGGCCTTTAGAGCCCGCTTTTTACGCCGCGGGGCACGGTCAGGGCCTGGAAATACACACTCTGAGCTGGCCCTAACACACCCGTCACATGGCTGCCCCTTGTTACACCGAATCTTCTTTTGGTTGCATCGGTAACAGCTACGAAGAGATAGCAGGGGGTCCTTGCCAGATTTTGCAGCATCGGCCATCGTAGTCGAGTTAGCTCACCCAATTCCAACAAAGAGTGAGTGGGGAGGGCTAAACGCCATAAAGACGGGATTTGCCCTTTCCTAAGCAGCTCATCCGCGGGGTTAAAATAAGGCCTGAGAGTGGCTACGTTTAGTCAGATAAAGTTCGTTAACTACTATGTACAGTGGGACGACAAAACTTTGCATATAGCGCTAGTATCATTCAATACGCTAAACCTAAATAGGTAAATAACAACGTGAATCATACAAAATTTGAAGCCATTTAAAACACCTAATATTTTATATATCAACCAATTGCAGCAATGACTGCCTGCACCCGGTGAGGCATGGTAGTAGAGAGCTTTATAAGCACGCGGTCTTTAATATTATGCCATGCCTCCACTGCAGTATTAATAAGATCTTAAAGCACCTCTTCAGTATCTGGTGCATGCTCTAATTCAGGAGCAATTTTATAGATCTCTTGCTTTATTAATGCCCATAAGTTTTTAATAGGGTTTAGATCAGGTGAATAAGGAGGCCATTTTATAATCTTTACTCCCATCTCTGTAAGAAGATCTGTAACAATGCCAGCACAATAAACAGGAGTATTATCATGCATGAAGATATCTTCAGGTTAAAGAAAATCTGGTAAAAATGCATGGTAAAGTTCACAGATAATTCATTTATTTACACCATCACAAGATGCTTCAGGATCTCCATCTAGAGGCAAAAGACCAGTACAAGTCTCCTCTCCAAAAGCAGCCCAAAACATCTGCTTTTTAGCCTTTCCACAGCGTGTAATATGCACATCTTTGATATAAAGTTGATCTCTTGGTCGTGTGAAAGTCTAGATGCGTTTTATTCCTTTTCCTAGCTCAACCATGCATTTATCACTCCATTTAACTCTTCTCCAGTCTGCAGGCGTGTAATGAGCGTATGTAAGGGCCCATTCAAGCCTTTTTGTTGCATGAATTTCGAGTAGAAGGGGCCGGCTTAGTTGCTGCCACTTTTGACGATCAAGTTTGTGAAGAAGACGCTGAATAGAACAAATGCAAACAGCATTATTAACAAACTCAGTAATGTCCTGAAGCTTAGTATAGGGTTCAGTAATGGTAAGCTTATATATACCATCTTGTTGATCTTCAGTAAGGCCTCCTGGTCGTCCTGAATGGGGTTTAGAGATGTTGTTTACATGCTCTTTCTCGCGGTGAATTGTGCTTTGAATTGTACCTAAAGGAATAGCTGGGTACTTGGCTTTAATCTGTGTATAGCTTCAGCCAATGCTCTTGAGCTCACAGAGACGTGACCGGAGTTGAGGATCCAAATCCTTGCCTTTTTGAGGCATCTTGAAGACGTTGAATTGCTTCAATATTCATTGAAATCGGGCGACGCGAAGTTTGGGAGTACGTTGCTTCCTAATCGGGTAAAGCGCATACGCGAGGCATACTAGTGCTATATGCAAAGTTTTGTCGTCCTGAAACTTTGGGCGACTTATAGATAGATAGATAGATAGATAGATACCTTCAGCCCTCGCTCTGTCCTAGTATTGCATGGGGCAAGGTCACTTTCCCTAGCTTTTAGCGATTTAGCCAGAAAACACCACTGTAAAGCCATGCCGATCTCGCTGGCAGGGTTCTGGAATTAGCTCAAGCCAAAACAGTCGCAACTGGTGAAGTCTTAGATTCCTCATCACCCCCACCCTCGCACAACCATCGGGGAGTGTCGCTCGAGCCAGAGTGTCAATACCCAGTGCCCGGACGTGAGAAAAGAGGGGTAAGTTTTGAATTAAAAATTTGGAGAAATGGTATCCACTTCTGACTCTTTGATTACGCAGTTCGGCATCAAAATAGATCCCGCAATCTATTCAGCTGTGTGAATTATCTCGGTGAGGAGCGCGCTGTCAATTTGACTGCCTGCACCTGCTTCGAAATCAAAAATTCCCAAGAGTAAAGCCCGAAAGATGCGGGTTTCGTAACAGCCAGTGCAGGAAGTGGGAATGATTCTGTCCCTCGATATTGAGGTCCATTTCTCCTATTCAGAACTACTACAGATGGACCCGAAAGCCCCCATTACGGGAACCCGTTTTACAATCTCTGGTCATCGGCGACCCTCATTTGCAGTCAAGCTGGGATCTTTTTTTTTTTTTTTTTTTTTTTTTGTGCGAAATTCAGCACATTCATTGTTTGATTCAGTCGCCCCGTTGCACACACCATTAGTTAGCTATGCAACATGGCTCAAATCTAGCCTCTACCCATCCAATAACTCAACCCCAAGTGTTCTAAACCCAATTCTTGAGATATTGGATTAGCTCGACACGCTGCTCCAGGTTCTCAAACTTGAAGGAAGCCGCCAGTTCGTCCAGTTCATCGAAGGAAAGATCGCGGAAATACTCTGCAAATTCCCATGCCAGATACTCCGATAGCAGAGCGTCACGAAGCACACGATCGACGTAATCGCTCGTTCCCCATGTAGGCGGGTAGAGCACCTTCTGGTAGTTCGGGGGAATTACCTCATTGAAGTGGGTTTTCACAGCGGTATAGATCTTCTCGATTTCAGGGTCGGCGTTGCGTCCCCATCGGTCTAGGCCAAGCGCCTGCTTTTTCTCAAGCCACGGTCGGAGGCGGCGATACCACTGGGAGTCTGTGGAGACGAACGTCAATCCCTGGTAGCCGATGTCCTTGTAGAGCCAGATGGACCAGGAGATTGGGGCGCCATCCCCCGAGGGGTCGCCCTTCTTGTAGATGGCCAGCTGATCGCGCACGACAAGGTAGCGCGATGCATTGGTTGTTTCCACGTCCCGATCGTTCCGCATGGCAGACGCGTACACTGGGCCCCATTCTCCATTCCACATGGGCACCCCGACTTGCTTCATGTGCGAAATCTTGCGTTCGTAGGACGCAGATAGCTTGGCTCTCTGGGCCTCGGTGCCTGAGTATGTCTCCCCGCTCGACGGGAACCCATACTTCGAATAATCGTGAATGGAGTATACCGAGTTGGGGAAAGGAGTCGTCGGGAAGTGGCTGAAATCGGCGGCATACGTGTTTCCATCCAGGAAGAGAATATGTTTGTCATCGACCGATCGAATTGCCTTTTCAATGCGAGAGTAGAAGTCGATGAGCCGGGTATGTTCCGGGTCCGCGGGCTCATTCAGAGGATTGTACCCAGCTACCCAGGGATTGTCTTTGTAGTGTGCGGCGATGTGCTTCCAGAGATCGACGATGGAATCTGGGAAGTGCCCCTAGTCCCAGAACTGGGCGCGATGGGTTGGATTGTCGGAGTGCCAATCCTGGTTCTGTCCCCCAGGCACCGTGTGGAGATCCAAGACAGTATAGATGCCGAACCGAGCACAGCTTTCCACAACACGGTCGAGAAGCTGAAACCCCCTGGGATTGATCTTCGTCAGGTCTCGGTCGTCGAGGAAGTGGTGATGATTGAAAGGGATGCGGAGACAGTTAAGATTGCAGGCTGCAAAAAAACTCCGAGTCCTTGTCGGTCCAGAAATATTCATAGAATCGATCCCAGAAAAACTCGTACTTCTCCCGACCCATCACCTTCAGCATAGCTTCCTTGTGCACGGACTCATGCCCGGCGTAGCCCGTGATGAAGTTTTCCATGTTCAGATGGCCCCCGCTCGCGGCTCCGCGAAGGAGCACTGGCTGAGCATCGTCTGTGACAATTTTAGTGCCTTCCACACGAAGGAAGCCGGTCATGATGAAAGTAGGTCTCGAAACGGAGAAAAGGAAAGGTAATCAAAAGATGGTGGAAGTTTGCGGTTTGAGGAGTGGCGGCCCCCCCGGAGCTCTTAATATAGCTTTTGGATTTTCAGGCTTTGTCGACAATTAGTATTGAAATCCTCATTTTTCCTTTTAGCCGGCTCTCAGGGTTAGCTATGTTGTGGAGAAAAGATGAGTGGCCAACACTCCCCAATGTGGTGGGACTAAAACTCTCTTTTTAAGTCTATTCCAGCTACACAAATACTCGATTCTTAACCCACGAGTCATTTTCTTCTCTGGTTACTCCGCCGCCGCCCCCACGCACCCTCGAAATTTCCTCAAGCTTTTATCCTTATGAGCCGGGGTGCCTCCGTCCGGAAGCCCAAACACCAGCTGCGACCTTCTCATCGATAATCGGGTTGTAGTGGGGATAATCTCAGCAAGAGACTGTGTTAGTTAGATTCATGGATTTCCATATGTCGTTTCCGCTTTAACAGGTCCTCACCATGTTTGCTACTTGAAACCAGCCGGATCGCTTGCTCAGAGTTGCTGAAATCAAAGATTGGCGGAGGGACATAGTCGGACCTTCTTAGTGGGGACTTTCATAGAAAGCCAGGTCTGTCTCTGAAACATCAGGCGTTGCACGGTGAGTGGGAGCATGTCTTAAGCCACATCAGATGTGATAAATCACCATGCATACATCTCTTGTCACCGCTTTGCTAGTTCAACCCATAGATCACGCATTTAATAGTTAGGTACGGCAAGGTACCTATGAACTCATTGATGGCCTTCTGCTACACGTCGGGAGGGTTGTCTTTTCCGCTCCAATCGGTGGTATTTCCACCCCCATCTCAGGACTTGGGATCCAAGCGGGGCGATTCTGTGGCGTGATCGATCGACGTTTCCAGGGGCCTGAACACTGTCCTTCGCAGCTGGCCGACTTGCGCATACAGGACTCTTTTGCTCCGTGGGAATCCGCTGACCACTATGTGAGAATCATGCGAGGGAAGCAGAGCCCACATACTATTAATATCCCTAGGGGAGTTCCGTATCTTTCACGGCGAGCCCGGGAACAGAGCGGCATTTCGGCCTGTTTTAAGGGGATAGTGGGAAGGCGAAAAGAGAACAGACGATGAATGTTTCTTCTAGAAACGTTCATGATTGACACGGCCTCCCCCTCCCCCTGCAAAATCAAAACCTTCGCGCTCGTGGAGCTGTGGCATTCATTGGATCCACCAGTTTCTGTTGCGTTGAATCCTTGCCAATAATGGGGAACTTCATTGTTAAATATAGTCAGTGGCTGATGTGTGACGTAACGTTGGAGAAGGGAGGGGAGAGCTACAAAAACAAAAAAAAAAAAAAAAAAAACATCAAAGACAAAAAATACATAAGGCTTGCCCCCCTCATTAAGCGTCAGTTGCATCCTAATTTATTCATTCTACACTACGGCCGGTGCTGGCTATTTCCGGATGGATTCGCAAGGTGTTTCTCTTACCAGAAGCGATAACGGCATCCCACAAGTACATTATCCGGGTGACAGGCCAGGGATTACAAAAGTTGTTATTTCTCGAATATCAACCTACCAGCCTCCCTGCCGTCAGCGTGCTCGAAAGGCCTGCGGTAGCTGCCGCGAACATAAAGCCAAGTGCAGTGGTGACCAGCCATGTAACCGCTGCCGTCACTCTGGTGTGCCATGTGTGTATAGCCCCGGGAAGCAGGAAAGGGAGGAAAGGTAGGATTCAACCCAAAGCGATCGAGAGTCCCAGAATAGGGAGATTCTAATCATTTGGGTGCCCAGCGAACATCAAAAACTCAAGTGGCAGGTTAGAGAGTATCAGCGTCTCTTATCCCACCTTCAGTCAACTGTGGGAGATCCCCACCGGTCAGCCATCGCGCAAGCTTTAAAGACGGTAAGAAGCTCCCCCCGTCTGTCAGAGGGCGTCGAGTTATTGAACCTGATCCGGTCCTGAGTGACTGCTAGATTCAATCCTCAGCGGAAGTCGGCATCGAATATGAACCTCCTATCGACGACAATGCGTTGATGTCTCGTACCTTGGCCTTCGATTCGGTGCAGGAGGACTTTAATCGCAATGCGAGCACCCGGGCGACAGGTTTTATTGGGGCCCATTCAGAAACCTCGTGGATGTGCAATCTGAATAGAGAAGCTCTTTATCGGGAAGCAGTTTCTCCGGACAACGACACAGGGGGTCGTTTGGTTAACTCTGTCAGTTCCGTGAGTTATTTCCTCGATAACACTGAGCTCTTGGTTGATCCAATCGTAAATACCTCGGTACTCCCCTCACGATGTGTTGCAGATGCGCTCTTACAGACATACATTGAATGTATCCATCCCACTTTTCCCATCGTCGGCAGATCTTTCTACCAGGATCAGTATCATCTACTATACCGTGAGCCTCCAGCGGTTCCATCTCGAAAGTGGCTGGCTATCCTAAATTTGGTCTTTGCCTTGGCTACACGGTACTCCTGCCTCGTGGATGGGAGGACGGTCGATGACCCATGGTACCACTCACCAACATACTTTTCCCGTGCTATCAAGCTCTGTGGCATAGAAAGCTGCGTGCTTGAGCACCCGGATCTTCAACAAGTTCAGGTCGAAGGCTTAATATCTATATATCTTCTCAGCATTGGACAGGTTAATAGGTATGGGGCTAGATTCCCTCGAGATGTGCCTCTACGGTCGTCTAACTGAAGAATAGATCATGGAGATTCTGTCGTCTTGCTATGAGCTCAGCAGTCTCCATGGGTATCAATCTAAAAAATAGAAGCGACGATATATCTGCAACATCTAAGGAGATTCGGTGCCGGGTTTGGTGGTCAATTTACACGCTGGAAACTACCCTGTCGGTGATGACCGGCCGACCACCAACTATGGCGGATCGCTTTTGTACTGCGCCCTTACCCCTGCCCTTCGATGAGGAACTATTTCAGTCCCCATCCATTGCCCCTCTGCTTTCAGATCTGGACTTGCGTTGTGAATATTCGGAGTACATCCTTTCGCCCAACCGCGTACGCCCCGTTGCTGAATTTCCTGAGGTATTCCCCAGCACATCTCTGTACTTTCTCTATGTAGTGGTGATGAATCGACTGTTACGAGAGGCCATCGAGCTTACATATTCGATGCCGCCTATCTCCCAGAAGCCCAAGGGGAGACATTCTGTTAAAGAGCTTCTCGGGGTTATTAAAGAATGGTTAGAGCGACTCCCCAGCGCATTTCAGTTGGCTGATTACAAGGAGTACCAAAGTCACGGCGATCGTAATCCTAGGGGTCGGTGCTTGGACTTTCAATACTACAGCACAATGATCGTGGCTGGGTGCATCCCGCTAGGCGCACAGCTTCAAGGAAGCGCGACAGATCGGGCATTCCTCGATGCACTGTTCAAAATGGAAATATCCGACCTTACCATGGATTCCGCCTGCCAGGTGCTCCGCTTACTCCCTGATACCCCCGATAGTGTCTGGCTGATCCGTGTCAGTCCCTGGTGGTGCATCCTACATTACCTGATGCAATCCATCACTGTCCTGCTCATCGGAGCCAAGTCTTGTTCGCAGCACAACACCGATTCTCTCCCTTCGATCCTAGCATATGTACAGAAAGGGTTGCGCTGGCTCTCTAGCATGGCTGCTAAGGATGCTTTTGCCCACCGCGCATGGGAAGTAAGCAGCGAAATGTATATTCGAGTCACTGGAACACTGAAGAGTGCCTTTTGACAAAGCAAACACGTGTGTTGGCCGGTCAGTTGGTCTCCAGTCTGCCAATATTACAATATTCAACGGACCGAGTAATTTTTTTACTTTTCTTTTTTTCTTTTCTTTTTGGCGTGCAGATCATATCGTTGTTGACAAAAGTTTCTTCATGGATCGCCATTATGCTGTTGGACTTACGGCGTTCGAACCATGCAGGACGGACAATTCCCTTTATATATATATATATATATATTTAAGAATCAAAAGACTATCAAATTTGTGTTAATATGACTTGCAAAAAAAAAAAAAATTCATGGAGTTTTCCCCGTTACTAGAAGCGCTCGCAGCCTAAGCTAGGCATACTGGCTCAGGCATATTCCGCGCAACATCCTTACCAACCCCCAAAGTGTCATAGATCTGTAAAAAACTATCTATCTCCGCCTGCTGATGATATCGATCACTACCGCTTCTCTTGAGCAAGCTCAGATTTGGATACAAGCTGCTGAACTGCGCGGGATCGTTCTCCTGCCATATATCCTGCTCGAATTCCACAAACAACGCGTCTGTCTCCGTTGGTAGCTCAACACCATTCTGTCTGGCGGACACCTGCAGCATCCGTTAAATTCCCTTCATGAGGATCCACCTCCTGGAAAAAAGCACGGGCGAAAATACAAAGCTCGATAAAGGCGCTGCGGGGCCCAGGCTCATCTAGTACATCGAGTAACGTGAACAGCGCGACGCTTATCCACTGTATAGTCGTTGGGGATATAAATTCAATTCGACACCCCATCGTCCGGACTGCTCTGCCTTGTCGAGGGGTTATTTCACGAGGCCCCCAAAGCATGATAATTACAGTGTGGAACAGCATGCCATCGATCGACGAGGCGTTAGTCTGGGGTTTTGTGGGAATATCCAGTTACCTGGGGGGGAGGGGAAATCCTCCTGTAGGTACAGGGCATGAGGAACTGTTGAGTTCTCTATTGAGATATAGTCAGGTAAAGAGACTTTCCATCGACAAAGTTTTCCGTGGATATCGTCTAGGATCTCCCTGAGATCCTGATGCGGAGGCTGTTGCCCGGCATTAAATACGAGGTTGCTTGCGGTGCAATTGATTGCGTTGAGACCGCAAAAGTGGTTGAACACACAGGATGTGTGTGTGTGTGTGTGTGTGTGACTGAATCGGCCCTGTTTGGCCTGGATATGGGAACCAGACAGCCAACGGACTGCCATGGCAGCATGGGAGTTTTGCCCTATCTGGAGCCAAGATGGATGAGTTCTTCATCACAGAAAATGATGAAGGGAGTCAGCCATTCCATCGCCGGTCTTGAGGAACGAAGGTGGAACAGAGGGAAGTCGAGGGGGGGGTGGGGGGGGTCTCTGCCTTACGCAGCGAAATTGTATATCCCCCAGATTACATTATTGACAGCATCGCTTTCGAGGGGGTCAATGCCTAGTTCTTGGGGGTATCTTTCAGCACACTCTTCGGCCATACGGCCTACCTGGCCCAGGTACCACCAGCCCACCCTGTCCTTGCTCATTGTGGTCATATAGCGAAGAGATCAGTAACGGGCCCTGTTTGTTTGAACGGGATCATCGGATTACGTGGAGGTGGAATGGATCTCACCATACGGTCAAAACCCCGCAGCCTTGGACCGTGGCGACACTTATCCTTCCTTCTTCCTCTTCATACAGTCTCCTTGCCTCGTGGTAGAAGTGCACCCCCCCCCTTGAGTTCGGGTCCCCTGGCGTACCAAATGCCTCGGGATAATCCGAGTATAGCTGGGCTCCTCAATCGTCAGTCATACCGCCCTCCGTTCGTCATGTGTACGGGTCTAGATGAAGGACAGAATTTACACACGCCTCTGCAAGAATACTGTTGACCAGGAACGGGGAACAGAATCGTGCATTCAGGTCGCCGGATCTCATATCTCGCAGGAAAACCACCCGATCCACCCAGTTGTAAAACGGTTGGCTCCAGGTAAGCTGGGACAGCCCTCGATTTACGAAAGCTTTGATCCCATCGAGTGGGGCTTTATTGCGGATCAAATTCATGAGCTGCGTCGCCTGCCCGCTCGAACTGTCCCGGATGGATTCCACGATCTGGAGGAGGATGTCGCGGTCTTCTTCGAGCTTTTCAATCTTGCGCCTCAGGCCGAGCTTCCGGCGCATGTTCTCCTCCTGGCCAAGGACGCACTTTGCTTTTGATTTTATACAGTTGTCGCACGAGGACTGTCCGATACTCATGCGGCACTGGTTCGGTTAGTAGTTGGCACAGGGAAGCCCGCGGCATGGGGGCAATGCGTTGCATCGTGGTATAGATACTATGCGAGCGGAGAGCGAGGGAGCGGCGGGCCTACAGATTCCTTGCCTCCCGGCAGACTGCGAGGGATATTTTATATGATCTCCTCTCTAACATCAGCATGAGGAAATCGAATAATCCATGCAACGACATGTGGCGAATCTTGTCAGCGAACTGAAGTACCTATGTAGTGTACCTGAGTGTCGACATCGCATAAATCAGCCGGCCAATCCAAGAAAATCCAAAGCAGAAGCAAATCTGTTTAGCTACCTAGTACTGTATGAACTTGGTCTAATTCTCCTTCGGGGCTGTTTGGACACGCGGTGGCCAGTGATTGGGCCGGAATATGCTTGGTTCACATATTCCAGAGGATTGATTTTGCGGTGGACAGGGAGATAGAGTGGAGGTCCACTCTGGGTAGTCCTCCTCCATGGTTGAGCCATGACGTTCTGGTTCTACAGACAGGTATTCTTAATAATGATAATCGTGGTTTGGAAGCGTCCTCGATCAAATACACTAAGACAAATGACAGGTGCGGAGGAGTATTTTAGGTACTCAGTTGTAGAGCTGGGAATCCTGTTGCTCTGACTCGCCAATCACATTACAGAGGGGAGGGAACAGAGTTCCACTAAATGCTAGACGTGATTGATGCATCATTCTGAGTTCAGTACGAGGACATGAAACCTGATTGTTTCAGCTATACTCCGTAGACTGAGCTGAGCTGGTTAACCCGGGCTGAAGATCTATACTCCGGAGTTGGGGTTAAGGTCGTGATATGCTGGTCTCAGACGTGCCATGACCAGTTTGGCCATTAATAACATGGGTAAGGGAAATGGTAAGAGGGTTCTGGTTGAACATATTTCTTTCCCATTTTCTTTCCCTTGCTTGTCCTTTTCTGTTTCTTTTTAGTGGGATGATTAATATTATAATTTTACTCTCTCTGAATAATCCAGGATCCTCGCAACTGGGAGGTTGGGCACTTGTTAGACCCGCCAAAGATGGCTCGAGCTTCGCCTTGCACGTCTTCCGCCAATCCCATCGCCAGAAACCAGTCCAGGGTCCAGACAAAGTCAAAAGGTCCTGAAATGACAGGGAAATGGAATGTTAGCTTGAATGAGAGCCTTCAAAGCCCCCTCTCTAGCCGCGAACAGTCTAGCGGTGGAGTTAGACTTCCGCGCCCGTCTCGTGTTTGTCTCCAGCCTAACTCTCTTTGATACCTGCTCGTATTCGTCAAGACGCAAAAGGTCATGAAGATCAGCAGCCTCCTTTCCAGCAGAGGATCTTCTTTGCCATCTCGTATCATGAACTTTCATTGTCGACATCTTCCCCTTCACTTAACAGCAAAGGGGGCAAAATATATAAACCTCCTGGTTCCCGCCATGGACTGAAGCATCCGATCTAAGCCTTCACTGGACAGTGACAGTGACAGGATTCTTATACTCACTCTCCTATCGGGACCAAAAATGGAAGAGACTCTCCCAACCCCAACATCCACCCTCAATCTCTACCACCGCCTCTTCAAAGGCCGCAAAGCCCTCTTCGCCCCATGCGACTCCCCTTCCGCCCCGGCACACTACTACGTCCTCAACCCAACCCCGCACAAACACGCCTCGTTGTGGAAACCCGTCTTCTACCGGGGTGACAACCCAAAGTATACCCCGGAGACAAGCACTGCGATTGCGCGCGCGAAACGCACAGCATGGTGGGGCACGATCCGCGTGTGGTTGGGGGATGGGGTGCACGAGGTGTTGGCGAATGAGCAGCGCAGGCGCGATAGGAGGAAGGCAAAATGGAAGAATAAGTTCCGGAGGATGTTTTGTAGGCACCCTGTGCCGGTTGAGGTGGAGGAGGAGAAGACCGTGATGGGGAAGGTGGTGTTGGTGAAGATGCAGAGGGCGGGGGGCGTGGGGAGACGAGTGTTGTTTGTGGTGGAGGGGGTGGAGTATCGGTGGTCGGGGACGAGGATGTTTTCGAGTGGGTTTATGAGGGGGGTGAAGGGATGGTCGCATAATATGAAGGTATTATTCTTTTTTTCTTTTCTCTTTCTTTTGGTTTTGCTTTGGTTGTTCGTGTTGTTTTGAAGGGGGCTAACTTGGATAGCTGGTTCGAACGTCCGATCATGCCCTTGTTGCAACGTTTGAAAAATCTCGCTGGGCGATGTACTCCAAGCAGATCAAGTCGGACGGGCCGCCGAATAAGAAGAAGCTCCTCTTCGGTGTGTTGAAGTTGTATGTTCGAGATGTCGATGGCGGTCTGGCTGCTGCAGGTGGACAGTCGAAGCTCACCTCGATGGTAGCCACGGTTGATGGGGCGGTTAGCGGGGCTAGGAGCAAGCTGGATCAGAAGGATTTGAACCCGGATGGCCATCATAATGGAGATCTCACCGAGGATGCGATTGTGCTGTCGTGCTGGTGCGTGGCCGAGGCGGAGCATCGCCTCAGACACAAGGTGGAGGATATTTTGCAAGAGATTGGAGAGAATTTCGAGGGTGGTTAACCTATCCTGTTCTCGACGAAAGCTAGAGGGACGTCAGGCTGGATTTCTCCAGTGATACTTTGTCAAGAACTATTTCTCTTATCTCGCTACATCCCCCAGCCAAAGCGCTATCTCCATCGCCAACTTCACAGGCTGATCAAACATAACCAAATGCCCGGCCTCCTCAATCACCACCACCTCCTTCGCCCCAATCATCCCCGCGATCCTCTCCGCCCGATCAGCCGGAATCCATCGGTCCTCCTTACCCCAAACCACCTTTACAGGCATCGCCTCTCCAACCTCTTTATACCTCCCCTCTACCTCCTCCGCATGTTTTTCATCTGCCTGCACAACCTGCCGAATAAACCCCTTCTGCCCGTGAGTGCCCCCTTCGATCCAAGGTCGCGCCAGACTCCCCGCCACATCCTCAGGAAGATCCTTATACGCTGCGCCCTGGATATACGCTTTCAGCATACCGCGATATACCGCGTCCGGAATCTCCTCAAAGACCGACTGATTGCCCCCTACGAGACGGAAAAAGGCACTCCCGAACGGCCGCACAGCAACGACATCAATCAGACACAGACTGGCATATCGACATCCATGCAGCAGGTTCGCCCGCAGACTGATCAAGCCCCCAACATCGTGGGCGACGATATGTGGGAGCTTATCTGGCGCGAAACTCCACGACTTATAGAGCGCTGCGAACGCAGTCGCCTGCCCGGCGAGGGATGAGTCAAACAGAGCACCCGGGTTTCCATCTCGAGGGACCCCGCTGGGTGATTTCCCGAAACCGGGATTATCGAGTAGATATACCTTGAACCGAGAAGAGAGTGATTGCGCAAATGGGAGCCAGACATAAGAGGACCAGGGCGTGCCGTGGATGAGGATGAGGGGTGGGTTCGTGTCTTCCCCGAGGGAGGTCCAGTGGAGAGTGTATGTGTGGGAATCAGTGGCGTGGGTGAACTTTTGTGTTAAGAAGGTTGTCATTTTGACCAATATCCAACTCCCTCAGTGCTGTGCAAGGTGTTGAAAAGGGCGTATAACTTGTTGATGAGGGTGTTGCATATATATCGTGCCTTTTAGCCCCGCAGGCTGACTCATAGCTCGTGTTTTTTTTTTTTTGTTTCCTATTCAAGAGACTCATCTTTTCTTCATCTGGTTGGTAGATTGATGCTTTCCACTATGAATCCGAGCTTTTAGGTTTACACTCCTCGTTCTCTGGTAAATATTGGTGTTTGAGATGGTGAAGCTGATCTATTTTATCTTTATGATGCACTTAGATACTGGATCGACACGAGCTGGCCTCATGCAGCAGGCGAGACATCCATCTTATCAACCCATTTACCCAGAATCCAAAGATTGATAAGTAAAGGTGATATCTACAACAGTTTACAGAACATTCTATCAAGTTATTTCAAGTTATTTCGTGCACAAGCATGGCTTCTATAGTTGATGGAAGCGGTGGTCGACGGCAGTAACGTGGGATGGCGTCACTTGAAGAAGTGGATTACTAAGCTGACCCCTCACCCCCTCCCCCATCACAGATAAAATAAACCCAGCATTGAGGAATTGACAGCCTCCAAGATAAGACTCACACACCTCATTATGGCCTGGAATGGGAAACTCACCATCTCCATCGATCGCGGTGGCACTTTCACCGACGTACACGCCATTGTCCCCGGTCAGCCCGATATCATCCTCAAGCTCCTCTCCGTCGACCCCGCACATTACCAGGATGCCCCCACGGAGGGTGTT
This sequence comes from Aspergillus conjunctus, assembly GCA_027569095.1. NCBI lineage: Eukaryota > Fungi > Ascomycota > Eurotiomycetes > Eurotiales > Aspergillaceae > Aspergillus > Aspergillus conjunctus. The sequence goes on along the minus strand of JAPDEL010000007.1, from coordinate 91,135 downwards.
CGGCAGGTCCTGGAGCTGGTGACGGGCAAGCCATACCCCCGGGGGAAACCGCTCGAGCTGGACCATATAGGATGTCTGCGGATGGGAACAACGGTCGCCACGAACGCGCTGTTGGAGCGGAAAGGCGCGCGGTCCGTGCTCCTCACGACCAAGGGATTCCGCGACCTGCTCAAGATCGGGGACCAGTCGCGGCCGAATATCTTCGACTTGAGCATGGCACGTCCCGGGGTGCTGCCGGAGGGGGTGGTAGAGGTTGACGAGCGGGTGGTGCCCTGTCACCCGTTGGCGGATGCGGACTGCTTCGAGGGCGCGCGGGTCGTGGAGGGCGTGACGGGGGAGAAGTTTCGCGTGGTGAAGGAGTTGGATCTCGAAGCCATCCGGCCGGAACTGCAGCGGCTGAAGGACGACGGGTATCAGTCGTTGTCGGTGGCTCTGGTGCACTCGTTTGCCTATCCCGAGCATGAGCGGTTGATCGGGGAGTTGGCGGAGAGCATGGGGTTTTCGGTTACGTTGTCGTCCAAGTTACAACCTATGATCAAGATCGTGCCTCGGGGTATGTCTGCGGCGGCGGATGCGTACCTCACGCCGGTGATTAAGACTTATATCGATTCGATTTCAACGAGCTTCGAGGGCGGGCTGGCGAACCAGCACGCGTGTCGGTTTGAGTTCATGCAGTCTGATGGTGGACTGGTCGACTTTCGCAAGTTCAGTGGGCTCAAGGCGATTCTTTCGGGTCCGGCGGCGGGCGTGGTTGGGTTTGCGGCGACCAGCTGGGATCCGACGGAGAAGACACCCGTCATTGGGTTTGATATGGGTGGTACGTCTACTGATGTATCACGATTCGACGGCCATCTGGAGCACGTGTTTGGGTCAAAGGTTGCCGGTGTTCTTATTCAATCCCCTCAGCTCGATATCAATACCGTTGCCGCGGGTGGTGGCTCGATCCTTAACTGGCGGAATGGCCTGTTCTATGTTGGGCCCGAGTCAGCGTCTGCCCATCCGGGTCCGGCTTGTTATCGCAAGGGCGGGCCACTGACCGTGACCGATGCGAACCTCTTCCTTGGGCGACTGCTACCAGAGTTTTTCCCCCACATTTTCGGCCCCAGTGAAGATCAACCGCTGGATCTCGAGGTAACGACTCGGCTCTTCCACGAGTTGACGAAGACGGTGAATGCGGAACGGAGAGAAAAGGGACAGTCGGAGTATACCCCGGAAGAAGTAGCTCTCGGCTTCTTGAAGGTGGCAGATGAGTCTATGGCCCGTCCGATCCGCAACCTCACCGAGGCTCGTGGCTATGAAACTGCGTCGCATCACCTGGCGTGTTTTGGAGGAGCCGGAGGGCAGCACGCCTGCTCCGTGGCGACATCTTTGGGTATCTCGCGCATTATCATTCACAAATACTCGTCCGTCCTCTCCGCATACGGTCTTGCTCTGGCCGAGGTGGTCAAGGAGTCTCAGGAGCCGGTCTCTGCTCAATTCCAGGCCTCTCAGTCGGATCTTGAAAAGAAACTTGGTGAACTGACAGAAGCATCGACTGCTGATATGAAGGAACAAGGCTTCGCTGCTGACCAAGTACGGCATGAACGTTATCTAAACATGCGCTATGGTGGATCAGACACTAGCTTGATGATCCTAGAACCGGAAGACAACTCTGGGTTCCTAGAGCAATTTCGTATCCGACATCGAAGAGAGTTTGGCTTCAATTCTGATAGGCCAGTGCTGGTCGACGATGTGCGTGTTCGGACGATTGCTTCCTCAAAAGTGCGGACTGAGAAGAGCCCTATCGTGCAGCTTCGCGAGGTGACGATGCGGGATATCACATCTGCCCCAGATCATTCCACGAAAACATACTTTGATGGACAATCCGAACGGGTGGATACTCCAGTATATGTTCTGGATAAGCTCGAGAAGAGTTCCCGTATTCACGGTCCCGCCATTATTATCGACAAGACTCAGACGGTTGTGGTTGCGCCGAGCGCCGTAGCTAACATTTTGGAGACCTGCATTCTCATCGATCTCGAGGAAACTGAAGCCTCCAGCAAGGTCGAAAATGCGCCCTCAGAAGTTGATACCATCCGATTGAGCATTTTCGGCCACCGATTCATGTCGATTGCGGAGCAGATGGGCCGTACGCTTCAGAAGACCTCGGTCTCCACGAACATCAAGGAGCGCCTGGATTTTTCCTGTGCTCTTTTCTCGCCTGATGGAGGACTTGTTGCTAATGCACCGCATGTTCCTGTCCATCTGGGATCGATGCAGTTTGCCGTTCGCTACCAGCATCAGAAATGGCTCGGTAATCTGAAAGACGGGGATGTGCTCGTTGCTAATCATCCGAGCTGTGGTGGGACACATTTGCCTGACATAACCGTAAGTACCTTTCTTTTATTTGATGTACATTGCTAACTTCTGTAGGTAATTACGCCGGTATTTGACCGACCTGGCGGTAGTGAAATCATGTTCTACGTAGCTTCCCGAGGCCACCACGCAGACATTGGTGGCATCCTTCCCGGCTCCATGCCTCCTAAGTCCACTGAACTCTGGCAGGAGGGAGCCACGATCGAAGGAGATAAAGTGGTCAGCAATGGCGTCTTTGACGAGGAACGTATGATCGAGCTGCTGGTCCACAAACCGGCACAATACCCGGGTTGCTCTGGCGCGAGATGCATCACTGATAATCTGTCGGATTTGAAAGCCCAAATCGCTGCTAATACCCGGGGTATCTCCCTAATACAGGCACTGTTCGCCGAGTACGGCGTTGAGACGGTCCAGAAGTACATGTACGCTATTCAAGCCACGGCCGAGACCGCCGTGCGCAACCTGCTCAAGGAGCTCCACTCAAAGTTCAACGGCCAGCCCCTCGAAGCCGTAGATTACATGGACGATGGAACCCCGATCAAGCTCAAGATCATCATTAACGGCACTGACGGCTCCGCCGTCTTCGACTTCGAAGGCACCGGACCCCAAGTCTACGGCGGCTGGAACGCCCCGCTAGCCATCACCCACTCCGCCATCATCTACTGCCTCCGCTGCATGATCAACGCCGACATGCCCCTCAACCAAGGCTGTCTCGCCCCAATTGACATCCGCGTTCCCTCCCCCAGCATCCTCTCCCCGACCAAGACCGCCGCTGTCGTCGGCGGCAACGTCGTCACCTCCCAACGCATCACCGACGTCGTCCTCAAAGCCTTCCGCGCTTGCGCCGCCTCTCAAGGCTGCTGCAACAACCTCACCTTCGGCAAAAACTCCACAACCGACCCGGATACCGGCAAAGTGACCCCTGGGTTCGGCTACTACGAGACCATCGCCGGCGGCAGTGGCGCAGGGCCAACCTGGACCGGCGAGTCCGGCATCCACGTACACATGACCAACACGCGCATCACAGACCCGGAGATCCTCGAGAAACGCTACCCGACTCTTTTACGACAATTCACGCTTCGCCCGGGGTCTGGCGGCAAGGGTCTCCACCCTGGTGGCGACGGCGTGATCCGTGACATCGAGTTCCTGAGCGCCATGGAAGTGTCGATTCTATCTGAGAGGCGGGTCCATCGACCGTATGGGCTTGAGGGGGGTGAGGATGCGGAGACGGGATTGAATCTGTGGATTACGAAGGATGGGGAGACGGGGGAGGACCACACAGTGAATATTGGGGGTAAGAATACAGTTTCGGTGAAGAAGCATGATCGAGTGGTTATCATGACTGCAGGGGGTGGTGGATGGGGAGTTCAAGACTAAAGCGCCATTTTTTCTACGTTGTTTTCGACTTCTTTATTGCATGGTTGGTTATATAGAGCATGAGCATATGGCATATATGAATATATTTAGGTTGGGAGGTATCCGGACCTGCCCTAACTTGGGTCCGAGAGTCGAGAATCTAGAATCTAAAATTTTGTTTGTTTTAATGCGAACGTCATAAATCAGGTATTCATCAGGGCGTACAAGGCAACTCGGCACTGGAAACAGATGCGCCGAATTGACGTCAATTATGCCATCTCCGTATACATTGCACATAGTCAGTTACTATAAATTCTTCTACAAACCTACCACACCCGCCTTAATTCCAAGGTATTAATGTTAAAACGACATAAATTCACAATAAAAAGATGACTACATTCACCTCAACACCGGCGCCAAAATCCCCGCCCTGGGCTTCGGCACCTGGCAGGACGAATCCGCCCGGGAAGACACGGTTCACCGAAGCCCTAAAGGCCGGATATCGCCATATCGATACAGCTCGCTCGCATGTACCTACTTACCTCTCTTCCTTTCCCCCACTCACCACACACACACACACACACACACACACGTAATACAAGTACAATATAGAGGGAGATCCATATTCTCCACCTAATTAACGCTAGTCGGTCGTATTACAGGTACGGGACCGAAAAGGCCATCGGCCGCGCTACCAAGAAATCGCAGATCCCGCGAGATAAGCTCTTCATCACGACCAAGTTGTGGAATAACAAGCATCACCCCGGATTATGTGGCCGGGGCACTACAACAGTCGCTGGATGATATGCAGTTTGACTATGTGGATATGTATTTGATGCATTGGCCCGTTGCGTGGGAGCGGGGCGAGGAGCTTTTTCCTAAGAGGGGGGTGAATGGGGGCCCGGCGGTGGTCGAGACTGATTATGTTGATGTATGTTTTTTTTTTCCCCTACCTAATCCTTCCCCGACTGCAGTCCAACCCTAACACTAGAACCTGATTGTTGCTGCTGTTGATGGAATGCTAACGATTACAGACATACCCATGGGGATGAGCAGACATATAAAGCAATGGAACACCTCATTGCGTCTGGAAAAACCAAAACAATCGGTGTTTCCAACTTCTCGCAGGCTGAGATGACCCGTCTGCTTAGTTTGGCGGTGATCCCGCCGGCAGTGCACCAGCTCGAAAGCCACTCTTGGCTGCAGCAGAGGGGGTTCGCCGAGTGGCACGCCTCAAAGGGGATCCATGTGACGCAATACTTGCCATTCGGAAACCAGAATGAACTCTATTCGAGGGATGGGAGGATTTGGAGGCTGATTGAGAATCCGGTGCTTGTGGAGATCGGGATGAAGTATGGGAGGAGCGGGGCGCTGGTTGCTTTGGGTATATTCTCTCTATTTCTGCTCTGCGTGTTGATTATTTGTTGCTTTGGGGTAAATGGGAGGCTAACGAATGCAGCGTGGGGTATAAATCGGGGCCATTCGGTGTTGCCCAAGTCCACGACTCCATCAAGAATTAAACAGGATCTAGAAGGGGATTTTAAGCTGGGTGCGGAGGATATGAAGACAATCCAGGGGGTTGATCGGAAGTTGAGGTTTAACGATAGTAGTAAAGACTTTGGGTATGAGCATTTTTAAGGGTTTAGATGGGAAGGAAACCTGGAGGGTTTCGAGCGGGTTTAAAGGTGTATCTAGATTGTCTGATTGGGTTTATCAATTGGCCGTGTTAATCCACCAGACCAGGAGGCAGTACAACAATGTAGTCCACTGGAGCAGGCTCGACACCGTCTGGTTCTCCCACGATTTTCAGGTGGTCACCACGTTCAATGTGGATATCATGGAAAGTGATCCGCGTCGCGGAGTGTCCATCCAGGTAAATAGACGGGGTGTGGCCAAGGGTGTACTCCATGTCACCCTTCCAGCGCCCCAGAACCTTATTGTTAAGGTAGACTGTCCACTTGGACACTCCGCCGTACTGATCGTAGTAGTTTAACGCCACATTGTACACGCCAGATGGAAAGTCAAGTTTCGTCTGAGCGATGCCTGTCGTCGAGTTAGACGCCGTCACAATCGCCGTAGCGCCCGACGCCGTCTCGTATGGATGAACAGTGTAAGGAATGTAGCCGTCCAGTTCCATGTCCTCTGCCTCGATGCGCCACGGGTGATTGCCGACTCGATCATGCTGGTCAGGAATGCCCGACTTGTTGTGATAGAACATGCTGATGGCATCACGCCAGACGACGGAGTGACCGGCCTGGTAGACGAGACGATCCCGCACCTCCCGGAATCGTCGAGAGTCAATGCGGCCACGAAGTCTATCCCACTGCGGGATAAAGGTCTGTACAGTTTCAGCGCCGGCATAGTGGGCGTCGTAGAAATGCTGGATGACGGTCTTTCCCGAGTGCAGCCGGTGGGTATACGGCACATGGTGGAACCAAAGCATCAGGTCATCCGGAGTCGTCTCAATCTTCTCGAACCTCTCAGCCACTTCCGGCGGGTACTGACCGCTAAATCCAGTTCCATTCCACACCGTTCGGTCCATACCGATCGACTCTCCATCAGCGCGAGTCCATTGGCCCCAGCCATTACCATCCTGAGAGCCTGGGTTTGGTCCGTAGTGTGTGTACAGGATATCGGTAAGAGTCTGAGTACCCAGGTTGCCGGTATAGTTCTCGTACGCCGGCCAGGACGCCATTGACATATCGGTTATGGTATCTAAAACCTTATGGTCCAATCCAAATGTGAGACGAGTCCAATCTTGCAGGATATCAACGGCATCTAGTGTAGGATCCCAAGCCATACGGCCGTACGCATAAAGGTTGGAAAGAGCAAGGTGACTACCCAGCCAGGTGGTGTTCGTACCGACATTGATGACAGCAGCCCACCCTGCCAGAGGCCGGTTGAACTGCTTGCCAGACACCACATCGCGAACAGGTGACTTGGTGCTGTCAATCCGCAAATCAAAGTCGGTGATGGTCTTCCAGAGCGGTGGGAGATAAACCAAGTGGCATTGGTGGCCTAGATACTCTTGGGTGACTTGCAACTCAATGGCCACATTCGTTTTGAGGAGGTTGGCGAACAGCGGTGACGGTGGCTCGCGCACCTGGAAGTCAATAGGTCCATACTTGATCTGAATCACGACGTTTTCCTCAAACAAGCCATCCAGAGGTTTGAAGAAATCCACGGCTGCGTTGGCCCGGTCGTTGGTCCAGCTATCCTCGGTCAGGTGATGGTCGTAGACAAAGGCGCGGAACATCAGCACACCGCCATGAGGCCGGAGGGCACGAGCGAAGAGGTTGGCACCTTGTGCAAGTGTGCGGTTGTAGGTATCCGGGCCGGGTTGACCTTCGGAACTAGCTTTCACCAGATATCCCGCCATATCAGGAATGCGCTTGTAGAGACTATCAGTAATATCCTGCCACCAGTTGATAACAGTCTGGTCGAGAGGATCATAGGTGTCGAGTCCCCCAAAGTCAATAGGGGAGGCAAAGTTAAGCGAGATACCGATCTGTACACCGTAAGGTCGCATGACATCTGCAATGCGACGAAGTCCGTCCATGTTCTCCTGGCTGAGGAGAATGGGATTCGCGTTGACATTGTTGACGACAATTGCGTTGATTCGGACAGAGGATAGCATACGAGCGTACTGCTTAACGCGGGACAGATCATCGATAGTCCGATTCCCTGCAAAGAAAATCGATGGGCCTGCGTATCCGCGCTCGATGCTTCCATCCATATTATCCCACTGGTTGACCCAGCGAATCGGAGCATGTGGATTGCTGGCATATTCCACGGAAGAGAATTCGCCTTGGGCAAGCTTCGAGAGGTATTCAAACGCACCGTACAAAGTTCCACGGCTGTTCTGACCAAGAATTTGTACCGACTTCCCGTTCGCGCGAAACCAGAAGCCATCCTCAATGAGCTCAGGGATATCCTCGGTGTCGTTGCAGAGGGCACGGTAGTCGTCCACGGTAGCGACGAGAATCGACGAGATAGAGTCACAACCAGAGCTGAAGATCTTGGCCCGTTTGTGGACAATGCTGTGAAGGCCATCTTGCAGCTCCTTTCCTGCGGTCTCAATGGAGCTAGATTTAGTAGCGTTCAGCGTCACAATGCGTGAAGGCAAGCTTCGCTGGCAGCGGGAGTCGCAGTGAACAGGGGCGTATCGTAACCAGGCTGCGGATCCATCCTCAGCAGCCGTCACAGCCAAAAAGGCCGGCCAAAGAGAGACTGCAAGATTTAGCCAACGCATTGTGGTGGTTTGCGAGGTGGTTTTCGGGGCGCTCAGTGGCGGGATTATCGAGGGTATTCATAAGTCCTCGCCATCCATGCCGATCTTCTCTATCTTCATGTTTAAAGTCCAATTCAGCCTATATTTGACTTCCAGGCAATGAGGGGTTCCTGAAGATCCCAACGAGCTCCCCTTTTGGGCTTCATGTGTTGGGTTTACGCGGGGAAGCCAGGATCGTTACCCGCAATTTAGCCGTGAGTGCGGGGAGAATTCCGAGAGCTTCATGTTGGATAGCGCAGAGGATGGTGCCGCTTTGTGGAAGAATCTATCTCTATCCACTCGCAATCATTCATTGAGAGGCCGCTTGGTAAAGCCTGAATAGTATATTTCGTACCCCAAGCTATTTCTTCCGGGATTCGCCTAGCTCAGATGAGCATCGTGTAGGTGGTCTAGTCCAGGGTCAAAAATCTAGTAACAGGCCGTTTTTTTCCAGTAACCAGGAATGCGGGGGGTCATTCCGAGTTTTAATGACCTTAATCTGATTCAATCACCGATCGTCGGCGCTTTCTGGGTCGCCGTGCCACTGCCTTCTGTCTTCACTGAGCGAAGTCAGTTACGGATGCCAAAGCGTAACTGAACTCGATTAACCAGAATTCAGCCAAGCAAGAGCTATGTCGGCAGCGAAAACTTTCCTACCAATGATAACCATGTTGTCACAGTGGATTGCTGATACTTGGAGGTGAGGAGTATTCGGGCAGAGGACTGTGGGAGAAGGAAAGGAGCTCAGGTGAAGAGTGTGGGACTGGAAACTATGCCTCAGGCCGTGGACGTAAGACAATGTGATCCATACTTTACCTACGTTACCATCCAATGCTGGGTGAATCTATTGAAATTATATATGATCAGGGCCTTTACAAGTTCTAGCTTCTTAACTCAACCTCTAAATACCAACCAAGGTTTAGGAGATATCACAGCTTCAATACCAAGTCCACTGCATGTTCACTGATAGACAAAACCCTCATAAATTGACAGGCAGATGATGTAGGATAATTAGAAAGGTTACTTGGAAAAATCTCGTTAGTAAATCAAAGTCATTTTTGGGCCCAACTTAACCGCGCTTTCCTTGTTAGTGGAAGTTCTCGATGACCAGAAGAGGAAGAAACTTCACCTCCAGATTTGGGGCCTTCGGACATCACAACGTCTTACTTTTGCTTCTCACTTCTCCCATGGCTCGGTATCAACTAGCATTTCTTGGCCCAGAGATAGTTCTCCTCACCTATGATGTGTCGAACCGTCATTGCGGCCTCCAAATCCATTCCTTCACTGCCTCATTATCACCTCACCACTCCTGATACACCGCTCAACATCCATTAATCATATCCTTTCACGATCCAAAACCCGATTTTGATAAGATAACTTATATATCTATAACCAACCATTCCCGTTATATTCCCAAGCACCACCATGGGTTATGCCAGAATCCGTGCCAAAAGCCCCTCTGCCAACCCCGAGTCCAAAAGGCAGAGCGTGATAACAGGGCGAGTCTTACGAAAGAGGAAAGCACAGCCGGAAGGTATGAATCTGAATACTTTATCCTCTATAATGATACCTAGTAATGCATGGGAACGATATCCGACTGAAGATCGTACTAAGCTCGACTTCAACTTGCAGTCACGGCCACGAACTTGGAAATCTCCAAAGACTCCGACTTGATCACACTATTACCGGATGTAGGCGGGCATCCTCCTGCTTGGGCTGACGTACGTACCTCGAAACACGTATTTTCTTTGCTAACTTGATATAGTGTCGCCCAGCCCTAGCGGATGCGATACCCTGGTTTCGTTCGGTTCAAGGCGGAGTATACCACAATGGAAGTCTATGCTGGGGCTTCCTTCTCGACGCTGACTGCGGCGTCCGTTCCTATATGGACGATGAAATCATCATCACCAGAGTGTATGTGCCCCAACGACAAATAAGCTGGTCCGAACTGACAGTATTAGTGGAGGGGGGTGTACCAAAAATGCAGATGGCAAATTAACCCTGATTAAAGATCAAGACAGCGAAAATACCATCGTGAAAAGCATAATAAATAGCAAGAACTTGAATCTTCCGGTGGGGATGATTATAGGTAAGGAATCCCCGGCAATTCGCGTAGTCCTCAAATAACTTCTTTCTTAGGGGACCGAAACACGCTCTTGGGGAGGAAGGTCCCCCATCGGTATAATGTTATGGCTTTCTTTCGAGTATCCCAAGTCTGGTACGAAAAAATAGGCAACAAGACAGGTGCCAGGGTCCGGTTCGAGAAATTGGACCTCTCGAGCAAGAGTTGGTGGGCATCCAAAGGCTCCCCCGATCCTCTACCCCTCGAAAATCGAAATTTCAGCTTAGAACCGGAAACAAGGCAGTGTCTTTGCTGCGCTCGAACAAGCAGCCAAGTATATAATGAAGGATGGATGTGCCTTAATCCGGACTGCACGTTATTCTGGACACTGGACGGGACTTCACCTCCAGTACCCCTAACCTACCATGCGAGATTTTTAGAATCACGACTACCCCCCGATCCAAAGGTGGACTCGCATCACAGCCTTATTCCTAGCCTGCTTTCCACTCTAAACGAGCTCGACCATGACTCCAGCTTGCAACGCATCGCCTGGAAAGGTATTGTATGCCCACAGTGTTCGAAATGCATCGCTCGCAGGTTCTGGTGCGGCTGGAAGTGCACCGATAGTATAGATTTACCCGGGCGGCCTCAGAGCGGCTGTACCTTTGAGAAAACCTTGACGATACATCCAATATCCCTGCGCTCTGTCGTCGACGAGTTCGAGCTAAGCCCTATCAAACGTGCTATATTTTTCGACCCAAAATTTGCCATTCCTGAGGTCGACGACCTCTCAGTACATCCTTATAGGAAATTCACTTATAGAATTCCAGGAGCAGGATCTATTGTCCATTTAGTTTCCAACCGAACCATCAATAGCCAGCCGAACGGTCCGAATGACCTGTTCACGCAATTGCAGGCGGTTGATCATGGTCTACGGCGTTATCCATTACAACAGAGTGTGGGTAGGTATCCAATCCTGCCATGATACACAAACACCAGTACTAACCTCTCACTAGTTGCTGGCACTCTGACGTCGCATTTTGCAGTTAACTATGTACGTCCCAAAGAGTTCTTACGTGTCGGGCTAATGGAAATTAACACAGGGAATTCCATATAAATACGTGGTTTCGGTCGACTCCAAGGCATTCGATGAAGCTTCGGATGCTATATTACGAGGATTAGGTCGTTTGACATGGGCCACAAAAGAGGCTGTCCATAGTGTGGGAGACCAGGGCCTTTCACCAAATGAACTGCTCCTTTTGGGCTACTTTGAGGACATGAAGATAGGGGTATACTTCTGAAACACGAGACTGGGTTCTGATCACTAACTTAGCCAAGTACCATGACGACGGCGAGGAGTCCCTTGGACCAACGATTGCCACTCTTTCCCTTGGAGCCAAGTCCACGATGCTTATTCGCATGAAGTATAAATACCATCACGGTTTCAGCAAAGCAAAGAAGCTTCTTGATGAGGATCCGGTCATTGACTCCTGCGAATTCTTTAATCAGCGCTTGAACCTGAAGCAGAGACTGAATGCCGGCAGCATCGGCAGGTCTGAATATGATGCACTACGAAGGGATCTTTTCAGGAAAAGTAAGAATGGTGACGCTCGTCCATTAATTAAGATGGAGCTCAACCATGGCGATCTTGTCGTAATGCATGGGGAGAAGTTACAGAAATACTTTGAAGTAAAAACTCCTAATTGCATAGCGACAGCCGGGGTACTAACTATATGATCTAGCACTCAGTCATGCCCGAAAAGAAATTGCGGTTCGCTCTAACTGCACGGCATATCAAACCCGAAGATGTCGATCCGAAAGAGTGGCCGAAGGGAAACTTCACCCTTACGCCGGACCAGATTTATGATGGGAAATAATTAGGTCTATCCATTGTCCATTATCGTACTTGCTATTTTCGGGATCTTCGACTACATTTTCCTTCCCCTTTGACAACGTTGATGTTGTTCATTGATCTGTCGTATTTTGCTTGTCGTTTTGCTGGGTCGATCGAAGGCGGGGAGGTCATTATGCGTGCTATTTGCTTTTGCCAGAGGTCACTGTCTCATTATTCACTACGAATTGACGCATATTGTTAGGAAATGTAATCTTTCCGTATTGATTTCACGGGTAAGATAAATTGGAGATACTCATTCCGATCTTCATAGTTCAGACATGTCGATGAATCCCAGCCACTAGCAGGAATCCGTAGCTTAATAAATCCAAGAACAATAATATATGAGCCTTCACACCAGGGGGAACCATGTCATCCACCCATCTACTCCTCACAGGGCGTTTCCTCAACCACTTGCACGTCAGCCGCCTGCTCCGTTCCTTGATAGTTCCCATACCTATTCCGCAGCGTCGTAATCAGCCAGTTCATAAACTCACTCATCTTCCAATCCCCAGTGCCAGTGCCAGTGGTGGCACCAGGGGTTGTGAGGGAAGTACCCATGGCTTGCGACGGCGGGAATCCCGGTCCCCAGCCGCCTGTATGTGTGGGACCATCCTGGCCTCCACCATGCGTAGGGGTAGGGCCCTGGTCCCAGCCGTTGGTGTTGTCGTCATCATCATCGGTACCTGTATTCGGAATGCCGTTTGTAGTAGTAGGGATGGGATTCTGCGGGGCAGTTGTAGTAATGGGTGGCTCCGTACTGGTGGTTCCTGTATCCGTGTCCGTATTGTCAGGGATATCAGTGGTAGGGGTACCGATAAGGACGGAGTCATCAGCCGCGCAGTTAAGGTAGACAGCTAGAACAGATCACATTAGCCCAGTCCCAGTTCCCAACACGTCAGGAGAAGAGGTTAAGAAGAAAGAGAGGGAGGGGAGTGGTACCGGAAGCGTAGTAAGCGAAGGTATCGGCTGATCGTAGTGCCTGCTCTGTATTCAGCGCCAATACGCCCTCGTACCCGTACACGACGTCGTCCGTGCCGGGGTTATAGACTGCGTTGGCATGGGAGAACTCATGAAGCGAGATCCCCGCTTGGTCGAGGTACCCGCAGTAATTGTTCTCGGGGGTGGACTCGTAGTACCCGGGGCAATTCACGACGCGGTCGTTGTATGGGTATGTGAGGGCGGCGATATTGCTCCCGCAGTAATCGGACGAGGTCGGCTCGCAGTAGTAGGTCAGTTTTCCGGTGGTGGTTGCCTCTTCGGCGATGGCGTCAAGACGGTCTGCGACCTCGGTCATGTCGGCTTCGGAGGTGGATTTGAAGAATTTCTGGAAGAGGTCGGAGCCCGTGCGAGCGTCGGCGGCGGCGACGGTGGCCATTTTTCCGGCGCGGGCGATGGCGGCTTCGACGATCTGGGTTTCTTCGTCCGTGCATGATGTTAGGGTGGAGCGTTCGTGGAGACGGTTCGGGGGTTCGTTGCTGTCGGTGGTGGTGATGGGGAGGGAGTTGGAGATGTAGCGGTAGTGGTGGAATTTGGCTGTGTCGTTGAGCGCGGTGTATGCGAGGACTCCCTTTGCGGTGGCCGTGTAGGTGGTGGAGGGGGTGAGGTCGTAGGAGTCGTAGATGTCAAAGGTGGAGGAGATGGTTTGCTTGGGAGCGAGCTCGATGAAAGCGTCGGAGCTTAGGCGGGAATTTGCGAAGTTGATATTGACGCCGATGAAGGTGGGATCGGACTCTTATATGGAGTATCAGTGTTGCTCGTCTGTTCGTTTGGGTATAGATAGACGTACCGGTTCCATTGACAACCACCTTCCTCGTCGGGAGGGGATCAAGAATCCCTCCTCTCCTGATGACTCGAAGGGTATCAGGCCCGACATTGGTGACGCGGGCCTCCACCGTGGTGTTTCCGAGGGATTCTATAACGACATCGAAAAGACTTGACGCACCGTCCTGCGGTGATGTAGGAGCCAGCCTTGGGATCAAAATGGGCTTGCCAGAAGCCAAAGAGGTAAAGAGCAGCGCCAGCTGGAGGAAGAAAAGAAAAAGCGCCATGGCTTAAGGAGTGCAAAGAAGGAACTGAAGGAGTGACGGGTGTGTAAACAAATCCCAGGCTCACACCTCCCCCTCCACCCGATTCTTATATACATGCACGCCAGACAAACGACAAGCCATCGTCTCACACGGTGAGGCAATCTGTTTCAAGTGCCGCTTGGGGGGTGGGAGATGACTTCAGCGCGGGATCGCAACGGGCGACAACAGTTGGATAGGCTCAAACACCTCCAGGCTTGGCGGAGTCTAGTCCCTCATCTACATGACATCTTGGTATGTTTTAGATGAGAGGGAGGACTAGACTCGGCACCTGCAGTACCATGGTGTAGGGCCCAGAACGCCTGCAGGGTAGGGACCCTGAAACAACGAAGTAATCAACCCGCCAATCGGGGACATTTTTTATCGCGTAGCCTAGTGGTGGATAGATTCAGTTTCGGAAGCGCAGGGAAAGGATCGATCTGACTCCAGGATGAGCGATCTGCGATATGACAGGAGGGAAGTGAGATTAAGGAGTCTGCAGAGAGGGACCTGAAGCACGTCTTGGCGTCGGACCAGCCATCTGTGACAGGCTAACGATGGGCGCTTTTTCCTCTTCCTTTCCCGACGTTGCAGCGGAGAGAGAAAAGGAAGAAGGGAAGCGGGGGTATAATATCCAAATGAGACTACTCGCCTTCCAAGAAAAGGCGGTCCTTGGTCGGAATCACTGGGCAGCTTTTGCAGGAGCATCGATTTGCGTGGTGTTACAAAAAGCAGTGGGTCGGGATACGCACCCGGCCAGCGCGAACACGCCCTGTGGATATACAACAAACAGGCCAACACATCGGTGTCATCCCTCCTAGATCCAATTATATGCCTGTGCTATAAACCATCCAGATTCACTCATAACTAGACTTGCTCCCCATCTCAATCAATCACAGTATCCAGAACGGAAACATTCTTCTTGACGTTTGAATCCTTGTCACCCATAGTTGCAAGAGCTTGAATCAATCCGATGAGCAACGGCTCCAACGATACACCCAGCGCAATCGGGCTCAAAATGCTGGACAACTTCGTATCCGATGAACACCCCGCCGCAGTGCTCCCTGCAAACGCCGCCTCAACAAAGCCCACCGCATCCGGCAGCGCAATGATCTCCGTCGTGGCGTGACCGCCATTCGCGTATGTCGTGTACTTGACGCTCGCGCCGTTAGCACACCACGATTTCACCATCGCCGTGGCGTTGCTGTACGGGATAATCTCGTCCTGGGTGGCGTGGTACACAAAGACCGGTGCGGTCGGCGTCTCCTCCTTCTTTGTCCCGAGGATGTTCTGAGCCAGGATTGATTTGATTGTGGGCTGTTCAAGCAGTCCATCTCCCAGCGTTTGGACCTCTGGATCAAGCACAGATTGGAAGGCAAAGTTAACTAAATCTGCGACAGCGCAGTTGGAGTTAGCAAAGTCGAGAATCTCCTGGCCATTGGATGTGATGATACTGTCGATCACGGGCTTCAGTTGCGCGCCGTATGCGTTTGGCTTTGCGAGCCCGTTGATCGCGGCGGGGATGAAGCCACTGAAGGTGGTGCCGTCGATGAAGAGCAGAGTCCCAGTCAGGTTGCTCGGGGTGCCGCCATGTACCCAGCCCTTGATGTTGAGCTCTGAGGCATACGAGGGCTGGAGAGCCGCAGCCCAGCCAGTCGCAATAGCTCCGCCGGAATACCCTGTTCCAACAATAGCCGGTTTGGCCGTGCTGAGGCCGAGAGTATCGTGAAAATTTGCGACGGCCCTCATCCCATCCAGCACACCCATGCCTGACAGGTGGCCGGCTCCAAAGGCCGCATCCTGGCTTTCATAGTCGGGCGAGGCAACGACATAGCCTAGCGCCAGGTACACCTGGATGATCAGGTATTCAACCGACGAGATCAGGTCGGTCTGGGGAACACCCAGCTGGTATTGGTAGCTAGGTTCGCAGGAGACCGCAGAGCTATCATAGGCTGTGTGGAAGGAGATGAAGCGATCTTTTTTCGGAAACAGAGGCTTGAAGACCGTGGTGACGGTGGCGATGGCAGAGCCATTGATCGCGGTGGTCCGATACAGAAGCTGGTGGGCTTCGACCAGGTCTGGGATGATACCGAAGAATGAAGTAATGACCCGTCGTTTGCGCAAGATTGTTCCAGGCGCAGTGGTTTCAAAGCCAGCCGGGGGTTTATAGAAAGGATCGGTGCTTGGGTCCTGGGCACGGGCTGTGGGGTGAGCCACAACGCCCATGGGCAAGGCTAGGGTAAGCCATGCGACAAGGAAAGCTAGGAATAGACGTGCGGGTGAGGCAGAAAGTGCCACCATTTTGTCAGCGACTGGGCCTCAGAAGCCGTGCAGAGTGTTCATGTCAACCAAGTGAACGGTCTGTTCCGAGCCCGCGAACAACCCTACATATTTATACTGCTGATCCTTATTACCCCGGAGTCTTCCAAGCTGAACATGATACCGAGGGTGAATAGTTTTACGTGGTCGATCTCGACACCGTGCCCTGGAATTCGTCCCTTCCGTGGGGATCCTACGCGACCTTTCCGAAGAATACCCCACAGACTCCCCTCCCAGAGATGGATAGGGCAAGCTAGGCTGTCATCCCCTGCAAATGCCCCAGAAAATTTCTCGTCAACCGCCAATGTCGATAGTTTAATTGAATTTTCGTTTGCGGGGTAAGGCGCAGGGCCTCCCCCGCGTCAAGTATCCCCGTCAGTTCCACATGTTCTGGGTAGCTGTTGCTTGCCGAGGCTTGATTCGATGTGCGTGTTGATCCTCTTACACAGTATATGTATCGCGCCAAAGTTGCACTATGATTCGGTCGGCAAATCCTCCGGTCTCGATAGTGCTGTGGAGTTGCTAGAGTTCAAAGCAAAGAGGTGAGGATCTGTTTCATGGTTCCTGAAACCAATCTTGAATGCAGTACCTTATTACAGAAGTTTTTGAAAGAGTATCGGATGAGAGTGTATAGGCATAAATTGTGCATTGGATCGTCCTGCTCATGAACTCCTCCCGGCAGTCTTGAAGCTAGCCTCCAGGATTAAAAATATGGGCTAATCATAGCGCAAGGTATACGCTGGTGGAACAAGGACAGAGTAGACATGCGAGTCGTACCTTCAAGTTCTCATCGTAAGCTTACCCGAGGTATCACGGCCGAGAAAATCCAATTTTAAGGCGAGATTTTGAAATATCGTTCATCAATTCAGTGGCTAGGTTTTAAGCAAAATATTGATTTATTGTTCGGGCTTCAATGCAGTTTGGCTGAGAGGATTAGTCGAAATCGGATTTAATGGCGCTATTTCCGTCAGTTGGACCAGTTTTAGCCCTAGAGGGCGAGCTTAGCTCATGCAATCACAGGCTACAGCTAATATTTGATACTGAGGCTCTAGCTTTGAGGTTCAAGCAGGCGAGAAGCGCATATATAAACAGAGGTGGGAACACTAAGAAAACCCCCAATCCGAAGGTAAGAATGAGACACAGCCAACGTTCTTCATGACATAGATAACTCATCTTGTCGCACGTGAATAACCCCTGGAGGGTATTTACAGGTGCGGTCAAGCCTATCAGGTGTTGATATGACTGGAGGGTATGTAGAGTCGAAAATTGTCGGTTTTGAAGAATCTAACACAAGGATCTCGAACATATATCTCCACCCATCTAAGATAACAGATGTTAAGCAAGGACCTCCAACCAGCGTTTAACCACTTCCTTCACGAATCCCAAGCTATCCGCAATCGTACAGCTCTAGCCGTGCGGACCCAAGAAGAGAAGAGGCTTGGATTGGCTGAGTCAAGATGAATAACAAGTGGTAGTAAGGTAACCTGGTTGGTGGTTCGGGGGAAAGTTCCGCGCCAGAATATACTGAGATCTAACCTTTTATTCCTATCTACTGCGAGGATTGTTTTTCTGTCAGATACTGGATTGTCGTAATACAACCAGGATGTCGGAGCCTCATCCATGCAGGGCAGAGTAATTTCCGCATTATTGCTGTTGCTATGATGAGCAGCATGGCATAGTGCGTGGCTTTGAATCATTCCGGAGGAGAATGCGGCGAGTTTACCTGACGAGCGTCTATGTGCACGCACTTCCGCTCCCAACACCGTCACTCTTGGGGAAAAGCCCAAAAGCTCCAGGATTCCACAGAAGCGCTACTAATCGTTGGCCTACAGTAGTTGCGAAAATCCCTAAGGCTTGGGCTGGCTCGAGGCTCTGAATGTCCTTGTTTCTCTGGCTGTCTGAAGGATACCTCCCTTTCTACTATCTTGTCGTCTCTCTTCATTTTTCTCGTGCTGCACCCCCACAACCCAAAATCCAAATAAAAGCTTGGCGGCTCTTTTTCCTTGGGCGATCGATCGTCACGTTCGCTCGCTCGCTCTCTCGTTCTCTCTCACTTTCTTCCTCCTCTTCCTCCTCTCTCCCTCTCCTCGCGCTGCCCTTTCAGCTTCACACCCTGTCCCCGACTCGCTTGCTTTTCTTTTTCATGACCATTTAATTCTATCCTCTCTTTATTTCTTTTATACCTTCTCCAGATTTCATTCTAGTAGCCCTCCGTTTCTTCAATCCTTCCCCCCCCCCCCCCACACTCTCATTCCCTCCTGGTCATGCATTAAGCTGCAGAATTTCCTTTGAATTTTATGCTGCTGCTCCGACCACGCGTCTCCCTCAAAGTTTCACCGTGATTCCACCTCTCCCCTCTGACAGAACCCTCGCGTCTTTGTGCAACCATGGAAGAAAGCGCGTCTGCTCGCCCGTCAGCCACCCCCGAAGACTCTGCTGGTGGAGATGACACCCACGCTCAGTCCAGCGCCGCAAAGAACCAGAACCAGACCCTGAAGGATCGAAAGTGCCAGTACTGCCACCAGGCTTTTACCTCCTCCTCCCTCGGTCGCCATCTCGATCAATTCCTCTTCAAGAAGAAACCCGACGGCGTGCACGATGTCGAGGAGATCCGGCGCATTCGAAGTGGTATCACCCGCCGCCAGGCCCGCACCTCCTCTGGCAAGCGCGATACCCCGGAACGAGGCACCGGTAAGGGCCAGCTGGATGCCTACCACGGTGGAGAATCCGGAGGTAAGCCTCGCGATGGAGCCGTCCGGATGATGTTCAACACGCCTACATGGCATGCGACCGGGGTGATCAATGATATTCCCAACCCCAGCCAGTCGCAGGACGCGAGTTCATCGCGGCTCTCGGCTTCACAGAACAAAATGGGGTCTTTGAATCTGCCGGATTACGCGAGTCGAGGTTCGAGCGCTCATAATCCGGATACCATGAGAGCGCTGGAGTTGGCCTTGCGTGAGGTTTTGGATAACATCAAGGCTGCAACGTATGTTTTTTTTTTTTTTCTCTCTTTTTTTTTTTGTGCCTTTGTTCTACCCCCTTCCTTCAACTTTTTTGGTCTTCATGCTAACAAGTCTGATTATTGCTACAGATCTCGAACCCGCCCTCGACTCTCTCCGTTCGATTTTGATATCCAGGTTCAGACCTTCCCCTCCCTCTGCTTACAACTTCTGCCTCCTCCTCCGACCATTTTTTCGACCAATCCGTTCTCATCCCCGACCTCTTTTCCTCTAAGCCCTCCTGGTGCAGAGCATCTGGACATCATTCGCCAGGCCATTTGCGCAAAGGTTGAGCAGTGGCAAGCCGACCAACTCTCTGCCGAGTCTTCCAACACCTCCCACACTGGACGGCCGCCACTTGGCTTAGACGCGAACATGATCACCCGGAACGCGCAGCAACACGAGGAGATGAGCTTGAGGCATCTAGAGCTGTCATTCAAACACTGGGTCACACTTTCTCAGGAAACCCGAAAAGAGTCGTGGCAGCTTGAAATCACTCGCGCGTTCGCACGGGAGATAGAAAAGCGCAAGTCTCTCGATGACCAGCTGGCCCGCGTCCAGCAAGAAGCAAACCAACTCCGCTCTCAGGTTGAGAAACTCGGCTCATGTCAGTGGCCCCGGGAATTCGCTCTCTTCCCGCCCGACACACTCCCCCTACCACGTGACGTTGCACGCGAACTGGACTCAAGGGAAAGCCAGATCAGCCCCAGCTCCTCCCGCTGGGACTATGACCATGTCCTCGCCAAATGGAAGCGCGTCGTGATGCACGACCGGAGCATGGGCCGCGTCGGGGTCGGATACGCCAACCCCCCCGTCTTTGAGGAATCCTCCCAATCCGACACCAAACAGCGCGAAAAATCCTCGTCCAAGTCGATGACGATGCAACCACCCGTTGCTCTAAGTCCTCCAGGGCCCTCCCCATCTGCCGGTTCAAGTCAGCATCCGTCGCCATACCACCAACATCAAGACTCGACTCAAAGCCCCAGTGGCTCTCAAGCTAAACGCCCACGATTGATGAACGGTCACCACACTGGTGGCGCCTCAAACACAACCAGCGACGGAGCTGGCGGCTCCTCAACTACTCAAGGTGGTACCGCCTCCTCGGCCTCCTCCTGGAACAACCCCCAGCCACATGTTATCGTTTCAAACCTCGCAGACCCGTCGGCACCTACCCCTCCCCCGTCCAACGGCTAACCCCGTCGGAGGAAAAAAATAGCAAGGGAAGAAAGGAAAAAAGGAACTCATATTTAATTAAATATTAATCAATATGTTACTGCTATCCCCAATAACATTGTCGTGTGTCAGGTCAGATGAAAGGATGTGGGTGTTTTGTTCGTGTAATCACAAAATGTTCTCTGTATATAATACAACTTATTTTTTTTTTTCCCTTTCCTCCCTTTAATTGAGTCAATTGAAGTGTGTCTACAGCGGTGCATTACTTGTTCATGTACACTCACACCCGGATACAACATAAAAATATGTACGTGGTCTCCTTTCTCCTCAGTCACTTCCAGACAAAGACACCTTTCCCAAGCAACCGTACCAATTATGGATGACTCAAATTTGTAGACATCATTTCTTCGCACCCTTTCTTGTCTTCCGCGCACTAAACCACCGCTTCATATCCCGGATGCCATGCAGATATAGCCAGGAGAAGGCGAATACGGCGATGAAGTTAAACATAACGTAAGCCCAGAATACACCCTGGCATTATTTTCCCTTGGTTAGCGGTGACGTCCTTTACCATATTTAAATGGACAGAAGAGCCCTGTGAAGGGGGAAAAAAAAACCGGGGGGGGGGGGGGGGTTTGAAGGAACGTACATAATCTCTCCATTTATGTGAGTAGAAGACATTGAAGCCCGCACCCTAATCGATACACACAAGTTTGTTAGCCACCCGGTAGCACCGTAGCACATGAGAAGCTATTTTATTTTTATAATTCCGGTGGTAATCTGGTAAGGGCCATTTATGAGGCGAAAAGGGAAAACATACAAATTGATCTCCAGTCGAATACTGGCAATACGAACACATCCCGTTCCCGATATCGTGGACGTATCCGCCGCTCTGCTGGGAGAAGGAGCCGGCATATTCCTGACAGGTCTGGCCGGGCGGGGGACTGAAAGTGGATTCCTCCCTGGACACACAGCGGACCGGCACGTTATGGATGACCAGCCCTAGGAAAGCTTCGAGGAGGTACTTGAAGGGGGTGAGCCAGTACATCCATGACCGCCAGAAATGGGGGAGGGCCGCGTAGGGCACCACGACACCGCAGAAGGCGACGACAAAGGTGAAGAATGTGGGGACGAGGAGGGAGGCCAGGAGTTCGTTGGGGGAGAAGGCGGCGATGAATTGGCCGAAGCCGATGTAGTAGAGTTCGAAGAGCATGAGGACCATCCAGGTGAAGCCGGAAGTGAAGGAGTCACGGGGGAACCAAACGCCCCAGTACCTGGGTTTTATGTTAGGAGGAGCTGTTCGGATAGGATGTGTGGGGAAGAAAGGGAGGGCTATACCAGCAATTGAAGTAGATGGAGCCGGCGATGATAGAGTACGGCAATTCGGGGAGGATGGCGCTGGTTACGAAGGCGGTCCAGGAGTAGATCTTGGAGTTGGATTCCCGAGACTCGTAGAGATTGCGGAAATGCAGGAATTTGGGCTGCAATTGCTGGACTAGGGGCGGGCAGATGGTGAGTGTCATGAAGATGGAGAAGAGGCGGGATTGCATGTCGATGTAACTATCGCCTAAATGCCAGAAGGTGAAAGTGTTGAATAGCCCTGTGAAAATGTGTAGCATGAATTTCCCCTGCAAGAGTTTGTTAGATCCTTGATGAAGTTATGGAAAGGAGATTTAACGTACTAAGATGTAGTCCGGATCTCTCCAATATGCTACGAACGCACGCTTCGAGACAGTTACAATCTGTACCCAAATTGGCATCGCGTATTCACGATCGTCATCCTCGCTGCTTTGAGCCTGTTTGCTACGGCGAGACTCAATAATGTCATCAATCTCTTTCGAGAGATCTCTCTGTTCTTGAGAGTTCGCCCACACGTCTCCCCAGTCTTGTCCACGGTAGTCAGGGTTTCCAGCACCAATGACCTCAAGCATATACTATACAACGCATCTTAGTTAGAAATACGGCACCTTCTTTATGTAGATCAGATGGTTAAAAACCTCACCTCAGCAGGGTTCGAATCTGGGGGGCATTTCTTGCCTCCATTCCGCTCAAAATAGTTAATCATGTTGCTAGAATCCGACCCCAGGCCACCGTTGTAAACAACTCTTCCACCGCTTTGCAGTAAAAGTAATTCATCAAACTCCTCAAAGAGAACAGCGCTTGGCTGATGGATCGTGCACAGGATAGCCTGCCCGGCATCTGCAAGACGTCGGAGGAAACGAACGATGTTAAAGGCGGCCAGAGAGTCCAGACCAGATGTCGGTTCATCCAGAAACAGGAGTAATGACGGTTTACTTGCCAGCTCAACGGCAATGGTAAGCCTCTTGCGCTGCTCCTGGTTGAGACCAGTGCCCCCGTACCCCACTATAGCGCCCGCAATTGGCCGCATCTCCAAGAGATCGATGATCTTCTCACAGTAGTCATACTTTTCTTGGATTGGAACTTCTTTCGGTTGACGAAGCAAGGCCGAAAACCTTAGTGATTCTCTAACCGTGGCCGTAGGCTCGTGGATGTCCATTTGCTCGGCAAAGCCGGTTGCCCTTTGGAAACTCTTTGGTAGGGGCCTAGGGCTGTAAGCTGCTGCTGACATGGAAATGTATGCAGGAAATACTCACTTTCCGTCAACTTCAAAGGTACCAGAAACGATCCCGAAGTTTATACGCTGAGCTAATGCGTTGAGGAGAGTAGTTTTCCTGTCCGAAACGGTGATTAGCAGATCCTTTATCTCATAGAAGGACAGTAACCAACTTACCCTGCACCAGAAGCGCCCATGAGTGCCGTAAGACGACCCGGTTTGACGTATCCTTGAACATCCTGCAATAGCTTCTTTCGGCCTCCACCATATGGTATAGTATAATTCACATTTTTCCAGGTGAAGATAGATGTGCTTTCTGCAATTCCTTCTACCTTCTCGCCAGAATTATCCGAAATTTCAGGATTCAGAGTATTCCCACTTGACCCTGTTTCGATATCGTTTGCGACCTCTTTATTCTTAACCGACTCTTCTACCGACTTTGGTGCCTCTCCCCTCTTGAAGATAGTCACCGCACTACCCCCTTTATTAGGTGTTTGCAACTCGGTCGCAAGCATCGTCAACGCCACGAATAATAAAAGCCAAGCCACAATGATACCGAAATTGCGCCAGAGATGAGAGCGGCTATAGGTATATGCTTCTTGAATATATCTGGACCCTTGAACAACGAGCTGGTCGGGGCTGCTTCCTTGAATGGCACAGGTTTGATGGCCAGGCACAGCATTAGGACCATCAGGGACGATGTTCGGAGGCTGGCATTGAATACCCAAGTTATAAAACTCATTTGCCATAACAGCTTCAAAAGCGTATTGGACAGGGTTAATCCAAATGAGCCACTTTAGCCACGGATGCATCTTCCACGGTGGGATCAGATATCCTGGGAAAGTACACGGTCAGCCCTTTTTTTATTCACCATGCGGGTTTATTCGTACCTGTATATACAATAAGGGCCTGGATGGCCACACCAGTAAACCGTGTAGCTGCAAGGGATATAATGTCAATATATGTAAAATATCAGCTATATTTTCTCGACCTACCAACGTCAAGCGAGGAGCTCAGTGACCCAATTGCTCTAAAGAATGAATACATCGTCATGGTAACAATGAAGATGATAAGGAAACTAATAAAGAACTGGGATGCCGTCCGCGCGAGATTGGACATACTGTCGCATAATTAGTAGCCAGTCAACAAGTGCCCTGAAAAGGGTTAAGATCTTACAAATAGACAACAAGTTCGAATAGGGTAACTTGAATGAATACCAGAGGCACATCGACCACAACTTGGGCCAATGCAAAAGCAGAGGGGCGGTAGAAGGAGCTAATCAATCAGCGGATAGTCTAGAACACGAGTAGCAGGTAAACTCACAAGCTCTTATGTTTCAGCATCACCGGCCGACTTTGGAAGCAGACAGCCAATTCCGATAGAGCCAGGAGAGCATTGAAGAGAATGATGAAAAACATAACACCACCACGAGTGAAAACACCGGCGCTAATATACTTATCAGCAAGCCTCTCTTTACTCAGTTACTCACATGGGTACTGATATCACCCACCTCGTCTGTGGGAGATTATAGAATAAACTCCCTATGATTAGTGCCTGAAAAACAAGAACCGACCATTTTCCAATCAAAGTTTGCTTGTCACCATACATAATAAGAAACTGGCGCTGGGTGAGGATAATGACTTGTTTGTAGAAAGGAACTGTATAGTTTTTCTTGGGAGCCAGGCTTCTGGCTTCTTCGCATTCCTCCCGTTGTGACTCAAGCTCTTTTTCGAAGTCGTCAATATCCTCTAGCGCTGCTTTGTAGGTGTCGCTTTGACGGTATATTCTCTGGAAGTCCTCGGCTGAACGGGGAATGCGATCTTCCCATCCTTCTCTCACACGGCGTGCATGCGGGTCACTGACAGACGTCAGGAAATCCGGTGTTGTCCACCTGGTATTGCAGAAAAAACCCAGACTTTCAAAGTACGCTTTGGCACTACTGGCAGGCCCAAAGTATGCGCATTTCCCGTCCTCAATCAGGATAACTTTATCAAATAATTTAAAGATATTGTCTGATGCTTGGTAAAGAGCCACGGCTGTGGATGCATTGGCCATGTTGGTTAAGCTTCGCAAGCTCTGACAGTATTCAAAAGCAGTGCTCGCATCCAGACCTCTCGTAGAATTATCCCAACACTGGACACTGGCTTTTGTGACCAGAGCCTCACCAATCGAAACACCTAAATAAAGCCTTTAGCTAGGATTGAGTATATAATAGGCATATATTTTTGAACTCACGTTTCTTTTCACCTCCACTAACTCCACGGATCAATTCGTCCCCCACTTTCGTTCCGAGGCAATGCTCGATCCAGAATAATTTTGCAATCGTGGATAAGAATTTTTCTTGGTATTCCCTTCGTGTCTCGCCCGGGAGGCGCGATTCCTTGTCTGGAGTTCGTGTTTTCAGAGCACTAAGCAGGGTATCTCTCACGGTTAAAGTGGCATAGTGGTAGTCCTCCTCGCCATTATATAGAACTATAAAGCTGTTAATCAGCTCTTATGATCCAATCAAGCCCCCGCCATGGTATATGATGGATACACACCTTCCGAGCGGTATTTATCTGCCATTGTGTCAGAATCCGCCCCACCATAAGAGACATCGCCTTCGACACTTTTATACCCCGATCTCTGGTTCCCAATTACTTTCAAGAAGCTTGAACACCCAGATCCCGGTCTTCCGAGAACTAGGAGCATTTCTCCTGGTCGCACACAGCCCTTTAATCATGAGAAACCTTTCAGATACCCAATATAGGGGTAACGTACTGTAAAGTCATCGAGGATAGTTCTCAGCTGAGCGCCACCAGATCTAGTTCCTTTCCTGCCGCGGGTAAGAAGACCCTTGATGAATCTTGGTATACTCAAGAAAAGGTCCGAGTTCGTCATTTGAACAGCAGCCCCCAGACCGGTGCCTTTCACAGTTAAATTCTTCCATACTACTCCCTGATGCCTCGTCCTTTCCTCGTCCGAATTAGCCTTTCGTTCATGGCCAAACATTCGAGAAACTAATTTCATGATCTGAGCCATATCCTCTGTTTCACCACCCTCATTGGAAGAGCCGGTGGCCCTGTGGGAGAGTACGTGCGCGATATCATCGTCAGTGAGCCGCCTTCCAACGCCGATCCTGCGGTATGCTCCATCAGCTGTGAGGCTAGATTGCCTACTACGAATAGGTGAAAATCTCTTCTCCGATCCAGAGTCACGCGCCTCAATGGATGCCGTATCTGATGTCAATTCCTCCGGCCGGCGGGGAATGTGGTCAGAGCCCGTCGCGAGCTCACCGCTGCCAGAATGCTCTATCACCATATTGACGTGATCGGTAACGTATTAGAGAACATGAAATGCACCAAGGTACCAAGTCGGCCGCGGCTATTTCGAAAGTGGTGGCGAGGATGGATTAAATGATAATCAATTTACAAATCGACAAGAGCCAGCTATCAGCACCGAAATCCAGTCCTGCCCAGAATGTAAGCTAGGAAATATGAGAGGAGGTAATATCTGGAATCATTCATGTGCTTTATAACTCCTACATCTTCGGGTCTCCACTAGCGGTGTTATCACACCGTGGTTGTGAGGTAAGCATACCACGGCATAAGCCTTCGGTAACATATGCATCCTAAAATTCTAGTAGTAGTAGAACTTGGATTATGATAGCCTCGGGCCCCCGGATCTCCGATGGAACTGCTCGGAGATGTATGTATGGCTCCGGTCCGGGTGGTTGCAGAGCTTAATCGACGGTGATCGAGTCTAATGAGGTCATCATAAAGTCATCAACTCCGCATGATTTCACGGTCAGCCAACCGCAGACTTATATCAGTCAGACCACGAAACCTGTTAAGGTATCTAGAACTGGAAAGTTTGAAATCGTACCGAGTACATTATGGGGCTCGCAAGCTGGCAACTGGTCTCTCCCTGACGACCCAAGTCGGCAGTTAGGCGATTTCCACATCGCGGAAATAAGAGCAGTCCCCTTTCAAATATCCGATCTCTCGAAGATAGACATGATGTGGCAATTCACCATTGATACCCTTGTTATTGCACGCGTAAGACAATTATTGTGTTAAAGTTGTAAAAGATTGTTCAAGGCTCCAGCGAAGCCGAGCGGTTTCCTAATTCAGTTGATCCAAGTCACAGGACTAGCACGCATAGCAATCAGCTTGCTTAAGTGGTATAAGAACCTGAACTACTCTGGTTAGACCAAATATATAAGTCTGTTAACTTGCGAAGGATCTCGCAGTATTTTAAGCATTTTCCAGGGCAATAGAAATTACATTTGTATCTTTTGGTTAAGGAATTTGATCGAAGGTTGATGATATCTATAGCTCCCAGCTGGTCTGCCAAAGATATGGAAGATACACCACCCATTTATAAAAAATAAGCCTCATACTTTTCTTCACTCGCCTTAATAGCGAGCTAAATATCTAATAAATTAATCTAATGCTTAGCATTATATATATTTAGCATTATATATATTTAGCCCTCTTGAATGCAGGTCTACTTCGACAGTTGGGACGGTAAAGGAGATCGAACTCCCGAAGATAGTCTTAGTTACGAAATACTAGTTTGACAACTACAAACTTTGTTAATAACCTAGAATGGCGCCATGCGGAGCCTAGAGCTCCCTTATCCTGTCCAAGCAGTCAATCGCGAATGAAGCCCCGACGCATGGTTCCCTCTGAATCAAGAAGACCGAAAATGCGAAGGCTGGGCCCAAAGTCCCAGGGACACGAGGCGGCTAACGAACTAGCCCGACAGCTTAAGTACCCGAGACCCAATCAGGTGCTCGGGTGGGCTCCCTCACCCACTAGACTAATCAGAAGCATCTTCAATCCTACGCCCAGCCACCCCGCCAAACAACAGCACAGCAGGCTAAAAAATCAACATGGCTGGGCTACGCTATTATGCTGCTTGTTTATATTTGGGTGACAGCTCGTTCCACCATCTCCCTTTCTTTCTATCATCCTCTGTTTCTAATCTCTCTATCCCTTGACTTGCTTGCAAAAAGGGGGAGCGACACACCCCCCCCATCCATCCATCCATCCGTCGACAGTTGCAAGCTTCTGTCGATTGGCTCAGCTACTATCAATACCTTCTTCTTGGCTGATTTATTCGTGTTCGTTAATTTTTACTGCTCTTATTCTTATATTCAATTGGCCATAGAAAAGGGAGAGCAAGACACTCTCCCACCTCGCAGCCATGGTCCAACGAAACATCGTCATCGCTATCATCCTTATCCTCCTATTTATCCTCCTGGGGATCGTTGCCTTCTATATCTGGGCCATGCAGCACCAAGTGTCCTTCTTCGCAAGGAGGAAGCCCGTCGACGAAGAAAGCACAGAAGGAGGCTAATAATACCGATGCTGCGCCCGTCTCCTTGCTTTCTCGGCTGTTCTTTTATCAACTGTTTCTTTATCCTTATCTTATCCTGTCGATCCCCTCCTCACGATGCTTCTACGGATTCGATGCGTTACGCCTCACGCTCAAACCCCGCGACGATTATGAGCCTTGAATGAAAATAAAATAAATTTTATTTCTACGATTATGCATTTTACGACGGGAATATCCTTTCCTACCTTCCTACCTCCCCGTCTATAAAGATTTCACGATACATGCACCCACTACCTCGCTGCCTACTCATCTTTGGGGCGAGTGAGGTTCTTGTGGATTCTAACGACGGAATCATGAACCCCGGGCATAGGTATTACGCTTACTTACCTCCCGACCTATGATTGACGATATTTCTGCATATCCTTTTTTCCTTTTTCTTTTTCTACACTCCCATTTTTCTGCCTCTTTTCTTGGGCACCATATTTTTCTATTGTTACCTATCACGATATTTTTCACGGTATATGGCGTTGCGAGTTTATACATGCTTGTTCTGATCGATTGTTTATAATACCATCTCATGATGACTGGATATGTTGGGGAAATTGTAGTATATTTATTTGTCTTTTGCTTTCTTTGGCAAAATGTGTGGCATTTCAGTGCATGGTGGTCACGCCTCACCATATGAATATAAAGAAAAACATATGATTCTCGAGTATAATTAATACTTCAAAAAATTACATGTTCAAAGGAGATAAAAGGTTGATGGCAAGTAGTTTTGAAAAATGCATTCCTAGAGTACAATAGTCATCGTCGTCATTGCTGGACTCCAGTATTCCATGAGCCTCCAAACGCCTTAGGTAGTAGATACCAAACCGATCAACCCAAGATTTTCAGTCCTCCCTTGGTCTTTCCGGGCTTCTTCACTCCGTCATTCTTGACCTTTCCTCCAGCGTGGCTACCTCCAGAGCCACCTCCTCTACCGCCATTCTTTTTATTCTTGCTGGTGGATACCTCGCGGATCTCGGTCGTGGCCCGGCGCAGAAGTATAGGGTGGGACCCGATATACTTCCCTTGCATTTCCCTCGCCGCTTTGAAGTAATCATCGCCGTTGCTAAAGCTGACGAAACCGTATCCCTTGCTTTTTTGAGTGCGCTTGTCGCGAATCACACGGGCCTTCTGAATCGACGAGTACTTGGAGAATGCTTTCAAGAGCGAATCGTCGGTAACCTCGCCCGCGAGGTTACCCACAAAAAGACGGAAATGGGCCGGGTCCCACTCCAAGAGAGTCTGGTCGCTCCAAGTCTGGCCACCTCCTGAGCGAGCGACAGTCTTTTGCGGGGCGTCCGCTTGACCGGGGAGCGGTGCCGGCGTGGTTGCAGCTGTCGTGCTGCCGGATGGTGTGTTGAGCCCAGCTCCAATGCCAGGTGTACCTGTTGTACCATCGCGTCGGATGGGCGCTTTACCTTGAGCGGGCACCTCTTCCCTGTTCGCATAGGCGCTCTGCCATTGCGCAATCTGCGCTTCTGTTTCGGGGTCTAAACCGGAATCATTGCGCCCATAGTTCCTCCCGCGCGCCCCGTAGCTGTTTGACTGGTCACCTCCGGTAGGCACGAAAGGGTTCTGGATTCGAGGGACGGATGGTCCGTACGTGGAGTCGTTGTACTGTGGTTGTCCATAATACGTCGCTCCGCCCTGGTATGACTGTTGTGGTTGGGAGTAATAGCTGCCGTGGCTTGCCGTGGTAGGGGTCGAATATCCACCCGATGTAGCGGGAGGAGCAGAAACGGCCGGGCTACTTGTACGATAAGGTTGGTGAGAGGCTACGGAGCGTGGCTGAAATGCGGCGGTCGCAGTGCTGTAACCCGTCCGCGGACCATTTCCCCCGTATCCGCCATTGGTGCCTGATGACCCGTACTGCGAGTTGCTGTTCGCGGATGCTGGTGGCCGCGGAGGGAGAGAGGATGGGTTTTTTTGAAGACCTGGAGGGGGCGGGAAGGACATGATGAATGGAGAGTTCGAATGAAAATAGGGGCGATGAATAAATATTATGTGTCGCGTGTAGACACGTACCTTCAGGGCCTGACTGACGCAGCAGTCATACGCCAGACGTCACGCCTGAAAAAGGTCCCGGATCTGACGAATAGAAGAGCTATGAGTATTCGACGAGGCTGGCTGGGATATCGCGATCTGAGGGTGAATCGGCCTGTATTTTAGATGGTCGAAGCCCCGAAAGTGTACTGCAGACTATGAATAAGACTCTGGTAGGAAAAAACCGCAGTGAGAAGCACAACCGATGTCTATCAACAGGTGACGCGGTGAGGTTATAGAACGTATGTGCCAGTCGGGATAGGCCGGATTGAGGGTGCGCACTGAGGATGCGATTTGCGCCACGAGGACAACGGTGGTAGAAGATTGAAGATTCATCAGTGAGTTGCGGAGGCAAAGAAAGACATCTTTGGTTACTCCCGCCTGCCGTACCTGGGATTCCAACTAGGGACTAGTATATAGTCATGTGACTAGCCAGTCCAGCCACGTTCTGTTGACTAATCCACGCCGCGCCAAGCATTTCATCCCACTTTGGCCGTCCCTCTGCGGCTGTGATGAAGGGATTCAACCCCCACCCTATTCCGCTTTGGGAAGTCCAGTAACCGTATTATGGCCCGGTTAATGGTGAATCTGAAAATTGTAACTGGGGTGGACTAGACATGAGTCCACGGAGTCCGAGTTCGCCATTGATATTGGGGATTCTCCGCGGCAGATGACCGTTCAAGCATTATCATTGTCATTTTCAAAGCCATTATTTCCGTCTTTTCCGTCGTTGAACAACAGTCCCTCCTCCCCAGCAGGCTCGCCTCGAGCCCTGATGAGATCATCACCACTGTGCAGTAGTAAGGCTTAGACTAAGATTACGAAGAAACACAGAATCCCGCACGAACACTTCACTTAATATCAGGTAAGAATTACGCCCGTTGGAAGGCCAGAAGAATGGCGAGGGGGAGCTCTCCCAGCTTGGTTAGCATGGTGCAGGGAATTGGATTTGAAGGACCCAAACTAATAATTTATCCGTCCCCAATAATTCTCCTTCACCGGATTCATTCTTGGAATGATTTTCTTGGGTCGCTATGGTAATGGTAATACTCAAACCCATAGAATTAAGATGGTTGCCCCTCCATCTGCCCCGCCATCCCTCACCACCATCGGAGAGCTCTGTCGCCCGCGAGGATTTGTTGCGGCTGGAAGTACACATTCAGGTGGTGGAGAGGACCTTTTTTTTTTTTTTTTTTTTGAGGGTATACAGGAACCGCAATCCGCGCAGGATCTCTTGAAAAGCAAACCACCACGGAAGAACGTAGTCCTAGCCAATAGTACTAGTAGCAGTCAAATGGCTCACGGCCATCCAGAATATTCTTCTCCCGTGGGATTGCAACTCCCAATCATCCGGACTACTCTGCTCCTCGTTGCTGCCCCGCCCCTGCTCGTCCCACCATGACGGAAGGCCTTCTCCGTAAGCCTGCACAAATCCTGACACTTGCTTTTGGTGGACATCCATCTTCAACCTTTGTTTCTCTTCCCCCCTCTTCCCCTTTCTAACCGGTATTCTACCTGATCTGAGGCAGTGCTTCTCGCAGTACTTATATACATCGACTGCCGCCCCCAGGGAACCTTCTCCATCCTCCTTATCCCAACCAAAGCTTCATTCTATCCCCCACTCTTACATCATGGCCGCTGTGTAAGTCCTCTGAGCTCACCCGTGTCCTACCCCTCCCCCCTCTTCCCAGCCTTATCTCAGTACAGGATTTTATCCTATGCCTGATTTTTTTTTTCCTTTGCCTGGACAAGAATTTTGTAATTGCTCTCGCAATACTTGTTTTTGTTTGACGAGATTTTCGATGATGCTGTTATGCTGCCTACAGCTAGCTTGTGACACCTCGAAGGTGGCTGAAAAGCTACTCGAGCTTGGATCACGAGCTTCAATTCCTCATTATCATTCTCCATGTTTTCATTAACCATTTCGCCTCGCTATTGACATGAAAACTGACGTCCAGTGCCCGCTTGGCTGGCATCCGTGCCGGCCTCTCGGCGCCCATTACTCCCAGCGCTGATTTCGGTCTCATCGGTCTGGCCGTCATGGGCCAGAACCTGATCCTCAATGTCGCCGATCACGGTTTCACCGTCTGTGCCTACAACCGCACAACTTCCAAGGTCGACAGGTTCCTTGCCAATGAGGCCAAGGGTAAGACTCTCCGATGTTTCTGAAATAGTTAGCAGCTTTGAAGATCCGGGATGGACTGACCGAACACCGAATAGGCAAGTCCATCGTTGGCGCTCACTCTATTGAGGAGTTCTGTTCCAAGCTGAAGCGTCCCCGCCGTGTCATGCTCCTCGTTATGGCTGGAAAGCCTGTCGACGACTTCATCGAGCTCCTCCTGCCCCACCTCGAGGAGGGTGATATCATCATTGACGGCGGTAACTCCCACTTCCCCGACAGCAACCGCCGCACTCAGTACCTTGCCGGCAAGGGTATCAGCTTCGTTGGCAGCGGTGTCTCCGGTGGTGAGGAGGGTGCCCGCTACGGTCCCTCTCTGATGCCCGGTGGTAACGAGGCCGCCTGGCCCCACATTAAGGACATTTTCCAGAGCATCGCTGCCAAGAGCGACGGTGAGGCTTGCTGCGACTGGGTCGGTGATGAGGGCGCTGGTCATTACGTGAAGATGGTCCACAACGGTATTGAGTATGGTGACATGCAGCTGATTTGCGAGGTAAGTAGTGCAACCTGTGCCAGGTCTACACCAGAAGGAATGGAGGCGCTAATACAATGTCATTCGAACAGGCCTATGACATCCTGCGACGTGGGCTGGGGCTTCCCGTGAACGAAATTGCCGATGTTTTCGCCAAGTGGAACAAGGGCGTTTTGGATTCTTTCCTGATCGAGATTACCCGTGACATTCTGTACTACAACGACGACGATGGCACTCCCATGGTCGACAAGATCCTTGACAAGGCTGGCCAGAAGGGTACTGGCAAGTGGACTGCCATCAATGCCCTTGACCTCGGAATGCCCGTCACCCTGATTGGTGAGGCTGTCTTCGCTCGTTGCCTCAGTGCCATCAAGGACGAGCGTACTCGCGCCAGCCAGGTCCTCCAGGGCCCCACTCCTGAATTCACTGGTGACAAGCAGGCCTTCATTGATGACCTCGAGCAGGCTCTGTATGCCTCCAAGATCATCTCCTACGCCCAGGGCTTCATGCTCATCCAGAACGTAAGTCTCCTTCTCAACGTTCAGTATTGCTGTTGGTTATTAACTGGGTGATTCTGTAGGCTGCCAAGGAGTACGGTTGGAAGCTCAACAAGCCCTCCATTGCCCTCATGTGGCGTGGTGGCTGCATTATCCGCTCCGTCTTCCTCAAGGACATCACCACTGCTTACCGCAGCAACCCCGACCTCGAGAACCTGCTCTTCGACGACTTCTTCAACAAGGCCATTCACACCGCCCAGAAGGGCTGGAGAAACGTTGTCAGCAAGGGTGCTCTCTGGGGTATCCCCACTCCTGCCTTCAGCACCGCCCTCAGCTTCTACGATGGATACCGCACCAAGGACCTCCCTGCCAACCTGCTGCAGGCTCAGCGTGACTACTTCGGCGCCCACACCTTCCGCGTCAAGCCCGAGTACGCCAGCGAGAAGTACCCCCTGGACAAGGATAACCACGTCAACTGGACCGGCCGTGGCGGTAATGTGTCTGCCTCGACTTACCAGGCTTAAATTCGGATATGATGTACTGCGCTGGACGTGAAGGCTTACCCTGGACCGAGCATATTAATAGGACCAGGCAAAATTCCGAAAGTTTATGGGAAAGTCTTTCGGAGCATATAGAATGATAATGCCCAACCAAAAATGAAATTTCAAAAACATGAATTCATATCAACTATTTTCGTTATGTACTTAGGTGCCTAGTTGCGCTTTTATGAGGTAAATTATTTAACTTTTGTAGTTTGTGTCACAAGGAACATGAATCTCGGTTATGAGATAAGCTGTAGTACCATATCTAGTCCCAATAGGTACAGAAAAGAGAAGCCTGTAAATATCATCCATCTTTCCACCATCCAGCACAGCGAAGTCTCAAGACCTATTAAGGGTGATAGTGAGGAGAGTAGTAGGCTATCACATAGCTGCTATTTCCCACCTCAGACTTAGATGGGAAGATCAATAACAACAGCCAAAAAACCGAAATATCCTTCGATGAGACACGGAACAATGCATCTGAATAGACATCGATACCTAGTAGTATTTTAATCCGGGTCAATGGCTTCTGAAATACAGCCACTATCATTGATTTAGAGTATTGTATGAAGCTGCTTCATACTTGCACACCCCAAGGAATAGTCTTGTTCTTTGGCATCTGCTTTAGCTCTGATTATACATGGCTCTCTATGTTGCGAGCTGTGCTGTCAGTGGGCTGTAGAATCTCCAGGTCCTAGATACGTGCTTTTTCAAGTAACCTCATGTACAGTGACAGGAAATAATTTAGAAGGCTCAATTCAGAATATGAAGAGAGAAAAGGATCCACGGTCGTCTTTGATGTTAAGATAAGGAGGTACTAGGTAGTATTTATCCGAACTGACCTCGATACCACCGTCACAGACGCCTCAGCACACATCAGCCAAACTTTTGCGGAATAGGACCTCAAAGAGGCCTTGACGGAGCAGTCTTCTGCCAGGTGGAGGAAGGGTAAGAAAAAACCGAAAAAGAAGTTTTCTAATATTTCGGCTTTGTATCCTGATATCTTGTCGAAAAGCAAATTTCAAGTTCTACAAATTTTGAACCCTCTGGATTTTTCGGGTTTCTAGGCTAAGCTGAATCGGGACAGTCTCTGGATCGTTGAACCTCCGAACGAAAGTCCACGAAGTAACTCTGTCGTCTTCGTTTCTCTTGCGTTGGTTGCTCCCCTTTGAAGGTGCACAACTACATCTCCAAAATATATGCCAGTATTTTAAGGAATTCAAGTTGTTTCCGTCTGCTTGGCTGTTCTCCCTCCTGTTTCGTCGTGCTGTTTTCCCTTTCCTTTCCCTTGCCTCCCCGTCGCTCCTTTCCCCCCTCCAACTAAGCTCCGGTTCCCGCTGCGTCCCACTTTACTGAATCGACTTCCATCGTCATTCCGAACAGGCGTGATTGTGACGGGACTTGGGTTGGGTCTTAGGTGGCGCTGACCTGAGTTGAATTCGTGCCGATTTTTTGGACAGTGAAGCCAATCTAGTCCTTCCACCCCGCTTCGCTCCTCGTTCTTTGTTCTCGCACCACGCGACCTAGCTTGACCACGACAACTGGGAAGACCGTCTTGCCATTGCTGGGAGCTCCGATAATCATACACGTTTTTAGAGAATAAAGCTTATGGCAGAAAATAAACGCCAGAGTGTGGGAGCGAGAGCACCAACGCAGGGACCTTCAAGTGGTGTGACAGGTCAGGGAATGGCGGGTGCCATGGTGCCTTTGGAAGTGGCATTGAGCAGTGCAATCGGTGCACGGTAAGCGGACACTCAACCCGGAATTGTACATCTCGGACGTGCCCTCTGTCGAAGAGGCACCATGAGTCCCCTTTTTGCTTTGGCGACGGAGCGTCCCGCACGTTGGAGAAGCTAAACCATTCATGCTGACTCTCTCGTCCACAGTGTCCGTATCAGTACCGCTCCAGTCGCCTCTACTTTTGAAGGCACACTTTTCACTGCGTGTCCCATTACAAACCTCGTTGCCATAAATACCGCCGATGAGAAACAGCCGTCAGGCGATTACCATATCATCCCGATCTCACGGATACAGTCATTCCAGATCCTGTCTCTTGCTTCTGGCGATCCCACCTCGTTCTCCGAAGCCGTCCCAGGGCTACATGCTCTTGATATCCGCTCGCTTAAAGCCCGGGAGGCGAATGCTGTTGGTAAATTGCAGGAAACTGAGGCGCGCCGCGGCAAAGGAGTCACCCGCGAAGCGCAAGATATCTTCGATGCGTTCAGTCGCACAATGCCGGCTAGGTGGGATGGATCTAACATTGTTGTAGCCGATGCGGTTTCCATTGCTCCTCCCTACCGCGTGGATGATTGTCGAGCCCTGGTAGCAAGTGACACGGCTGCCCTTACCCGGGTGCGCAAGGTGGTACGTCAAAATATTCGCTTTTACCCTTTCAGTACCCTTTGTTTTCAGGTTCGAATGAACCTACGGTATGATTATTAACAGTTTTATAGCTCGAAATGGAACGCAAGAAGATTGAGTTGCGTAATGCTAGTGCTACTATTGGTACTGCTAATACCTTCTCTCGCCAGACTACCGCCGCGAAGGACTCGAGGAGCCCAAATAGTAACCCCAGCCCTGGACCTGGGCCTGCCGGACAAAGGAAAGGAGGCTGAGATCACCCCTCATAACCTCACCCATCGCCGTCCTGGGCAGTCGCGGCCATTCTATCTCTTGCTCGGAGCTAGATAGCGGTGGCTAAATAGTTTCGCTTTCGTGAAGCTACCGTACAAGCCTACTCAGGACTGCAAAACATAGCACACAAGAAAAAAAAAGGATGAGGGCATTAGCGGCTCGCGCAATGTTCAAGTACACAAATAGCCCTGCGAATGGGACGTCAAATTGAGGGGGATCTATAACCAACGAAAAGGGAGGGGCGGGGAGATAGATCACATGTGGACGATCTGGAAATTAGCTTACGCATAATAACAACACGAACCAGGGGAGTGGGGGAGCTCTATCCCTGGAGAAATCCAAGGATGATTTCCATTGATCTCTACCCTCTAACTTAGAATCAATATAACATCTATGAATTCCATGACGAAGTCTTGGTTTTGCTGCTCACATCCTCGATATGGATAAGCTTTTCTCATAGATATAACCACGACATAGATTTCTGACCTAGGTATATAATAAGACGTACCTGGGCGAGTAAAGTATGACAAATTGGCGCAGGTCTTGTAACAGAAGGGCACCCGAGATACTGATAATTCGCCGTATGACAAGCGATCAACTGTACGTATATTAATGTTTATTGGAACTGCTTTGCTGCTTTTGTTTGGATCGCTCATCTACTACATAAATGTCTTAGCGCGACTCTATCACCGCCATACTCAATATTGTCGAGGAGCCAACCCCGCAGGTGGATCCAGCATCGGTCTACAGTAAATGAGTGGGAGTACGGGTGAGGAGAAAGAGAAAGGGAAGGAAAGGCAAGCATCACAATGAGTACATATCACAGCTGATTCCTGGAGCCACAGCATTGATAGTTTCAGCCCCCCATCAAAGCTAGAACATACCATCCGGCTATTGTCTTTGGGCACCAGACCTCATGGCATTAACTGTGACCAATCACCCCATCACGACCGTCGATTTTAAGGTTGAACCACATGAGCAAGCCCCAGCAGCGATCGATCGTGTGAGTCGGTGTGTGGGATGCAGCCGAGGAATTCGGCGCTATGACACCGAATGTCAAATCCCCTCTGTTCACCCTCAAGATAGACATGTCTACTCTGGGGTACTATAGAAATGGCTGAAAATATCGGCAGTTGTGCAAAGGCCAACAAGCGCCCTGTGAATGTATGTGATCCATTCTCTTGGCAGGAAAAACATGCCTGGATGGCTGTCGAGTCGACCAGCATCTCCTCCATCCCGAGGTACGGCCTAGCTAACCTGGACCCAAGGGACTAGAACCCAAACAATCCATCGACCCCGGATCGCCCGGGACACGGCCAAATCAGATCAATCATCAGAGCTCAGTTTCTGTTAGTCACGGGGATCAAGCCCCCCGCTCAGTGGAAATGGCGCGGGCGGTGCCTCAGGGCCTAGCGCACCAGGGAGAGGTCGAGCATACCTAGCGTCAATGACGGTAGTGGTGGTGGTGGTGGTGATGGTGATGATGATAATTGTGAGTGCTGACAGGGGCAATCAAGGGAATCATTTCCCTTCCCTCAGGACAGACAGTCGCCACTCTCTGCGCGCTCACTCTCCTGCAGGCTTTCTGGTGGGACGGGATGGGCTGCCTATGAGATTTAGCTGATAAATTAGCGGGCATGATAAGTTTTCTTGGTGGCTTTTAGGCCAACTGGGCCACAGCACTAGGCAGGAATGGTATTGCTGAAGAGAAAGCCAAAAGACACTAACGGAGTCGTCGGTCGCAGTAGAAATTATTGGACGACATCGATTCAGCCGGCCCAGTCAGTCTTTGGCCCTGACCCTGACCCTGAGATGAATCTGATTCTGATTCTCGACTCCCCGTCTCACGCGATCCCTTTCCCAACTTCCTCTTACTGCCTTTCTTTTTCCTTGTTTTCTTTTGTCTTTCGATAATTCTTGCATTGCTGATTTCATCATCATCAACTACGACTTCTCCACCTCTCCTTAACGTCCATGAATCTGCCCAGCTCCACTGGCCGCCCTTGCATCCTCTCCTTGACTCCCTTTTTCGCTGCTCGAGCTCCCTGCAACTGCACTGCTTTGCTCAGCAGTGCTTTGTATTTTCATCAATAACCGGCGACTATTGCTTTCTTGTCAATTTTATTAAACCTCCGGTCAGGTTAATAACTTGGCTCACCGGTTCTCCTCGCTCATTTGAAGCCTCTTGTGCCTCCTCGCCTTGGAACTTCATTCGAGTGAATCCCTCTAGCTGGACCAACCGTCGAACAACACGCAAAACCGCCTGGATGGAGTGCTTCCTACTATAACGGCCTGATCACTCTCTTTCCCCTCAAACGTTCCCCCTTTCCCTTTCATTGTCCACTCCCTTTGCTTTTCTCATTCTCTTTCTACATCTCATTTCCAGCATGGGTATATCACCGTCGGGAGGCCACCATCGGCGGCGAAGCTCAGTCCTAACGGGTGCAGGGGGATCCTCTTCACAGCAATCTTCTCCCACCGATCAAAAGGAAGACAGCTCAAGGCCGATTCCAGATGGCGCCGGTCATAAACGGGAGGAACAGAAATTGGCGGAAGATGCAGATGTGTCGGATCTGTCTTCAATTGCGGAGAGCTTGGAATTGAATTTCATGAGTTCAGACGACGACTATCCAGATGACGAGGAAACCGGCCTCACTGCCGCCCAGAGGCGCAATCGACATCGAAGAAGGATGCAGCGAAGACAGTTGGATGCCCGCATTGCTGATGTGAAGGGAACTCAATCCCGTTTTCCCTGGTACCCTGTCGACCTCGGGGTAGCAGATCAGGCGGTCCTCAGGAGGCTACTTGTCAACACTGGCTTAATTTTGATGTGGTACTTCTTCTCGCTATCTATCTCGATTGTGAGTATCTGAGGAAACCCCTTGGTCTTCTTTATCTATGCTAACTCTTCCCGTCATTGTTGCAGTATAATAAGTGGATGTTCTCGAAAGACGAAGTCGTATTCCCGTTTCCTCTCTTCACGACCAGTTTACACATGGTGGTCCAGTTCACGCTGGCATCCCTAATCCTTTACTTCATTCCATCCCTCCGACCCCAACATCCAACCACCTCGACTTCCGGATCGCCGGTGAGATACGATTTGACGGAGCCTAGACCAATCCTGACAAAAGTCTTCTACTTTACACGCCTAGTGCCATGCGGTGCAGCAACCTCACTTGATATCGGCCTGGGAAATATGTCATTGAAGTTCATCACCTTGACTTTCTTGACCATGTGTAAATCATCCGCTCTCGCATTCGTCCTCCTGTTCGCTTTCATCTTTGGCCTCGAGACCCCGTCCCTGAAGTTGATTGTGATCATCGCTACGATGACGGTTGGGGTCGTTATGATGGTGGCAGGTGAGACTGCATTCAACGTGGTTGGCTTTGTACTGGTCATTGCCTCTGCTTTTTTCTCTGGCTTCCGCTGGGGTCTAACCCAAATTCTACTCTTGCGCCATCCAGCGACCGCGAATCCATTCTCTACCCTTTTCTTCCTTACTCCCGTTATGTTCGTTTCTTTGGCCGTCATCTCCCTATCTATTGAAGGCCCCACCAATATTGCGGCCGGCCTGGTAACTCTTACTGAACGCGACGGGCCACTGTTCGCTGTTTTTCTGCTTATTTTCCCCGGCGTTCTCGCATTCTGCATGATATCGTCCGAGTTCGCGCTACTTCAACGATCTTCAGTCGTCACCTTGAGTATCTGCGGTATCTTCAAGGAGGTAGTGACGATTAGTGCAGCTGGCATAATATTCAACGATCAGCTCACCGCTGTAAATGTGACTGGACTGGTTGTCACCATCGGCAGTATTGCTACTTATAACTACATGAAAATCTCCAAGATGCGTTCGGAAGCTAAACAAACCGCTGGCGAAGGTAGCCCGGATATGGGCTCGGAAACCGATAGTTCAGATCCCACTGGGGAGCGTGGTGCATACCATAGCGTCACCAACCAGGAAACTTCCTTGCTTCATTCGAATGATATCGGTGATGACGATCTCAATGTCACCCATTCTGATGAAATGACAGGCGGTCGTTCCTACCGCGTTCGAGCTAGCAGTACTGCTCAAAGGCTTACTATCAACACCGCTAACTTGAGTAACAATGGCAACCCCCTTTCTGCACAAGTGTCCGTCCCGTCTCCACTGAAGTCCGCGCCCCCGATGATTGTCTCCATGGAGAATGAGCTTCAAAAATCCGGATGGACCCCGGGCCCTTCAAACACGTTGCGTTCCTCCCCCGCGGGAGACAACCCCTGAGAAGGGGCATCTTATCGATACTACCTATCCACTCATATGGAATCCCCTTAAACGGCATGCCGTGGTAGCCACTGGATGGCTAATCTTCGCCACACTGTACGACCTCTCGCCCTCTGGAATCACATCTTCCAAGGGTTATTCATATTTTACGAACACTGGAAGATATAGCCTCCCAGTTATTCTATACGTCGTCCCGGTTCTTGTCTCTATTTTGGGCGGTCGCTATACCGCACAGCACATTG
Organism: Aspergillus conjunctus; assembly: GCA_027569095.1. Lineage (NCBI taxonomy): Eukaryota > Fungi > Ascomycota > Eurotiomycetes > Eurotiales > Aspergillaceae > Aspergillus > Aspergillus conjunctus. The sequence continues at coordinate 49,829 of JAPDEL010000007.1, read as the reverse complement.
GGAAGGTCGTCGCACATATTGAGCAAAGAAGGCCGATTATAGAGGAGTCATTTATACGAGAGATACCATGTTTCTTTTTCATCCGTTTCGCAGGGGAAAAGCTGAACATCCCCCTGTTAGCATATTCGAGCATTTGCGCTTGGGTGTTATGATTACCCGTTCTATACTCTATATACCCATCAATAAAGATATGACTATTCAAATTGTTATAAGCGAGTCCCTAGTAATGAAATGAGCTGATTCATTCTCTGCCTTTGGCTAGATATATCTGTGGTATTAAGATATATTCTAGCTGTAACATAGCTTAACTTTTCTGCCTCTGCACACCCCCGGTCGGTTTACAGTACTAAGTGACAAGCCCTTCATCCACGCCTTTTAATGGCTTTGACACCCTTCATCATCACTCCCAAGACCACCAGAGACCTTGCGACCCGCTTTCCCCTTGGTCTTTGTATTCCCCATCATCTCCATCAATGTCTTCTGCCCCTTCTTCCCAGGAGTCTTCGCCTTTTTCTTCTCCTCCGCCTCCAACTTCCGCTGATACTGCTCCTGCTGCTTCTCGCGCAATTCCCTCCCTTCTTCCGATAACCTAGTCTCGAGCTCTTTAAACTCCGCCCCCTCGGGATCCATCCCGATCAACGACTCCAGGAGCTTGATCTCCTGGGCCCAGACACCTGTATCGGGTTCCATTTTCGTCTTGGGGGCGGATTTACTCTTATTCTTTGCTCCTGCTCCTGTTGAGACCGGTCGATCGATAGGCGTCTCCAGAACCATCGGGAGACCCTCGAAGCGCGGCTCGTTCATGACGTTATGGAAGGCGCGGAGGCCCAGAAACCCGGTGCCGATGTTCGCGTGCAGATCGCGCTTGCTGCCGCGGGGCGCCTTAGAGTCGTTCAGATGCAAAGCCTTCAGGTGCTTGATGCCGATTAGGTCCTCGAATTCTTGCAGGAAGTATTGGAAGCCCGTGGGGGTGACGAGGTCGTAGCCCGCTGCGAAGCTGTGGCAGGTGTCAATGCAGATGCCGATGCGGGGGTGGTGCTCTTTGGGGATCAGGGCGAGGAGGTCCCGGAATTCGCTGAGGGAGCCGCCGATTGTGGAGCCGTGGCCACACATGGTCTCGAGGACGGGGATCACGGTTGTGGTGGCGGAGAGGGCGTTTGTTAGGGATTTGGCGAGTCGGGAGAGGGCGTCTGGGAGGCTGCTTTGGTTTGCGCTTCCCGGGCTGAGGGAGGTGGGTTAGTTATTTGGAGTGGAAGGAGAAGGGGGCGGGGAAGGGTTAACTGGAAGTTGTATAGTTGGATGCCGAGAGCTTCGCAGCGCTTGAGATCATCTAGGAACGAGTCGTAGGCCTGCTTTGCTTTGGCTTTGTCTTCTTGCGCTAGGTTGACGAGATAGGATCCGTGAGGCAGAATGTGTCTGTGTTGGGTTAGAAAGGAGATTTACCATCTTGAACAGGGAAGCTGGAGATGATGAAAATGTCACATACTTGGCTGCATCGTACTTATGCTCGATACAGAGACGACGGAAGGTGTCTCTATGTTCGTCCTGGAGCGGAGGGTTGTCCCATTTTCTCTGTGACTTTAAGAAAAGGGCAAATGCATTCCCACTATAATCAAAGTTAGAGGATATCAGCAACTTGGGTGACACTGCACTAACCCAATGTGCACACTGTTGTTGATAGCATTGAAAACTCCTGTGTGGTTGTTAGTTGTATAGTGAGTAGATGGTGGGGGGGGAATACTACCTTTTGCTGCGCTGACATGAGCCCCTACACACATGCGTAGTCCTAGTGTTCTCGCCCTCAGCGGCATTGCGTCGCTTTCCTTCTCCTCCTTGGTTTTGCCTTTCCTTGCAGTCTTCTTCGCTTCGGTTACGGTTTCCTCCCCCTCTTCATCGTCCTCCTCCTCAACAGAGACCTTTACCTCTTCCTCCTCGACTTCTTCCTTCACAGCAATACGGGGCGGTTTTTTCGTGGAGTTCTTAGGCCCAGCCGGGAGCGACTGCGCATTGAGACCTTCCAAAGACTTGACCCGCTTTGACCTGCGTGGTGAGTCCAATCCACGACTCTCCTCGAGTTTTCGTTTACTGCTCTCCGGGCTCGTCGCACTAGACACCGCTTTGCGGGCTCCACGGGGAGGCATAGCAGGAAATTCCTCGCGTTTGCTGGCTGAGCTCAGATTTGCACTCCTTTCCTGATGAAATCGACGTAAATATCCTTAAATCTAGAATGGTGAGATTTGATGGGATTGAAAGGGGAGGAATGAAGTCGATTGGCTGTGGTTTATCTTTGGTGCAGCGTGATTGGTGACTGTGGCGGTCCGAAATCTGGACCTTCGACCTGTACGGAGTGGTAGTACCTCAGTTTTTGATACGGAAATTGGAGGGCGACAAGTCATCCGGGTAACATTTAAATTTGGAAAATAATATAAGATAAATACTTTTGTACTCCTACATCATTGACTTGGACCCATGTCCAGATTTTCTCTCTCGATGCTCTGGCACAAAAGCATGCTTTTTGGCAGGGAAGAAACCAGAATGGGACTAGCTATCACGTGATATATCGCCCAGGCAACCAAAAACACGTGTTTATCGATAAACGTCAAAGAAACAAAAATTCCCCCTCGGGCCTCACGTTAAAAGACTCATCAACGCCAAACTCGTCGTCGACAACTATCAGCATCTACGCCCTTGTATCCGGACACGGCATCCAATCACTCTAACGGAAAGTTTCTGAATTAACAACCCGGATTCCAACGCGAAATAATTACCACCAGTCGCCGCAATGGCGGCGTCCGAAGATCTCATTAACTTCGATATCATCGAGGGCCAGAAGGAAAACATCCAGTCTTTGCCAGGTGGACGATCTGCAAGAGAGCTCGCTCGCATCTTCTCTCCCCGAGATCCCACCGACAAATTCGCATCACCCTCCCCTAACGACACAAGGACCCTCAACGATGCAATTCGGCAAGAATACGAGGCCGAGTTGCAGGCCATTGGAGAGTCGGACGACCCTCTTGATGTCTACGACCGCTACGTAAAGTGGGTACTAAACGCATACCCCTCATCGCAAGCTACTGCCGAATCCGGTCTTCTCCCGCTGCTGGAAAAAGCAGTAAAATCATTCCTATCTTCGTCCCACTATAAGAACGATCCGCGCTATCTGCGACTATGGCTACACTATATTCGTTTGTTTTCCGACTCGCCACGCGAAACCTTCGCCTTTCTAGCCCGTCATCACGTCGGGGAAGGGCTTGCATTGTTTTATGAGGAGTTTGCAGGTTGGCTGGAGAGTGCGGGAAGGTGGGCACAGGCGGACGAGGTGTACAGACTCGGGGTGGATCGTGAAGCCCGCCCAACAGAACGGCTCGTGCGAAAGTATAGTGAATTCCAAAGACGATACGAGGAGCGAACACCGGATACTGGACCTTCATCGCCCGCGCTGCCGGCGGTCCGTCCTGCATTGGCGGCCAAGGTTGATCCATTCGCCTCTGTTACAACCCCATCTGCCGATGCACAGGCTCAACGACAGCCGTCAGCCCCTGCAGCTGCACCGAAGAAGAAATCCGGAAAAGCCAAGATGGCCATCTTCTCTGATACAGACTCTGCGACAACTCAGCCGGCTTTAGGCGGCCAGACAAATGGATGGGATAGTATCGGGTCAATGCAGGAAAGACGGAAAGAAAATAAGGTGGAGGCAAAGCCGTGGGCCGGGGAGACGCTGAAAGCTGGGAAAAAGCCGGCTCCAGTGCAGAAGATGACGATTTTCAGGGATGAGGTAAGTACGGTGATTTGTTTGCCCACTCTCTCAGAATTCCGTATATTTACGATCACAGGACTAATTGGTGGCGTGAACCCGGATTGGTTTACTATTTTATGTATACAGTCAAAATCAAATTTACCAGTCAAAGAGGAAATGCAATCGGACCAAATTCCAGAACACCGTACGAGAGAGGCGATAAATCCACGTACAGGCAGAAAAGAGCGCGTTTTTGTCAATCTCGAGGCAGTGTATCCCGACTACAAGAACCCAAATAATGAGGTTAGCTTCGAAGAGCTGAGAGCCATGCACCGGGGCTGGATGGATATGGACTGGCGTGCACACAAGCAGCCTCTTAAGCAGATCTCGGGAAACGCTTCTCATGCAGAGCCATTTTCTGAGAACCTTGAAGGGCATACCCCGGAAAAGGGCCTTCCAGAAGAATTTAATCAGAAGTTAACCTTGAAAGGTGCAGATCACGTTATCGAGTCGGAGGAGGCTCAAGATGTCAAGGCGAATAAGGCTCGAAAACTGAAACTCCGTGAGGTGAAGGGTGAAACACAAACAAGTAAGACCTTTGCTGTCCCTGTCTTGAGACCCATTGCAAAAAGCGCCCTGGCATGCTGACCAGAATGAACAGTCAAAATGAAGTTTGATTCCCCCACCAGTAACAACAAAGTTCGACGCAAGAGCACGGCAGAACCTACTATGACTATCCACACGCGAGCTGCCACAGACGAGATTTATAGCATTTTCAATCAGCCACTCAAAGCGGAGAGCCAGAACGTTGCAGATAGCAGTGATTTTGAAGACGATGATTACACTAGCGCTGGAGAGAGCACTGGAACTGGACGGATTTCTGCTGCATCGAGCGATTTTGGAGATGATACCACCTTTCACAAGTCATTTGATGAGGGTGATGGAGACGATTTTTATGATAACACTCAGGCTGGTAGTGTTGTCGAAGGAGAGTGGACTCGCTTTTCTGCGACAGATAATATCCCTGATTCTGCCCCTCTTCATTCAGAAGAAATTGACTCAACACATTCAACAACCTACCCCGCCGAAGACAATGACTTGGATGAATCTGTGGGTTCACCCAACACTGACAGGCCAGGAAGACAGAGATTCGTACCGCAGATGCCAGATGACTACGACCCTCCCTATGGCCCATACCGAGACCCGGCGGTCGTAGCCCAAAATCGCCTACCTTTCATGACCCCAATTGTAGAACGAACTGAATACTCACTTCCTTCGATGACAGCGGCCCGGAGCAACCTATACAGCACGAAGACACCGTCCAAACCCCAAATGGGGAATCTTCTATCTAGTCCTTTCGTCTCTGCGACGCCATTCCATGACCAGACCCTTCCCGACCTTGCTGAGGATGTGGCTCTCAGTCCAACAGCATCGAAAGTGCGACATAGCCCAAAATTGGCGCCCCCAGCAAAGATAGACGGCATGCAGAAGGTGATAATCAAAGATGCAATATGCAATCCAACCGACAGGTCTGTTCGTGAAACGATTCTGCAGGCTTTACGTTCCAAGCTCGCATCGTATTCTGGATATCACGGTAGCCCCGAGGTCGAAACCCACTATGCCCCCGATATTCAAAACTTCATCAAAGTCAGTGGAAAGCGATCCCGAAGCGGTGGTCAGGAGTCCTTTGATGTTCCTATTATCGACCTCCCAGGTGCAGACAGAAGCTATATCATCAGACGGGAGTTAGGGGCCGGAGCATATGCACCAGTATACCTAGCGGAGAGCATGGATAGCCTTTCTTCCGACTCAGAACTTGAATCTGCCGACGGAAACAGCGCCGACAGCCGCAAGGTGAGAGAGGCCCGTTATGGCTTCGAAGCGATCAAGTTGGAAGTTGGCCCTCCCAATGCTTGGGAATTCTATATGATTCGAGCTGCCCATGAGCGTTTGGGTCAGATCCCAGAGCTTTCCCGTGCTACTGAAAGTATAGTCCGCGCTCACGAGATGCATGTCTTCAAGAGGGAGAGCATTTTGGTTGAAGATTACCGGGGGCAAGGAACACTGTTGGATCTGATGAATCTCATCCGTAATGAGCCAGCCGCGGGGCACGCGGAGGGAGGAGGCCTTGACGAAGCTCTCGCAATGTTCTTCACCGTCGAGCTCTTCCGGACTCTCGAGGCCCTCCACAGCTGCGGTATTCTGCACGGTGATGTCAAGGCTGACAACTGTCTTATCCGATTTGACGACAAACCAGCAACTCCACTTGACGAAAATAGAGTCTTCGATCCCCGGGAAGTCCACTACTCCCCTAGTGGATCCTACGGCTGGCGCAACAAAGGCCTTTGTCTGATCGACTTCGGCCGCGGAATCGATATGCAAGCATTCAACCCTTCGGTGCAATTTGTCGCAGATTGGAAAACGGGCGAACACGAATGCAACGAGATCCGGGAGATGCGACCCTGGACCCACCAAATCGACCTCTACGGCCTCGCGGGGACCATCCATGTCATGCTCTTCGGAAAATACATCGAATCTGTCCCTGTCAGCCCCACTGCCCCGAAGACTTATCGTATCCGCGAGCCCCTCAAGCGGTATTGGGAGCGTGATATCTGGGCCGATGCATTCGATCTCCTTCTGAACCCCGGGTCTGAACGCTGGATGCAGATGGAGACTGTTGCACCCATCGCCCCAGGCCAGCCCATCCTCCCAGTGTTGAACTCGATGAAATACGTCCGCGAGAGAATGGAAGACTGGCTGTTTATTAATGCAGAGAAGAAGGGTCTTGGTCTTCAGATCCGTAAATTGGAGGCTATCTTTGCCGAGAGGAGGAAGAGAATGGAGAAATGATTTTCTTCGCTTCTCTCGCTCTTACACACCACATACCCGGCTCCCTTTCGTTTTCTTTTTTTTTTGTTTTCCCTCGCGCACTCTTTTACTACACTTTAATGATTTTTTTTTCATGACACAAATCTATACCCCCTTTTGCACGCGAGGATCGGCGTTTTTGGCCCTTTTTGTTGTTTCATAGCTTACCTTTTCTATACTGTCAATATCACCCGTCTCTTGCTGAAATCAACATTCAATGATGCGTACGTAGTATCTAACGTATCACTCTCCTGTACTTGCTTGCGCTAGCCTTGTTGACTACAAAATTATAAGTAGGATCATAGCAAGAAAATCTACAGGAAGGGTTGATTGAAATAAAAGAAGGGAGAATTTTTCAATTTCAAAATCGTAACAGCTCAAAACTCAGATCTTTACCACCAGTCATTGTATCAACCAATCATGTCATCATATCTTATCTTAACCTGAAGCCATCCAGAATGGAACGTTTGACGCAAGCACGAACTGAGCTGAAAGGGAAAAGAAATGTAAGAAAATAAGAATCAGAATCAAGAAATAAAAAGTCCAAGAATCAACCAATATCAACTTGGGAGCAAAACACTCAAAAAGATAGGAGAAAAAGGAAAAATTCTTGGAGAGAAAAAAAATGGTTTGTTAAAAAACAAAAAATCATGCAGGACAAGACCAGATGAGGCGATGCCCATGCAGGATATAAAAAAATAAACAAATTAAGGCGGGACGAAATGGAATAGATGAACGCTGGCAAGGCAAAACCAAACGAAGTTTCTGTAAACGCTTCCATTATCAATGTCGATAAGCAGCATGATGGATCATCTCATCTATGAGGTCATTTCATTCAATAGCGCGTTCCAATCGTCATGTATGTTGCTGTAAACATACAGAGGTCGTCATAATGAAAATGGAATCAACGGAAATAAGAAATAAAAAAAGAAATAGAGAGTGGACTGGGTATTGTTGGACATTAAGCCAAGCAGAATAACTAAAGGAAAAAAAAAAAGGAGAATAAGGAAATGATAGAGAAGGGATGGGGACTCGACGAGAGAGTGTGGTGGATTTTTTTTGTTCGTTTTTGGTGGACTTTTTTGGCCACACTGCTTGTCGAGTTGTTGGTATGTGATCAGTTAATGTTCAAGGAGTGTGTGGTCAGACAGCAAGTAGCGTGAGATTATATTGGTGTCGAATGCCTTCCCAGGAACTCAGGGGTTTTTTGTAGGTCAATGCTACTGTGTCGAGGCCGGAAATAACAATGAGAAAACAGTGAGTGTCGTCGATCGCAATTGAACATGCGCTTAATAAATCAATCAAAGCAAAATCAATCAGCTTGATCCGCGCCGGTCTTTGTTTCTGTCGTGAGGGACCAGATTCAAACACCGCACATTCCAGATGTCGAATCTCGTGAAAGCGCGAATCATGTGAGGATGAGAAGGGGACTGGTACCCCTGGAAGTTGGATTGTAACTTTTTTTTATCGTAACGTGTGGTTTCTTCAAAATCATTATTTTTGGTCTTGATGAGTCTTTGTATCTTTCTCTTTTTTTCTTGCTCTTAAGGAATCGTGAAATCGTCAATGCCGTTTTCATCATAATCTTTTGTCTTGTATAAATGAATTCAAGGCTGGGGTAAATCGTCCAGGTCGTTAGGTGGGAAGAGATCAAAATGACGTTGGCACCATATTAAACCAGATTTCGGCAATGTGTATACCCCCACATAGCTATCGTCTCGAATGAGGCATATTCAATATTTGCCTGCGGATCCGTTCCGCATCGGATATGCCTTCCTCTGTGGGGTCATAAGGAAATCGGGCCGTCAACTGCGGATCTCTAACTATGGTATCCTGGGTAATCGATCTTATTTGAGGAAGCATGCCACTGGCGAATGGATCTGAGAGTGACGGGGCATGCCTGATGAATCTAGGCGAATGTTGAGGCCGCTTGAGCACTTCCATCTTGAAAGGAGAGCCTAATCGTTTGATATTTTCACCACTCAAGTTCAGGAGAGGGTTGGCGATGGGCTTTTCCACAGGAGGGGTTTCTTCTTTTCGAGACGAGGACGGCGGGGAGAAAAGTTGGTCGAGACCCTTATTGTTAACAGCGCTCACTGTTGCTCCTCGATTTCGAATACGGACACGACGTTGACCAATATCATTTAGCTTGCCCTGGCGGAAGAGTTCCTCCAGATGGCGACGGGTCTCTTGCTCAGCCGGGGACTCGGTGGTGGTCAGAGAAGTGCTTGTGAAGTTATTGTTAACCATATTGGGGAGTGAATCCATGCGCGGAGGAGATCGGAGTCGGGACCCCGTAACATGGATGGTCTCTCGTCTGGCTCTGGGGGTCTGGCGTAGAACCTTGTTCCTTGAGTTGTTTGGTCCCCACGTATTATACGTGAACGGCGATCCTAGTCGGGATCCCACTTGCCGCTCATCAAAGCTCGATGATTTTGTCGGTACCCGGCCGCTCGTCTCATGTTGAGGACCGCTTGGCTGAGACTGCGTCGCCCATCGATCATTCATATCTGGTGATGGGTTCTGCATCGCTAATTGAGATAGTGGCCCTGGTACAGCGCTGGAAACGAGAGAAACGCCCAAGTCACGGGTGGCATATACCGCGGAACTACTGGCTGAGCTTTCGCCAATGGGCTCACTGTTCGAGGGCCGGGAAAACAAGTCCAGGAACGGAGTCGGGCTTCTAGATTGCATCATTCTTTGGTAGTGCGGTGCAATGGAGAACTTTCTCTTGCACAACAGTTTTAACCTTCGCCGAGTTGAGGCTTCGGACTTGGACCATGAGACTTTGGGAGTCTCGGACTTTTGAGTCGGGGTGGAATCTCCGCTTCGAGATGCGGAAGCGCCGAACGGAAACTGCTTGTGAAGTCGTAAACGTCTCTCCCAGGTTCGTTTCGCCTCTCGCGCTACTCTGTGAGTAACGCCCAGAGGCGGAATACTACCAGGGGTCATTTTGAAGGGTGTTATTGTGGGATCCTGGATGTAAAGTTGGTATGTATTCCAGAGGTGATTGTCCATATCCAACGTCCAGCGTTCTTTCGGGCGGGCACGGGACTTGATCCGTGGATTTGTTGGCAGGGGAGAGGATTCGACGGTGGGCTTGGGCGCAATCTCAATGTGGAAGAAGGGATCATATGTATCACTCTCAATACTGGTACAGCTTCCACCCACCGAGCGGCGAGAGCTATATGTTTCAATAGATGAGACAGAGGAATCGGATACGTTTGAGCAAGCAGACCCAGGGCGCTGAATCTCATCGCCCAAATTTTGAGGGTCCCAAGAGGACCACGACCCGGTAGTTTGGACATCAATTGGATCTGCTCGAATCTGAGCAGGTGGGGTCTTTAGGGCAACTCGGTTCCGAGGGGGTGCTAAAAAGCGATCATTTTCGTGAGGTACCGTTTGACAAGGCTGGACCGCTGGAACGTCGAGAGAGGGAGGAAATTCAATGGATGGTAGGGGTATATCGGAGACAGTGGGGTTAAATGTGCTGGAATCATATAGCGCCTTCGCAAATAGGTCGGTCCCCGAGCGGACACGGGAACGGCGCAGCCGGTAGCTCGAATGGCGAGGGGGCGGAGGTGGAGCATCTCGCTGAGCTGAGGAGCGCTCTGGTGTTCTAGGCTCTCCTAGGCCGTCCGAAGGGAAAGTGAAGTTCTTCGGCAGAGTGCGCGAGAGGCCTTGTTGTCGGTCAGCCATGATGTGCCACGTCCTGTCCGATTCACCGATTGATTTGAGTCAAGCCGGGCAGCGGCGATTGAGGATAGCACTGATTCGTTTGTTCGTCTAATTGAGGTAGCTTCTCTATTCCAGCATCATTTCACTTGTCGTAGAACCTCTTACACGCGATGGTCAAATGCCGAATTTGAGCTATGGTATTCCGCTCCCAGTTGTTGCTTCTCGGGTCGGATTCAATGCGCAAGCAATATCGAGCGACAGATCAAGCGCGGTAGACCGATCGATGAGTCCAACAATATTAAATCCCGCTTTAGTAAATGGTGGAACGCCTTGAACTGGTTGGGGTCGAGGGGACGAATTTGGAGGGGGGGGTTCGTAAATCGTAACTACACAAGGAAAAGGAAAAGACAAGAAAAAAGGGGAAAAAAGAAATCAAGTTCGTCAAGGTGTGAGTGGTCGGATAGATAGATAGAAATTGAATTTGTGTGAATATCGATGCGATGCGCCGGTGTGGGATTGCGAGAATGCGACAACAGGCTTGACTTCGGAGATCACATCGAACGGTTTCCGCACTCCATCGGATAGTAGATCACTATATGGGAGAGCCCGTCATTGACACACAAAAACACCAGACCAACACAAAAGAAAAGAAAAGGAAACGCAAGGGAAGGGATGGGATGCAACGAGCAAAGCGCTCGTCGAAAAGAAACCAGAGCCGTAGCTGTGGGAGAGGGGGGTCGTTAGATGGCGAGAGAAAGAGAGGGTGAAGAGAGGAAGAGAAGAGGAGGAGGAAGTCGTGAGTGAGCGAGAAGGGCGCGCGCGCGAGAGGAGGAGAGGGGGCCTAAGGCCGCAAACCTGCTGCTGGCGATTCCGTGGCAGCGCTAGCAGCACGACCGAGTGACTCCCTGAGCGTTAGTGGTCCCAGGTGGTCACTAAAACTACGATCGTTTATTAGGCCGTCCCAGGGGGTTCCACTTCCAATCTCACGCCCAAGCCGGTGTTGGCAAAAGACAAGAATACCGATCGTGGTTCCCGGGGGACAGAGAGGTGGATTCGAATGATATGAGATGCAAGAAGAAGCTCTCCCTGAGGCACGTTCCCAAACTGGTAAAAAAATAAATAAAGAAAGAGACGCCTTGAATACTAGAAACAAATTCCAGATTTGTTCATTGGAATGTGGAGAATTGATTCCAGTAGGAGACACTCTCATTCTGTCTCAACTCTTCTTGACAATAATGTGCCTGCCTCGTTTGGGAGAGAAGAGCTGGCCAAAAGGGGATTAAAATTAAAATTAAAATTAAAAACGGTTTTTTTTCCTCTAAAAAAAAGCCGTCTCTCGTTGGTCACCTCATTGAGGATTTCTGGGGGGCTGGGAGCAATCAGTTCAACCGCCTCACCGCGCCGCCCAACAATGCTCGCAAAGGGTTTGGTTTAGAGATGCGTGACGCCGTGAGCCAACAAATCGCAGCGGCCCTGATGGAGCCGGAGATGCTGTCGATGATCCTTATGAGCTTTTGCCGCGACGGGAGAAAAAAAAAAAAAAAGAAGTCTATCATGGCTGCTCTCCGTGGTCCTCCACTTCGACTTTCCCGCTGCAAGGGTGAAGCATCAAAACCCCAAATTAGTGAATCGCGATCTGTATTTCCACTCAGCTCTTTTTCACCTTTTCCTGTTTCCAATGGGTTCATCGCTTGCACTGTTGCAAAGCCAGTAAGCAGGTCCGTCACTATCTGACCGTCTCTATCACATCGAGGGATCTACAGTCAACCATGGGAAGACAGCTCCATACAGAGTTCGACCCTCCACGGACCGTGTGATCAAATCGGTGGCTGGGAGAGGGGAAAGGTGTTAATTACGATTTTTCTTTTTCGCAAGCCTGGAATTTGGGGAAAGTGCGCCAGAAAGTGGACCGGTGGCCCGCCAGAGTCAAGCCGCTCTCGAGCAGCTTCAAATTCAGGTCTGTCTTCTTGAAATTTCGAAATCCAGTCGGCTGCAGAAAGACATTCTCCACCTCCTCGAGGACTGGGCGTGCATTAGTAGTAACACCGTCCACGAAGCTAAGTAGCCAGCGTGGGTAACGTGTGTCGATGGGTCGAGGGTGAACTGGATGGAGCTGAGGTTACAAAAGAGAGAACCGAGGTGTGCACCGAATTTATGCCTACTTGTCCATGATCTTCTCATATCTTCGCTCTTGGTCCTCATTTTTTTTTTTTTTTTGCAAGTCGTATAGAGTCAAGGTTGAAGCTGTAACTTTTCTTTTTTTTTGATCGCTCGCTTATCGCGAAGTGGGGCCAACGCGTTAAAAGCGGGGTAGTCGCGTCCTAGACGCGTCTCGCACGCGGAACCGCGCGTGTGGTAAGTTACCGTATGTACCTCCAACCCCTACCAATCACACACCATCGATCGTGTATCGGGTACCTGACCGTGTACAGCCGGGACTAAGTCGACTAAGTTGATTTAAGGACTTTTAGTCTCTCACTAAGGACTGAAAAAGGGAAGAGAGTTTTGAACGATGGGGACACCTGGGGCAGTTCATTCACTTCCAATGCAGGAACACAAACCAAGAAAGAAAGAAAAAACTCGAAGGGGGGTGGGAAAACTGGGAGGGCGGAGAAAGCGGGGGCAGGTGATGCCTTCATGGCAGGTATTTTATTTTTGGGTACTCCGTATGGAGTCATCATTCTTGACAGAGTTGGAATGTGGTTTTTTCGAACTCGTGGAACTGTCACCAGTTACCAGAAACAAACTGGTGACGTTCAATGAACTACTCCTTTCTACCTACAGTTCCTGTTTCTCTTCTTTTAGCAACAACAATCCTGGAGCGAGAGTACCTAGGTAGTGGTGTATCCTTGCCTTATTTCTGCAGTTGGGGAGATTGCAGCTGCACCTGCAGCGGTTCATGCTCACTTGATTGAGAAAAAGGAAAAAACACAAAAAGCAATTCCCGAGGGCCGAAATCTTGAACCGCAAGATCAGTTCCCTGACTCTTAGTTTCTCAGGTATGCAACCCTTAACTCCAACAACCTGCTGGATTATGAATGCCACCAATATCATCAGCTGGACGATCTCTTCCATCTCAAGTTTCACTCCAAGTCTCCGAGTCATTCGAAACGATAGAGAATATTCCAGGACACATGCGATGGACATCCTGCTGATCCCTTCCATCACGGGCGGAATCCCATTATCCCACAGCATTCCTTGCTTCGTGGTAGCTTGTAGGCTGACACTGGAAGTGCTTTTTCTTTGACTTCCATTTTGTATCTCTCAATCGTCTTGTTTCATTTGCCACACTCTAGACTGTGTTGCACACCTGTACTTTCTTCGCCTTTCTCGCCAAACCCAAAAATGCCCCAAAACACTTGCTATGAAAGAGACCATTGACTGAGATTATAATCTAGAATTTAAACCTAATTATAGAAGCAACTTTCTTTAGCCCAATTCCCTGGCTCTGACCTACCCAAAAACTTCTATCATGAAATGGTACTCAATCTTACTCCCATCCTGGCGGCCCCTGGCACTCAGCTCCCGACATTGGTCAGCCAAGATCTCTCCAATGACTGGCGCTCCGCAGTAGAAAACGCCGATCTTGAGTCTCTCACTCGAATCCGTACCCTTGGAAGCCAACGATGTCTTGAGTTTCAGCATGTCATCATAGTGGGCGTTGAGGATTTCAACAAAGTCAGGACGGCCAAAATGCGTCGGGTTGATCAGTCCTGTAAGGGGAGATGCCGGGTGCTCCTCGGTGCGATGCATCTCTAGCAGCCATCGATATACATGCGTGGAGATCCTCTTGCGTTTTTGGGTCACGTAGGTATTCAGTCGAATATCGAGGTGCGGTTCGTCGTGCTGCTCTCGATGCCAGATCTGGGACTTTGAGACACTGTTGAGAAGATCAGAGAACCAGAGCAGATAGTTCCGGTCTCGAACGATTCAGTGGAAATCTACCCGACGGTAGTCATCTGCGAATCGTTGCTCTTTAACTGAATGCTCATCCGGTTGGGAGCCACTGCCGTCGCCCTTTTCATTGGTCTTCTCCGTGTCGTTGTCTCCTTCGTTGTCTTCCGGCCCATGGTGCAGGTCATTGTCTCGAGTTTGGAGATCAGCAAGGATCCCCGAGAATGGCGTCACTCCAATCCCTGCGCCAATGATAATACTGTGACTGAATTCGTAGAACCGCTGTGCAGGCGCCCCAAACGGTCCGTTAATACCGATCTCGATTGTCGTCGGATTCGATCCCTCAGCCAACTCACGGAGCTGGGAGGTCCAGTTACCGTCGGTTTTGATGTGCAGCCGCATGTCTTTCCCAATGCATGCAGAAACCGTAAATGGATGCCATTGGAAAACGCTGATCTTCGGGACCTGAAGGAAGACGTACTGACCAGCCTCATATTTCCAGATCCGTTCACTCGGAATACGAGCCCTAATCTCCACGGTCTCACCGTCTAAGATCTTGAGATCTGCTGTGATGCGGTGAAAACCCAGCGAGACCCGAACAGTCCTCTCAACAATGATCAGAAGCGTAGGAAACGCAAGCCAATACCCAAACATAGGCCATTGCAGCAGGCCCGTCGTGCCATGGGCAATCAGCAAAGCTATCATGGGAAACATGAGCAAATGGCCTAGCTGGAATGCCTCATAATTCTTGCGTCTCACGAATGGCGTGCTAAGAAACGCCAGAATCCAGAAACAGCCCAGACAAACAATGCCACTCCAGCCGGGGAGCGTGGCAACAAAATCCCTATACTGACGGGGCACCGCGTCTGGCCCCAACACGTCGGCAACCCGATCCTGTCTCCCCGACTGACTCCCATACCGAAACGACCCCGTCAGATGCCCCATCGCATGCAACGACGCCAGAAACAGCGCCACAACCGAAATCTTCACATGAAACGACTGCGAAAGATCCCAATTCACAATCCTCGAAACGTAATACCATTTCCTCAACGCTGTCGAAAAATACCTCGACATACTCAACAGCAGGAAGAAAAACGTCGGATACAACGCCCCCGCACAAGTCTTCGCCAACACAGCCCCCCACCCAAATGCACCCCGATACCTCTCCGCCCCGAGATACTTCACCAGCTGCCATATCCCAAACGCCAGCTGCATCGAGACCACTAGCGCCAGGAACAGGAACGTCGGCCCAAACACGCTCCAGTACGCGCGGAGCCGCCTCCACACCGAGAGCTTATGCACGTAGTCGCTCTCGTCCTGCTCGGCCTGGCTCTGCCGGTTCAGCGAGGGGATGCGCCAGGCACACATGCGCTGGGCGAATTCCGCCCGGGGGATCCGCCGCTCATCGGACCCGATAATCCGGTGCAGGAACCGGTGTCGGTCCGCCTCGTCGCGACTCTCATGGTGCAAATGGTGTTGTTTCGCCTGTGGTGCGATCTCCACGTATGCACGGTCCAGCCCGTGCTCTACCTCCTCGTAATCGATCGTGCCGTCGCCGTTTGTATCAAGCTCATCGAGGAATCTCTTGATTTCTTCGTCGCTGAGGTACTGAGGGTTTTCCATGGTTCCGGGTCGTCCGGGGGGTGACGAGATGGTCGTCAACACGGTTACCTTCGGTTTGCGTGACAACGAGCATCCACACGATCAATTGGAAAGGGGGGCGCACTGATTCTTAACATCAGACAGTTGACAAGGCAGCAGCCCTATGAGCGAATTTGCCAATGCTTGTGTTGAGGGCTCGGCGTCTTCTCGTCCTTCTTGGCCTAGCCCTGCCCAGCATTGGCGTTGGCATGGGCTATGGCAATAGGGAAACAAACCGGAATTGGGCTGCGTGGACGGTCCACAGGGCAATTTTATGAAGGTTGTAGCTGCATTGCCTAGAGTTTTGTTTCTTTCGGAGCCTTTGGTGGTAGGATGAGCCTGTAAGTGAGGGTCGGTAAGGATGTCTCTTCTATGATCTCCTGTTGATTCGTATGGGTAAGTAACGGACTTTATTGGTAAATGTATTGAAAGTCTCATTTCCCTTTGAACTCTGAAATATGCATTTAAAAAGAACAACTATGAATTTGTGCCAAAGGAAAAAAAAAAAATAAGAAAAGTTATCAAACATTCACCTCGCCAAGCAACGAAAGATTAATCTCCGGCTCTCTCGATTTATACAACAACTTTACCATCGGGTTACAAATGGACTCTGTCCCATGCATGAAATTCGGTGGACGTCCAGTACTCTCCCCCTCAAATTTCCAGTCATACTTCATCAGCAGATGGACAAGCAGGATCTTGATTTCATTGGCCGCGAAGAATCGACCCGGGCATGCGTGCTGTCCGTGCCCGAAACCGAAATGCTCTGGGCTGGTCGTCACGAACTGGAACCGGTGCTCGTTGCCGGGTTCCTGGCGTTTCCTGTAGAAGCGGTAGCCGTCGTATTTATTTGCACCGGGGTAGAGTTCTTCGTCTTCGAGCACGAGGGTGGAGACGACCAGGATGGCTCCCTTGGGGATGCAGGTTCCGTCTGAGAGGGCGATTTTGCGGGTTGCAACGCGGCTGAGGAGGACTAGGAGCCGATGTGTGATTAGATGAACTATAATAGGGCTTGAGAGTGGGAGGTGAAACATACCGATACCAGCGGGGTTCATTCTCTGGGATTCCTTCATGACGCTATCCATGAGCTTGAGCTTTGTCAGGCTGGTTTTCTTCAGCATTCCGTCTTCCTCCACAACAGCCTTGATTTCATCACGAAGTGGCTGGATGAATTCAGGGTAAGCGGTTAGGTCGTATATGACATTGGTAATCAGATTCGACGTTGTGTGGATGGCGGCGAGTGAAAGTCCAATCTGGGAACGAGTCACGTTGAAAGGACGGCCGGCTGCAACTTCGCGGAACCAATCGAGGGAATCCTCGTGTGACCTAGGGGGGTTCTCCTCTGGTAGTTTACCATGACGGATCAATTCTCGCTTATCGATCTCCGCCTGGACGATCTTGGTTGCATTGGCGACGTGGTTGCGGAGTCTCTTTGCAGACGGCAAGAACCAGTGCACCAGGGGGCGGAAGAGTGATGGGTAGAGTCGTAAATCACGCGCAGCAACAAAGGCATCAATGGTATAGTTGACGGAAACATTCAGCCAGGCAGGGTCGCGACAGATCTTCTCTCCCAGAAACACAAGAGATGACAATTGAGCTACGATGTGTGGGATTTCCTGTGCGAAAGCGAAGGACTTCCAGTCTAAGTATTGTTAACACCCTATTTTGGCATGTCGTACTTTTTGGCGTGCATTGAAGTCCAACGTACCATCAGTTTTCCCAAGCTTTGTTTGGAAAACATACGCGGTCTCCTTCGAAAGTGGGAGGGTAATTTGACCTATGAAGATGAACAAGGGAACATGTCAGTGGATGTTTCTACTTTCCAGAGAGTATACATGGCCTCTTACCAAGAGTATGGGTAAGCTTCTTGTTGATCACATCCAAGACAATGCCTTCTTTATCAAGACCATCGAAAGCTTCAAATCCGGGGATTTTCGATCCAAAGAACGACTGCTCAATGTGTCAACTATCAAGCTCTCAGCACCTCGGGTACACAAGTCTCACCTTCTTATTCGCCTCGTCGAAGTTCAGGTCAGGATGCGCCTTGATTTCGTTGATATAGCTATGGTGGAGGACAATGGTCGGGGAAGATGAGGTCATGATCTGGAATACTTTCTTGCCCTAAAGCCTTTTAGTCGCCTTCTTCCCAACATGAATCTTCCAGTTCTACTGTACCTGAGTGAACCCCTGCTGTAGCAAGCCTTTCGCTGAGCTAACAAACAGGTGCTTCGCCTTGGTGTTCGAAAGCTCCCATCGTCCTCTCCCAACAAGAGGGATCTTCCTGTAAGGAAAGCCATCTGCAAGGTCCTGGTAGAAACTCGTCACGAAAATCAACACCAAGCCGGATAAAACGCCCTGTATGAGGTACTGGCTTTCTAGAAGGTCGAAAATCAAAGCCATGATGACTTCAAAAGGCCTCAAGATATAGATGGATACGGGTATTTTGTCCTTGCACTGTAAGATGAAAAGGACTTCCTCAAGGACCCCATCGTTGGGGATTTATATAAAGCTCTACGGCTCTAGTTCCAGGGCCATTAATCAATCTGTTACCCGATTTCACGGACCTTTAACGATCCGAAGGGAGGGCGAGGGAAATCCAGGGAGAAATGCCCATCGAATACGTCTAATACGCCCAATACGTCCGACACGTTGAATGCGCCGAATACGACAGGATCATCAATGTTCCAGCGAATAAAGTGGGGTCGTTAATCGTCTAGCGTTTACGAAGGAGGACTTTTCCCTTTGAGCGCAGATTGACACATAATCTAGGGCCTTGTTCAGATATATGGATTCTGATCACCAACTAGGGGTGAATAACGTCGATTGACGTTTCCGTATCCCAAAGAGGAATGTCGGGGCATCCAAATTTTATCCTTCGAGCCAAGCGAGGACACGATGCAACTCGCTTATGCAATGAAAGCTCGGTAAAAGAGCAAAAATCGGCACTTTGTTATCCAGATTGAGCGGAAATTTTAGACGGAAGAAATAGCCATTGCCGCGATCCAGATCTTCGCTTCCCCTTATTCAGGTAGGCCGTGGCGCCCAATGAAAGTTTCTTGATTCATTGCTGGCACATATCTGTTGTTCGCTTAAAGACATCGGACCTTAGATCAGTTGATCGTCCCGCAGATCGCAAGGCACCAAAGGATTCCATGGCTTCTTGTGGTTGATTTGATTTGGGTGAAATGTGACTGGTTTAGTGGTGGCTTGTGGGACAAAATAGTGTGGTCAAGCAAGTTCTTTGTTTTGAGACTCGCTACGGCACGCTTCAGCCCACAAGGAATCATAACCATGCCATGCTTCTGGTCCTGTATTAATCGGAAACGGTATCGAGTCAGAGCCAGCAAATCAAGTGTTTAAAGGTTGCGGAAGCGAGAGTTAAACTCGACCGATTTCCAGATCAGTCAAGCGATGGCCGAAGACAAGGCGGACTTCAAAGAAAAATATTTGGCTTCTGATTAAAGAATCTTGGGGAAGATTTCAAAATTGATGCCATCTGGGATTCCAGACTCTGCTCTCGAGACCATGAAATGGATGAGAACGAAAATAAGAGGTAGGCTAGAGTCCCCAGCCATGTAGATCTCGTGACGCCAAGACTTGCAGCCCAATCCGGTGATTATCAATGCGGGGGAAGCTTTGAAGATGGACTGACGCCACCCATTATTCTCACCTTATCAATCAACTTCTCATCCCTTTCTTCCACATTCTGGTCACTTGGGGCCCCTCTCTCTCCCTGTATATTCCTCGTTGTTTTACCCCGAGGCGTCACCCACTCCCATTCGGACAAGGAAGTGAGAATTAGCTTTTGTCCTTCAGCACCGTCCTTAGCTATCGGGGTGTATCAACCAAGATGGGAGACTATGGCTCAGGGGGGCCATTGGCCAACGCACAGCTACCTGAGAGTGTCGCCTTGCCGTCTAACGATCAAGAAGAGATATCGGTTCTTGTAACGGGCTTTGGTGTAAGCATTTATCTCGTTTCCCGCAAATATACACGTAGACAGGACTACCCCAACTAACTCTTACCCAGCCCTTCAAATCCAACTTGGTCAATGCCTCGTATTTGATCGCTTCATCCCTCCCAACATCTATAAGCCCCGGCGGCTCAGCCTCTGCATCCCGTCGCATCTCAATCCATGTTCACCCATCCCCGGTCACTGTCGCCTACTCCGCGGTGCGAACCACTGTCCCCGCCATTATGGAAGACTACGCGAAAACGCATGGAGGCCGGCGTCCTGACATTGTCATTCATATGGGAATAGCAGCGACAAGGAGCTATTACTCTGTAGAGACACAGGCGCATCGTGATGCATACCATATGTCTGACGTCCTGGGAAGAGCGGGATATGAGGACGGAGAAAAGCTATGGAGGGAGCTTGAACTCCCACCTGTTCTAAAGCCCGGACACGTGGGCGACGATCCTGCGGCTCTAGCCCCCAAAGAATCAGCGAGGTTGACCAGTCCAGCGACAACGACATCCGAGCTAGCCACAAGGCGCGTGAATGCTCATGTGCCGGATAAGGACCTTCTTAGCACCTGGAGAGCCCTTACTCCCGCTCGCGCGGAGGTGCGGATCTCGGAAGATGCTGGGCGGTACCTTTGTGAATTCATATTCTACACAAGTTTGGCCCTGGCCTTCCGAGAACAACGAGATAGAAATGTTATTTTCTTCCATGTTCCCGGGTCCTGCGCCGATGAGGACATTAAAACCGGAACCGAAGTTGCAATTGCATTGATCAAGGCGCTCGTAACGTGTTGGGTTGACAATAAGGTATAGCACGCTGCGAAGAGTTTTGACTGTTTCTTTTTGAAGCGACCATTAAACACAGTCTACGTACAATCTATCGCATACGCGTCCCCCCTCTTGTTCAACCTTGGGGGGGCAATGATGAGAAGTAATTTAACTGATTAACATATTGCATTAAGCTTAAAAAATTCAAGTAAATTCTCGTCATACTCGACTTCATCACGCTCATTATTCAGGATCGGAGAAACCCTTCTGCTGCATCCGCCAAGCTCATAAGCAAAGGAGCCTAGGGGTTTTTCTTCACTTTCCTGCTGCCGATCCTGGGCATTTGATCAACGAAGTTTAGTTTTACCTTGAAAGTGTAATTAGTGTTTCCTTCATGACCACTGAAAAGGACATATCTTTATCCAACCGGCGAAATCATTCATGTGACGTTAGAGCTGTCAGCAGTAGTATTTGTTGCAGGCATCATGCAGCCATGAAGTGATCGACAGTGATCAAGCGCACATCCTATAAAATTCAGATCAGACACCCTTATTTCTTACTTTAAAAACTTCGTCAGCCAAGACAAGATCATCCAACTCTCCTGCACAGCATCTGTGCTCAACTCCACAATATCCCCGAAGAATGTCCGCCGAAACCCACCCAGGCAAATACTTTCCTATCATCTCTCACCCTCATACGGATGGTCTCACGGGGGTCAAAATGACGCACTGGGCAGCGCGAGGAAGTTCCAACATTCCTAAAATCCTTGACCATTTAAGAGTGCCCCCAGATCCCCTCTCTGAGAAAAATTCCCGAGATACCCCTTCAATTGGCAGAATTGCTCAACTTAAAGCTGAACGCAATGAATCTTTGTGCCCTCCTACTAGGCACCCTGTCGTCGGCAGCATTGGCCACGAGTGTCGAGCCGACGACATCCTACAATGAGGCTTACCGTCCTCAATATCATTTCTCACCGGCTCGCAATTGGATGAACGACCCTAATGGTCTTCTATATGCTGATGGAGAATACCATATGTTCTTCCAGTACAACCCCGGGGGAACGACCTGGGGGGCGATGTCTTGGGGGCATGCCACAAGCCCCGACCTGACTCACTGGACAGAACAGCCTGTCGCGCTACTTGCACGGGGCTTTCCAGATAACATCACGGAAATGTTCTTTTCCGGCAGTGCCATCGTTGATGAACACAATACCAGCGGGTTTGGTAACGGGGATACAGCCCCTTGGATTGCCATGTATACGTCGCAGGTAAGTTTGACCAAGTCCTTCTCGACCCGGGACGGAAAGAAAGCTCACCGATGTTCGTGGGTAGTATACAATGGAACAAACCTTACCCAGCGGCAAGTCCGTCCGCGAAAATCAACAGAGCCAGTCCATCGCGTACAGTTTGGACAAGGGTCAAACATGGACCACCTACGACGAGGCGAACCCCGTAATTCTCGAGCCCCCAGCGCCATACCAAGACCAGTACTCTGAATACCGAGACCCAAATGTCTTTTGGCACGAACCCACCCAGAAATGGGTCGCGCTCATAAGTCTTTCAAAACTCCACAAGGTCGTCATTTACACCTCTGACAACCTCAAGAACTGGAAGTGGGTGAGTGAGTTTGGGCCCTTTAATGCAGTTGGAGGTGTATGGGAATGCCCCTCTCTCTTTCCTTTACCGCTTGAGGGGGACCCAGCGGCGGATGAGAAATGGATTGCAATCATTGGGCTCAACCCAGGCGGGCCCCCGGGGACTGTAGGCTCCGGAACGCAGTATATCGTTGGGTCCTTCGACGGGACCACATTCACACCAGACCCAGAGAGTATCCATGACAACGGCCGTGCGAACTGGCTGGACTTTGGCCCTGATTTCTATGCCGCTCTTGGGTACAACGGACTCCCCAGAGACCAGCGAACCGTCGTCGCATGGATGAATAACTGGCAGTATGGTGAGAAGATCCCGACGAGCCCCTGGCGCAGTGCAATGTCAATCCCTCGTCGGCTCTCCCTGAAAATTATTGAAAACAAAACAGTCTTGGTCCAGGAGCCCGAAGAAGACTGGGGTGCTCTGCTCCAATGCAACTCTAGTACCTCCAGACACCGCCGGCCGTTACTTCTGCCATACGTGAAGGATACTTATCACCTGGGATCGATTGGGAAGGCGTTTGCAATTGATTTGACTTTTTCTGCCCAGTCCAATAGCTCGGAATTCGGGGTGGTCGTTCGGGCGTCGCGGAACTTTACTCAACAGACACGGATTGGATATGATTTTGCCTCTAGGCGTGTTTTCGTAGATAGAGAGCTTTCTGGTGATGCCTCGTTTGATGACACGTTTGCCAGTGTCTATGACGCCCCTCTTTCGCCGTCTGCAGGCGGCATTGTTTCCCTGCGGATATTTGTTGATTGGTCGAGCGTTGAAGTCTTTGGGGGTCAGGGCGAGTCGACCATCACGGCTCAAATCTTCCCACCCGAAGACGATACTTATGCTGGACTTTATTCCAGGGGGGGTAAGACAAATGATGTTCAGGCCAGTGTACGACAGGTTCATTCTACGTGGAGGGAGGCTTAGTTCTTAATCTATGCTTGGTGTTCTGTCTGATACTATACCTTGCTCTATTTTACTTTGATTGTTTTCCTCGATATCTAGTAAGAGCAAAAGCTATTAAAATCGAAGTAAAAAATTAAAAAGTGCCGTGAGCAAAATATATAAAGTAGTAACCGCAAGTAGCAGGAGAAGCAAGTTTCATTTGGAGTATGTATCTTTACCTATCGGGTTTCGGTGTTCTCAGCCATAGACCACCAAAATTCCCTTCCCAGGATCTTCCTTTATCTCCATGAAGTTGTACCTAGTGAGCGTATGGAATTACAGCCAGCAATTCTTATGCCTTTGAGTAATTTTTTCCTAATACAGCCTAGGCCGGGTAGCTTATTTTGGTGCACGCCACTTGGTGAAGCCAACAACACTACCCAATCTGGGCAGTACATCAATGTCTGGGCTCTGACTTCAGTTGCCGCTTATAAATCAGTGACTCACACACAAAAGAGAGGTTATTATCTTCATTTTTGCTCCGACAACACTTGGGAGAGATTTGATGGGAAATTGAAGGCGGTCAGGCCCACAAATCTTTCCATCTTACGGCATCAACCCCGCGGGATTTTCATACCTCTTGAAGCTGACTGTCGTCCACTACGACATCACAGCAAAATTTCTCAACGAGACTCTATCTAGGCTCGATAAGGATTGGGAAACACAGAACCGATTCAGACTCTTGAAAGGAACAAAATAACAAGCTATTCCGCACTGAGGGAGACAAAACCACCACAATGACCCCAATAATCCAAGGAGCACTTCTCCTCTTGCTCATTCTGCTTCCAGCATGGGTCCTCCCCCGACTCAAAACCTGGATGCAGAACGCCTCCTCCAGCTCTTCCAACATTCTACAGAGATTCCGCTCTAAGCCGCTCGCCACCAGCGAAGTCGTCAGCCTGCGCGTCTACCCCATCAAATCCTGTCGTGGGATCGAGCTCACTAAAACCAAACTCGGCATGACCGGTCTAGATCTCGATCGCCGCTGGATGCTCGTAGACGCAACCACCCACGTCTTCCTAACCATCCGACAAATCCCCGAGATGACCCTCATCAACACCGCTCTCAGCGATGACGACGAGTGGCTTCTTCTTTCTATCACCAACGACCCAACTGGCAAGGTCGTGCGCATCCCCGCGCATCCCAGCACGGAGTGGCTCGCCGCAAACACCACCTTGGTGTCCCAAGTGAAGATCTGGGATACCGTAACAGATGGCTACCTGTACGGGCCTGAAGTCAACGAGCTCTTCACGAGTTTTCTCGGCCGGGATATCGCCCTCGTGTACAAGGGTCCTACGCCGCGCGTTCTGCAAGGGAACGGAGACCCCCGACTCCTGGGCCGCGTGCAGACGACGAATTTCCCCGACGTGCATCCCGTCCTGATCGGGTCGGAGGCGTCCATATCGGAACTGAACTCGAGATTACAGGCTAACGGGGCGGATCCGATCACGATCGAGCGGTTCCGCGCGAATATCATTATCCGGGGGGATGCACCATGGACGGAGGATTCGTGGAAGCTGGTGAGGATTAGCAGCTCACGCGAGGAATCGAGGAAATCGAAACCGCAACCGCTTGTGCTGGATATCGTGGCGCGGTGTGCGAGATGCCAGGTTCCGAATGTGGATCCGACGACGGCTAACAAGCATAAGACGCAGCCGTGGGACACTCTGATGAGCTATCGACGGGTTGATGAGGGGATGAAGTACAAGCCATGCTTTGGAATGCTGAGTGCGCCGCGGAATGAGGGGGAGATTGAGGTGGGGATGCGGTTTGAGGTGCTAGAGGAGACGAATAAGCATCGGTATATTAAAGGTTTTTAAAGTGTAAACTAATGCTATGATAAATATGTTATAATACCATTCTTATGAACTAAGTGAGGGACGACATCATACCCCAGTAGTACCTTACGCTAAACATATCAGTTCGAAGATGTCTAGATTCATGATTGTCGCTTCGGGGTTATCTGGAAGGAGGGCGGGGCATAGCAGACAAGGAAAATGCTCCGTTAAATTAAAACTGCCCTCAAAATATGCTGGCCAGAAGGGTTACATGTCTAATAGCCAACTACTCCGCTCGCATGGTTAGGCATGGATGTCCTGTCCCCAGTCGCTTTAGGGCTGCATTTGGGCCTTCCGGGGGGCGGGTAAGGCAAATCATCCAGGTGGAGCAAGGCACTTGTTTCAAGTCCGGGGTAAAATCCTCGGAGATGATCGCTTGGCTGCGTCCACCGTTTAACAGTCCCTGCGGTGGTCAAGGACTAGTCATGACTAGTGCTCCTTTTGAATCCTTTGTAGGTTTAATTACCACTGTTCAGGAGCCCAGACCAACATCTTAAAAATCAAGTAATTGTCGTCTTCCTAAACTTCAACCCCCATCGACTCATCTCTCTCTCAATATCCTCTCACTAATGCCTACTAGCATGGATTTCCTTCCTCAGAGTTGGCTGCTTCTAGCCCTATCGTCAGCCTCCACCTGGGCGTCCAACTCCCCTGGAGTCTAGGGAGTGGGCTTGAGCTTTCCGCACCTACGCCCCCTTGGGGATTACTCCCTTACTCGTGTGACCTGTTTCGTTCTTCTTGCATGGACCCAAAGGAAAGCTAAACCCTTGGTTTGTCGCTATTAGATGGAATCCGTCATTAGAGGCATTTGAAACTCTTACCGTGTAGGATCCTCGGACGGGATGACCGCGCATTGGCGCATGTTTAATAGTTCCCGGTAAAAGCCAAAACTGACGCCGTGTCACCATGCGATTTAACCCCAATCATTAGATCCGCTATTCACCCGGTAACTACCTAGTAGATAGTGTTTGGTACTACATAGAGGTCAGGATGTGGCTGCGGAAGGCTAAGATGCTGCACCCCAGGACAGCGAAAACCGCTCTTGAGCTAGAGGACAAGTTAGTGAGGGTCTCTTCCTTGACTGCACGAATTGGTTGGTGGGCTACTATATCTGCATAGGCGTCTGGTCTCAGCCATTCTTTGTATCGAAGTATGGGACGATCTTTCTTGTCTTTTGGGGGGTGGGAGATACAAAGAAAGCTATGTGACTTAATTCGACCAAGCGGTTAGCAAAATATTTTTAGCAGCCATTATTTCATAAAGTGTACTATGAAATCAGTGTAGGTTGAGAGAGGAATCCTCAGATTCATGGGTGAGGAACCTCTACCCCAAAATGTCAGTCGGGAAGAATGTTTCCTTGGGATTAGGGCTAGCGCTGCTAATGGGGTTAATTGCAATGACTCCTCTCTTGGGCCCGTTACCCACCTACGATTCATAGAGAAATACAATTGTAATTATTCTTAATCTTTAATGTCTAGCCTGAGAACGCTGCCAGGCAAGCTCTCTGTCTAACAAGAAATTTCTGTGCAGTCCCTATGTTCTCCCTGGCCGTCATCGACCACCCTTGCTCAGCTCTCAGATACATGAGATATCAATAACCCCCATTTATATGGATCAAGGAGTCCATCTCCGCGTATCACCTAAAAAGAGTCTGGGTAGTTTCGCAATGCCGGGGATGAACTCGGCAGCTCCACTCTAATAGCTGGGTCGCTCTCCACAGTCCCCAAGAATCCCGGTCTTCTTCGAATGAGTAGCGCGTCATTACTTCTTATCCGGTGTCACATCCGCTGAAACCCAGGATATCTTCGAATGGCATCATGCCGAAAAGCTCATGCATCTTTTTACCCCCTCTAGTTACAATAACCTGTTCCATTTATTGGATTACATTCTGCTGCAATACTCCTCAGACCGATGATCCTGTTAACCCCACAATAGGCTTCTAGAAGTAGACCATGAGTCGGCAACAAGCGGCCGAAAAAGCCCTTCATGACCAGACGAACATCCTCCCAATTGGACAGCTTCTGGTCGTTTTCGCGGGCCTCGCAATCTCTCTGGTCATTTCCTTTACGGATCAGAACGGGATAAGCGTCATACTACCTTCTGTCTCCGAGGACCTTCATGCGGAGAATACCATCTCCTGGGCAGGCACCTCGTCTCTGATTGCGAACACCACGTTCACGGTCTTATATGGTCGTTTCTCTGACATCTTCGGGCGCAAGATCGTCTATCTATCTGCGCTAAGCCTCCTGTGCGTATCTGATCTGGTGTGTGGATTTTCACAAAATGCGCCAACCCTGTATGTCTTTCGGGGCTTATCCGGAATTGCTGGCGGCGGCATCTTATCCCTAACCACGATCATTGTGTCCGATATCGTGACACTGCAACAAAGGGGTAAGTATCAGGGGATTCTCGGGGCCTCGATAGGATTAGGAAACGTCATTGGCCCCTTTATTGCAGCCGGATTTACCATGAGGTCGACATGGAGAGGGTTTTTCTGGCTAATCTCACCCTTAACGGCGTGCTCCGCTGTGGTGGGCTATTTTCTCATCCCTAATAATCACCAAAATGATGATTTTCGGAAGAGCTTGAAGCAAGTCGATGTTTCTGGGGTTCTTGCTTCTTCCATTGGGATTATTTTTCTTCTCATCCCCATCTCGGGGGGCGGCTCTTACTTTGATTGGGACTCGGCAATGGTAATCAGCATGCTTGCTATTGGAGGCTGCTCGCTCATCTTGTTTCTCTTCATTGAATGGAAGGTAGCTCTGCTGCCGATGACGCCAGGTATGATGGCCCTGCTATGATGGCCCTGCCCGTGCATCTATCTGCTCTTTGTAATGCCATATTCTGTCCCAGGGCTCACACGTTGTAGTGATCCTATTTAAGAACAGGGTCATATGTGCCTTATTCCTCCAGAGTTTCCTCCTAGGTGCTGTTTATCAATCCTATCTCTACTACTTGCCGTTATACTACCAGAATGCTCGCGGATGGTCTCCAATCGTCTCTGCCGCATTAGTATGCCCCATGGTGGGCTGCCAGTCGCTCGCTTCGGTTGCCTCCGGCCAATACATCTCACGCCGCAAGCGTTACGGCGAACTTCTCTGGATCGGCTTCGGCCTATGGACACTGTAAGCAAATCCTCCGAAGTCTCCTCCACCCCACCCTTCTATTTGGGATCCACCTGACCGGTGATGGTTTGGTTATCACAGTGGCGCCGGTCTCATGCTCGCATTCACCCAGACCACCAGCCCAGGCGTACTAGCCGTCATTGTCGGTGTCGCCGGCCTCGGCGTAGGTTTTACCTTCCAACCTACAATGATTGCTTTCCTCGCACACTCCGCCAAGGCACATCGCGCGGTAATTGTCTCGAACCGCAACTTCTTTCGCTGCCTAGGTGGCGCGTGTGGGCTCGCCGTCTCTGCTGCTTTACTACAGGCTACCCTCCGCAGTAACTTGCCAGCCGGATACCTGGGCCTTGCTCATTCATCCTTTTCCCTTCCGTCACGAGAGGGAGTCTCGGAGGAAGTCTGGGAGCAAATTCTCGAGGCCTATATGAGTGCTTCGAGGTCAGTGTTCATTTTGCAGGTACCTTTGATCGGTTTGTGCCTGATTCTGTGCGCGTTTATTCGGGACGAGGGGTTGGAGAAGCCAGAGGATAAGGACAATGATGATAATAACCGACAGGAAGCAGCGGATGAAGAGAATCCACAAAAGGATAATGAGATGGTGCAAGGAGCTGGGGATCAGCATTCTGGTAGATGGAGATCGTGATATTAAGTCGCTGTGTCGTACGCGTTGAAATTGTAATAAAAACTAGTAAATGATAGAATCAACTGTTCTTCTTCGATTATTAAACTATAGGCACTGTATTTGATCAAGAAATATTGTGCTCCCTGCAAATTTATGTCGCATTTATGGCAATATATTTTCGGGCAGATCAAGGACTGGTGGTGTTAACAGAGCCCTACTGGTAGGATATTGGTAGTGAGTAGATTTCTTCTACTTCTTTTGAAGTAGTCATTTAAACATTCTAGAATGAATGCTCCCAAGTGCATCACCAAACCAAGTTCACCTAGAGGATCGGAAGGTTGTCTGTCAACAACAGAAGCTGTTTGAGCTTAAGTGGAGACCGAGGTCTCGGCCTCCAAAATCAGGCACATGGTGGCTGATGTAACGCCACCACCAGCCTTACTCACACGTGATCTTTTATCATCCCCAAACATCAAACTTAACCTAGTTATCCTCCGCCTCTCCACACCTTGTCAACCTGCGTGTGGCTAACCTCTCGATTCATTACCAAGTTTTCTTTGAAAATTTGAAACTGCTTGCCAAAGGGGTAGCGCTAGGACTGGGGTTGGCTTTGGCATTTCTTTTCTTTGTTTCTTTTCCTTTTCTTCTCTTCCATCCTGCTCTCGTATCCGTTCTTGACTTCGTGCACTCACCATGGCTACGATAGTTGCTGTCGGCACTCCGCTCGCGGAGGCTCTAAGCAATGCTATTCAACCAAAACTGGTAGAGATGGGCTGGAGCTCCGATGGAAGTGGCGACTCCGCTTTGACTGAGTACGTGGTGTTGATGTTGGTCAACGGCAAAACCCAAGAACAAATTGCAAGCGAACTCTCGAACGACCTCCTCGGACTCGGCGAAGGCGACACCCAAGCACTTGATTTCTCAAGGTGGCTCTTCGAACAAGTCGAGCTTCTCAGCCAACAGATCAACGGCCCCTCTGTACCCGGCCCAGACGCACCCGCACAAGCGATTCCCTCCTTCACTGACCAAGAGACTGCAACACCGCCGCTGGGTTTCGATGGTAGCGCTCAAAATGTTGATATGAATATGGGTGATGCTGCTCTGGACGATTTTATGTATGTTTGAATCCCTTCTTCTTCATGACACAATGTGGCAACAGGAACTAACGAAAGCTATAATAGACCGACTGGGCCAAAATCGATGCGCAACGGTCGAGGCGGGCGGGGTAGAATGCTCGATAGGATAAACAGAGCGATGGACCGTGGAGACTCGAATTTACATCGTATTCGCGACCAGGCCGGCGGTGGACGAGTGAACTCTCACGGTCGTGGTCAACACAAAGGGCGCTTTCAGAACGGTGGTGGCAGGATGGGCGGTCCCCGCCAGATGGGTGGAATGGGGATGGGAAACAACCCTGCTAACATGATGAACATGAGCCAAAACGACCAGATGCATTTAATGTCTCTTCTTGAAGAACAAGCAAGGATGATGGCACAGTTCATGCCGGGGTTCGTCTCACCAGCCATCAACCCGGCATTCCAGCAGAATGGGCCTCAGCGCTCGCTGTTCGATCGTGTGGAACGTCACCACAAGGGCCCACGACATCATGGGAATCGACCACAGCACGGAGCGGAGAACCGCAATGCCGACACGGACATGGATATGAGCACCGACCAAACGACCCAGGATGGCGCTCAGGATGAAAACAATACCAATAATGTCTGCCACTTCAACCTGCGATGCACAAAGAAGGACTGCCCCTTTGCGCACCAGTCGCCGGCAGCCCCCGAGGGCACACCGATTGATGTTGCGGATCCGTGCTCCTTCGGCGCTGCTTGTAAGAACCGGAAATGCACCGCACGTCATCCATCCCCTGCCGTCAAAACAGCGCACCAGGCCGAAGAATTCTGCAGATTCTTCCCTCACTGCACAAACCCGAAGTGTGCTTTCAAACACCCTTCCATGCCGCTGTGTCGGAACGGTGCCAACTGCTCGGTTGCGAACTGCAAATTCACCCATGTTCAAGTACCCTGCAAATTCAATCCCTGCCTCAACCCGACTTGTGCCTACAAACATGCGGAGGGACAAAGGGGCTCCTTCCCCGATAAAGTCTGGACCTCAGACTCGCAACCCCATGTCAGTGACAGGAAGTTTGTGACGGATGATGGCGATGAGGAGTTGATCAAGCCCGAAGGGACAGGGGAAGATTCTTCCCAGACCCATGAGATTGTCACATAACCTTGTCCCTTCCACCTTCTGATATTTTCCGTTATAATTCAGGCCCTGTCAAATTCGTGGTTTGAATTCGTGTACTATTTTCAATCTATGTTCGTGCGAACGATGGGCGACTGGCTGGATGGGCGTTTGATTTGATTTAGGTTGTTGTTACTGGGAATGGAAGATCAAAGATCACTTTAATGTAAATAGAATCTGGATATTATGAGGAAAGCTACTCGATCTATGTGCCCTCTCAATTTTTTTTTCCCCTTGACGCAGATTAAGCATGGTCTTGCTTGCACCGTCGTAGCCGTGCCTCGTAATTTACCCGTAATCTTACACCACCTGCAACGGAAACTACAGGGAAACCACCCGGACCCCGATCTCGCCGTATTGCCTGACCCTCACCTGGTCCTCTCCCTCACGCTGACCTCCAACCCTCCTTCAATGGTTTTCGTTGTTTATTTTCGCTGAGATGCGGCTACCATGTGTCCCTAGCTGCGCACTACGAGAGCTGCGGACGCCATTGGCGTTCGCCCGCATCAACCAACGACACTCTTTACATCGGCGGCCGTACAGTGTCGCGGTCATCGGCGCTGGTATCACCGGGCTCACAGCAGCTTACCGATTATCACAGGATCCCGGTTGCTCCAAGGTTACGCTTTACGAGAAGTCGCCTCGTGTAGGTGGCTGGTTACAGTCGGAGACAGTTGCGGTTGATGGGGGGGATGTTGTTTTCGAGTATGGGCCGCGGACATTGCGAGCTTCAGTGCCCTCATGCCTCCCACTGCTGGACATGGTATGGACTCCCCCCTCCCTCCCACCGAGGATTGTTTGATGGCGAATGCCATTTTTGCTAGGAATATCCTTCTAATGCTTGAAAATAAATGCAGATTATTGAATTAGGTCTCCACGATCAGCTTGTTCTCACGAAAAAGTCCTCCCCCGCGTCTCTCAATCGCTACATCTACTATCCTGATCACCTTGTCCGGGTCCCAACGCCTAATATCCGAGACGGATTGTTTTCTAATATTTCAAACTTACTCAGAACACTGCTACGGGAACCGGCCTTCGAGACGTTTCTTTTGAGCTTAGTCAATGAGCCGTGGAAGGAGATTTCGGAGTTGCCGGATGAGTCCATCGAGGACTTCGTTTCACGGCGGATGAGCCCGCAGGTAGCGAATAACCTTGTTTCGGGTGTATATCATGGAATCTTAGGTGGCGATATCAGACGGCTCAGTGCGCAAACATTACTAGGTGATTTCCGCCTGATGGAGCATAAGGATGCACGTGTGCTTGGAACTTTGCTTCAAGAAGCACAAGAGGGTATCAAACGTGTTGCCGTAGATGATCCGTTGGCCATGCATTCTACGGTGAGTGAGAAGCCGGGGCATTACTGGAAGTGCTTGTCGGCTCTCATTCAAGATACGAGTGCCTTTACGTTGCGACACGGCGTTGGCCAGCTCACCGATGCGTTGGTCACAGAATTGAATAAGTCCGGGAAGGTTGATGTTTTAACGGGCACGGATGTTCATAGCATTATCCAAAATCCGAAAACATCTGACTTGACGGTAAGCTGAATTCGACGCAGCGCTATCTTTCCCTGTTATAATTTACTGATTTGGTTGGTGTAGATCGGATTCGGAAACAATGAGACTCGAACACACAACCGTATTATTGCGACTCACCCGGCCACCGCTCTAGCGAAGCAACTGGCCAATGTCCCCCGGAACGGCAAAGTACCTCACAGCACCATCAGTAACCTACAGGAACGCCACTACGCCGTGTCTCTAAGGGTAATCAACCTCTACTACCCCAACCCGGATCTCGTCCCTGTTCGAGGATTCGGGTACCTTATCCCCCAGTCGGTTCCCTACGAACAGAATCCTGAGCGAGCCTTGGGGGTGATTTTCGGATCAGAGTCAAGTGTAGGCCAGGATACCGCCCCAGGAACCAAACTTACGGTCATGATGGGTGGTCACTGGTGGGACGACTGGGGGGTATCAGACATCCCGGACCACGACACGGCCGTTGAAATGTCTCGGTCGCTACTGAAGAGACACCTCGGTATCACGGATGTACCCACTGTGGCACGCAGCCGATTGCAGTGGAATGCGATCCCCCAACCGACCATTGGCCATTTAAGTCTCATGTCGAAACTCTCCCAGTCGATCCGACACGAGTTTGATAGCCGCATTACTCTTGCCGGTGCCTGGTATGGAACAAATGGTCCAGGTGTGGTGGACTGTGTGCGACAAGCGTATTTAGCTTCCTCGTATGGTGTTGGTGTGAGGAAAATGGACTACGGCCCACTTTTGGAGAAGTTCAGTAATATGAATTGGGACCTGGAGGGTGGTATTCCTTGTTCGCCGGTGAGGACGGCCCGTTGGTATAAGTCTGATTTTGATTTTGATGAGTTCTGAAGTTCGAACATCGGGCTTGTCAAGGCTAGGGAGTGTTTTGATTGTTGGCATGGATTAAAAAAGCCATGTATTTGAATAGATTATCAAACAAAATAATTGTAGTATAATTCCAAAGATCCTTTGCTGTCCATTCTTCCTCCACGGTAACTGTCAGTCCTCTTGAATGGCGTCAAAACGTGCTCGATGTGGATCTTTAAGTCGACGTCCACCTGGCGAGTTCCCGAAAGACGAGACTCGAGACAAGCTTCTCGAGGACCACCACGGGCCGCATGGCTGAAGAGACGGTTGTTGGATATCTAGCCAGAGGAGTGACTCTGAAAGGACATAGCAGATGATGCATCGAGGAGTAGCCTCCCAGCCATCCATGTACTGGGCTGGAAAACGGGTTTTTGGTCCTAAAAGAAAATTTTGAGGAGCAACCCTGATGAAGAAGCATTTCACTAGGAATATGCCGGCGCAAACATTTGGCGTGAGATACGATCACTGGTCCCCAGAGCGCGAAACTACTTCTCGGACTTATCCTCCCCACCCTGCTCCTCCTTCTTATCACCATTAGAATCGAACCCCAAAGCATCAAGCTGCCGAATCAACTCCTGAATCTTAATAACCTTCTCCAACTGCTCCGGCAGCAGCGCTTCACCCTGATTCTTCTTATCACTCAGCTCGCGCGCCTGCCGTAACTTCTTCTTCAAATTGCGAGCCTTCTTCTCCTTCTCTGCCTCCAGATCGACAGCCTCACCACCACCTTCACTACTACCCTGTTTCGCATCGGCAGCAGGGGACCGCCAATTCTCAATCTGGGAAACATCTCTTCCATTCGGAGATGCAGCGGCACCGCTATCCCCGGCAGCCTTGGCTTTCTTTTTCGCTTCTCGTCGCTTCGCATTCTTGTTGCTGGAAGCGCTACCTGGCTTTGCCGTAGAGTCGTTCTCCTTCAATCCTTCTGCGCCGGGGATACCACCCTTCCCGCGGTTTTTCCAGGCCTCTGCGGCACGGTTCTTGTAGAGCTCAACATCCTCTGGGGGGCGGTAACCGGGCTTGACTCGGATCTCGCGACGCTTGGACCCGTCGGCTCTGGTGGATGAGGGGATGTAGCGTTCTCCGGTGACTGCATCCACGGTGATTCCGGATGAGGAGACAGATGCGGGGGAGTTTGAGGAGGCCATTGTGTTGGTTGAAGCCGAGTGAAGGGGTGTGAGATGTGTGGGGGAGCGAAAGACTGAGTGGTGGGTGTTATAGAAGACGGTTGGTGATTTTCTTGAGGGGTAGCGCTGAGCGAAATCCAGAGTATAGGCGGTGGATCCTTCAGATTACCGGCTCGCTGTCGACAAAAATAATAGTGAAGGAAGTGAAGGCAAGACCTAATTTTGTCGTTCTGTTGTAACTCACATGCCTATTTTGAGGTTTTTTATGGCCTGAGGATACCAAACGAGTCATAGGCTAATGGTAACTATGCGCTATTCTGAGATTATGTAATAATGCATTACCTAGGTAGGATGGCCTGTTCCGACTGGCCAATCAGCGGCCCGGGGATTCCCGCTGCTTTTCGTTCCCAAACTTGCAACTTGACGGACGGCTTCAAACTTCAAATCAACCGCTCCGTTGCCCCGTGAACATCTGAAGCCCCCCCCCCGCGCTGTCCTCCTACCTCTTCGCTCTCTTCCTCTCCTAAGTCACCTTTGTCACAATGGCCGGCACAGTAAGTGATCTATCGAAACCCCTCCCGCGCCGGCTCAATGGCTAACTGCAGGTTCTCTCCGTTCCAGATCGCTTCCGCCATCTACCAGCACGTCTTCCCCCTTCTCTCTGCCCGGATCGTCCGCGGATGTCCTTGGTCCTGATATTCTCGGCTTTACTAACTGAGGCTTCTCTCGCATTGTTTATAGGGGCCTGTTCCGCCGGAATGCCGTCTACCTGACTTCCATCTTCGCCGGTGCTTTCGCTTTCGAGATGTGCGTGGAGTTCACCAACAAGGTCTATTGACAGATACAATCGCTGACTGTGATTCTTTTTTCGGAACAGTGCCTTCGATACCTCCACCAACAAGATCTGGGATCTCATGAACACTGGTGTATGTTTGGTTATCAGGCCCTGTCTCAGTCGGATAAAGCTAACATAGGTTTGCGCTTTTCTCTAGCGGCAATGGAAGGACATCAAGTACCAGTACGTCAATAAGGCGGAAGAGGAGGATGACGAGTAAATACGGGATGGGCAATTGAATAGAAATTGGATGAGAGAATCCAAGGGGAGCGCTCGGTTTGGACCTGTGATGTTATACTCCTAAACTCGGGGATGGAATTGTTATATTTCAGGGTGTCTGTCTGTATCAAATAGAATCTCAAAACTGTAACCTGATATCAAGTTCTTCTTCCCTTATGTCTAATGTTTCCCCGCTTATGCGTTCGAAGTTAATTCCCTCGTCCTGTCTCTGTGAGCTCTCATAGCGCATGGCAATAGTGCTGGTGGTGCGGTCGGCGCCAAGGCCGGGTGTTTGCCATTTCGATGTCATCCCGACAGCCAGTTGAATATGGCTGGGAAAATAGCCAAGAACCCAAAAGCACAGAGCTGCTTCTGCGTACTTGCTTCAAGGGTAGGTTGAGCGGCTTTCTCAGGAGCACAGCGCTACATTACTTTGCTTGAGCCGCATCATTGGTGTGTTGGCCGCCGGCTGATGCATGAACTCAGTTCCCGCCGTGCTCCCCCACTGTGACATCGATCCCCCCCAGATAACTAAGCGTCAAACTAATCTGCTTCAAACAATTTTTCCCTCAACCCCCTCTCCTCTTTGTGACATCCTCTCTCGTTTCTGGCATCGGATACCTCTATATTCCACTTTGCCATCGTTTTCATTTCTTTCACCTATACCGCCATCTCCATACCAGCTACCCCGCCCACCTGCTTAACAATACCTCAACTCAAGCTCTCAATCCCGCCACACCAACTTCGTCATAGCCTTTGAACTCGACTCCCTCCCTCCCTCCTCCCTTGACAGCCGGATGGGTGTCCCCTCCCCAAACCCAAGGTGATAAATGATGCTTTCGGAATGTGAGAAAACCCTGGGTGAAAGCCTTCTACGACTTCCTGCCGAACACAAATACCGCTACGGGCCCCAGGCAGAGAAGGCCCTGTTGGAGCTGCTCTTTCGTTCTCTGACCGGCCACAACGAGGAACGACTCCGACACCTGTTCCCAAATGGACTACCGACAGGACCGTGGAAGCTAGCGGAGGCCCAGGGCGCCGTGGAAGGAGCGGAATACACTGAGGCTGCGCGGGGCAAGCGCTGTGGTCACATCCTTCGGGCAGGAGAAGCTACATACCGGTGTATCACCTGTGCCGCGGACGAGACTTGTGTGCTGTGCAGTCGGTGCTTTGACGCGTCGGATCACTCGGGCCACCAGTACCAGATTTCTCTCTCACCGGGGAACTGCGGCTGCTGTGACTGTGGAGACGAGGAGGCCTGGCGAGTACCGCTGTTCTGCGCGATTCATACCGACAATGGAGAGATGAAGGGTAAAAAGCAGGAGAGGAGCCAGCTATCGCAGGACTGGGTGGAGAATATTCGAATGACTGTTGCTCGCGTCCTGGATTATTTCTGCGACGTGATCTCGTGCTCGCCTGAACAGCTCCGGTTGGCGAAGACA
The DNA here is from genome assembly GCA_027569095.1 of Aspergillus conjunctus. Classification (NCBI taxonomy): domain Eukaryota; kingdom Fungi; phylum Ascomycota; class Eurotiomycetes; order Eurotiales; family Aspergillaceae; genus Aspergillus; species Aspergillus conjunctus. The sequence goes on along the minus strand of JAPDEL010000007.1, from coordinate 12,824 downwards.
GAGGATGGAATCAGGCAAGATGAGGAGGCGTCCCAGCTGCGTCCTGGATGGTATGGCCTTGGTGATCAAACGGAAGAGGAGCCGGAGTTCGCTCTCGCCCTCTGGAACGATGAGAAGCACACCATCCGTGATGTTGCTCATCAAGTGAGTCGAGCCTGCCGGGAGCGAGATCGGTTTGGAAATGAGAAGGCCCATGAGACGAATGATATCGGGAGGAGCGTAGTCAAGTACTCGAGTGATTTACAAAGGTTACTGGCGGTGTCGAAGATTATTGAGCAGATCAAGGTCACTGTGACGATCCGATCCGCGCGCGACACTTTTCGGGAGCAAATGTGCGGGACCATTGTCGAGTGGCTAGCTGACATTGCTGGCTGTAGCATCCTTGATGATAACGAGATACTGCGGCAAACTATTTGCGAGGAATTGCTGAATCCGTGGAGGCGAGGCAGCGGTGCCTCCAACGCGGATATTGGATTGAAGGGGATCGACGACCACCAGAGAATGGACCATATTCCGCTACGGACGGTAATGCTCACGGTATTAACGGCGGATGACGACGACGAAGATGACGAGGATGTCGAGAATGGAAATGACCAGCCGGCGAATGAGGATGAGGATGAGGCGGAGGATGATGAAGATTTCGCCGAAGCTCATGACGATGCCGATGACGAGGATGACGATATGGAAATCGAGCTAAATCGACTGCGCGAGGAAGTAGATGAGGACGACGACATGGTGATGGGGGGTACGGACCAGGCTTTCGGTTTCGCTCAGGCTATGCTGCAGTTCTCGCATTCGCCCCCGGATCAAGGTGAACAAGAGGAACAACGGGAAGAGCAACCCGAGGCAAGTCAACAAACTCCCCAGCCTCCTGCGCGCGTACCGCAACCAAGTGAGAGCCAAGATGGCGGATCTGGTCCCTATATCTCTATCCCCCGGACTCCGTCAGGCTCCGTACAACCGTCCCCCGCGAAGACACCGAGTCACTGGCAAATCCGGCCCTCAGCTCCAGTGACGGGTGAAAATGTGCCTCCTTACGAGGACCTATGGCAGCGCACACGCCTTGATTGGATGATTCTTTTCGACCTCCGGCTATGGAAGAAGACACGTACCGATCTTCGTGACCTTTATCTGGGTACGGTGGTGAACGTTCCTCAGTTCAAGCGGATCATGGGTTTACGCTTGTCTGCCCTGTATACCGCTCTTGCACAGTTATACCTCATTGCAGACCGGGAACCGGACCACTCAATTGTCAACTTGACATTACAGCTCCTCACTACACCCTCAATCACCGAAGAGATTGTTCTCCGCGGAAACTTTTTGACCAAGGTTATGGCGATCCTCTATACCTTCCTGACTACAAGGCAAGTGGGTGAGCCTTACGAGGTAAACCCCAACGCGACGTTGGCATTTGATGCGGGATCTGTGACCAATCGACGCCTCTACCATTTCTTCCTTGATTTACGGTACCTCCTGCAATCTGAGTACGTCCAAAGCCGCGTGCGGACGGAGGACCAGTATCTATCTCAGTTCCTAGACCTTGTCAAACTTTCTCAAGGAATTTGTCCTAACGTACGCGCGGTTGGGGAGCACGTCGAGTACGAGACAGATGCATGGATAAGTGCGTCAATTCTCATGCGGGAGATCAACCGACTTTGTCGTCAGTTCTGCGAGGCATTTAAAAACCCCGAGATCGATGGCGGCGAAAATTTAATGCGAGGAATCAAGGTGGCCACGATCGCTGCTGCGGTCCACTCTGCTGGAATAGAGCGTAAGCGATTCGAGCAAGCTGAAATCAAGGAGTACACCCGCTTCAAAACCCTGCAACCGTTTGACTTCGAGGTTGATCAGCCTGGCCCGATTCCTCGATACCGGGTTGTGGACTTTGTCGTTGAGAGAGGATCTATGAGCTTCCACCATGCTCTGCATTATACTCTTTCATGGTTGCTAGAGTGCGGTCGTAATGTTAGCCGGGACTTGATGCGTGCTGTTCTCTTCAACGCAGCCCATACTGCCAACGATATGTTTATTCACGATGAGGCGCTCGGACCAGAGGACATCCTTCTCTCGATGTTTGACTATCCTCTCAGAGTTTGCGCCTGGCTGGCGCAAATGAAGGCTGGCATGTGGGTACGCAATGGACTGAGCCTTCGGCATCAAATGTCCCAGTATCGAGGAGTCTCGTCCCGCGACTTCGCCTACTATCGCGATATCTTCCTGCTTCAGACCGCATTGGTAACCTGTAATCCCAGCAGAGTCCTCGCTTCCATGGCAGACAGATTCGGAATGGTGGATTGGATGACAAGAAATTACATGCCACGTGCTGGTTACGAGGATACGCAGATTATTGATGTTGCTGAGGAGTTTGTACATCTTCTTGTCATTCTCCTGACCGACCGCAACTCGCTCACTGCCATCCGGGACAGTGACAGTGCGATCCGCGAAAATATCAGCCGTGACATTGCACATGTGCTATGCTTCAAGCCTCTCTCTTTCTCTGATCTGTCAACCCGCTTAAGTGACAAGTTGTTGGAATCGGATACGTTCCAGGATGTGCTGGAGGAGGTCGCGGGATTCCGACCTCCCGAGGGCCTCAACGATACTGGCACTTTTGAGCTGAAGCCGGAGTACATCGACTTGATTGACCCGTATAGTGCTCACTACACAAAGAACCAGAGGGATGAAGCGGAGAATATTTACAAGGAGTGGATGGCCAAGAAAACAGGGAAGAAGGCATCTGACATTGTATTCGAACCTAAGCTACGCCCCATCACTTCTGGGGCGTTTTCCGATCTCTCAGGCTTTACTCGGACACTCCTATTCGCCCAGATTGTCCACCAGTGCCTTGATTATGTGATGTCATCCAAAGATCAAACCCCAGCCATCCCATCCACAAGAGTCGAGACCTTCCTCCAAGTGATCCTGCACCTGATCCTCGCTGCCACACTTGAAGACAACACTGATGAGGATAGGGTGGATGACCCATCTTTCGTTTTCCACGCTCTAACCAAGGCCCGAGCTACGCACGCGGGCAACTTGACCATCATCGGTCTTCTGGAGAAAATCTCGATGATGAACGAATTTTCTGCGTGTGGCCCTAAGATCCGTCATATATTGAGACGGCTGTGGCAGAAGTGGCCCCGCACATATACTTCGGCTGCCGCTTCACTGAAATTCCCGTTTGACCGGATTGACACGAGTTCGCCCGCTATCGACACTGAAAGCGAGAAGGAGTTGAAGAAGAAGCAGGCGCTAGAACGGCAGGCGAGAGTCATGGCTCAGTTCCAGCAGCAACAGCAGAATTTCCTGAACAACCAGGGAGCAATTGACTGGGGTGAGGAAGATTTCAGCGATCTTGAATCGGAGCCAGAGGCTGCTCCAGAGGCCAAGCTCTGGAAGTATCCTAGTGGAACTTGCATTCTCTGCCAGGAAGAGACCAACGATTCAAGGCTTTATGGTACTTTTGCTTTAATTCAGGATAGCAGCATTATGAGACAGACTGATATCCGGGATGCGGATTGGATCCGAGAAGTTCTAAAGACCCCGTCCAGTCTCGACAAATCTGCCGAGCATATACGTCCGTTCGGTATTGCGGGGGAAAATCATACTATGGTGCGACGCCTCGATTCTACAGGAGGGGAGGTTATTGGTGAAAAGATTGGGTTGAGCAAAGGCTTCAATGCGAAGAATACACTCCGGGGTCCGGTCACTACGGGTTGTGGGCACATCATGCATTACTCATGTTTTGAGGTTTACTTTACTGCAACGCAACGACGACATACCCAACAAATCGCTCGAAATCATCCCGAGCGCCTACCATTCAAGGAGTTCGTCTGCCCTCTGTGCAAAGCTCTGGGGAATGCGTTCCTACCAATTACCTGGAAGGGCAAGGAGGAGTCGTACCCCGGTCCTTTAAGTACTACAGCGTCCTTTGACGACTTCATTAATGTCGAGATCAAGTCGGCTCTAGCCCAGAAACGCAACTACAGCCTTCTCGTGGAGAATGGCGAGCTGCAAGTACAGGCGTATCAGTCCCTCTTCATGGATTACCTATCAAAGACATTGGTACCTCCTCTTTCCGTCAAGGTTGATCAGCTCACGTCACCCACGCTTCCATCCACGGCACACTTCATCCCACAAGCCAGAATGCCCATGCCTGGTCTTTTCCCTACCCAGGAGGAGGCTCCCGCGACCACTCCCCTCCAGCAAGTGGCTAGCCCTACCGACAGCCCCATGTCTGAACTTTTGCAGATTTACAAACGACTTAAGAAGACTCTCCGGTTGAACCATATCTACTCCACCTTCAGCCATCCGCCGGACACTATGAACAACGATGATCTGGTGCACACCGATTCGCTGTTCCAGAGCTTTGGGTTCAGCATCGCCGCGGCTGAGATTGCACAGCGCGGCGTGGAATCTGAACCGGGCACTACTTTACTAGATAAGATTCCTCAGTTGACGCTCACGCACCTTCGTGTCCTCGCTGAAACGGCCCTATCGTACGCAGCGGTCGGGGGTCTATATAGCAGTAGTGGCTCGCACAGCCGGTCTATCGACGAGTTCCACGAAATACATCGACAGAAGCTCTGTCAGCTCTTTGTCGGCCATCCCTGTCTGGGGGGGACGGCATTGCTCAACAGCGTCCGTGAAATCGAGCCATTACTTGCTAAGGATACTTTTGTCTTTCTGGCCGAATTCTCTCTGTCCCTTTTGCCAGTTCTTAACCTAGATATTCGCCACGTGATTCAGATGTGCTACGTGGCAGAAATCGTCAAGGTCGCCACGACGTACATTCTTTGGCCCCTTGGACTGAAGGAGGAACTGGCCCAGCACGGTGATGCCCATTACCTACTGGAGATGGAGCTCTCAGACGATCGATTCGAAGTCACTGGGCAATTCTTCAACACCATTGTCTCGGAGCTCAAAGCCAACTCAGTCGGACGGGCAGAAGGATCCTCGTTCCCCGCTGAGAGTGGCTACGTTAAGGATGGCGAGGACTCTGCGACTCCTGGCGTGGTGATCGCGCTGCGCCGTCTTGTGTCGAGTTATGCCTTGACATTTTTACGAAAGGTGGTCATTCTCCTCCACGTGCAGCATGGCGTTGAGTTCCCCAACACCGGGTTCAGCGAGGTAGGCGTTTCGGAGCTAGATCGACTTACCAAGGCCTTGCATGTGCCTTCGCTTGATGATATCTTTTCCACGATCAAGCCGGCCCGCAAGAGCGGCAAGCCCTTCGATGCTGTGGTTTCTGGCTGGATCTTCCACTGGAACGCTTCGCGCTCGGGCATCCGTATTGGAGACAACAGACTCTGGCCCAGCCTTCCTCACCCTGCGGTTTTCGAGCTTGTTGGCCTGCCAAAATACTTCGATAGCCTGATTGAAGAAGCCAATCGCCGACGCTGCCCCAATTCCAAGAAGGAGCTCAGCGATCCGAGCATCTGCCTGTTCTGCGGAGACATCTTTTGCTCGCAAGCAGTGTGCTGCATGGAAAACAAGCTGGGTGGATGCAACCAGCACCTTCAGAAGTAGGTCCCCCCCCTCCTTTTTTTGTCGCCTTGGATGACGTACTAACTTAAGGAAGATGCGGCAAAAACATTGGCCTTTTCATCAACATCCGCAAATGCACCGTCCTGTATCTCCATAACCAGAACGGATCATGGCATTTTGCACCCTACCTAGACCGACACGGCGAGGTGGACCCGGGTCTTCGACGCAATCGCCAACTCATTCTCAACCAAAAGCGCTACGACCGACTACTTCGGGATGTGTGGCTGTCGCACGGAGTTCCTGCGACGATTAGCCGCAGATTGGAAGCTGATATTAATAACGGAGGCTGGGAAACGATTTAAATGGGATGATTATTAGATTCTCCTTCTTCTTGTACTTTTTTTGTCTACTGTCCTTTTTCCCTTCTTTTCCGCGCGCTGTCAAGCTGGATGTTAGGCTACATATCTCTACCTGCACGTGCTCAAAAGCTGGTTTTTTGTGGTTGTTATTGATTGCCGGTTGATATTTTATTGATGATATATTGAATGAGAATGAATCTCATTATTCAAATACTTTTTGAATCCCTTAGTTATTTCGTGCAGCCGGTTATAAACCGCATTGTAGATTGACCTTCGGAGACTGACTGACGTCTCTCCACATTTTCTCCCGCAGCTCTTCCTTCCTTCCCAAACCCAACGTCACTCCTCCACCACTTCAACCCAAACCATACGAAATGGAAAACTTCATATAGACCCCTTTTCCCTCCTTATTCTTATTAATTGATATTCCTCTCATATATTTCTCCCACCGGAAGAACACCAACCATACTTCTTCCCCTCCTTCTTTCTCTCCCTCCCGAGCAACAAACGATTAATCTCCTCCAAAAATCCTCTTCTCACCATGAACAACGAACAATTCCGTCGCCTCATCCTCGACAACAACAACAATAACCCTTCTTCTACATCCACCAAACCAACCCCCAAACCCCGAAATGAGAAAGCCTCCCCAAATACACCCGCAAATAGCGCGAGTGTCAGCGCGAGCACGAGCACGACGGCAGGCGCATTAGGATCCCGGATGCGATCCAGTATCCCTATGACACCGTACTTTCCCCCCTCCCCGGTCCTTTGTCTTCTCCTTACCTATGATAAAGAGCCAAACAGGCTAACAACACTTTTTCTTCCGTTTTAATGGAAATTAGACGAACCCTAACAGCCCCCGACTTCGCGCGACAACTTTCCGATTACCGACGCGAACATGGCTCCGGCCAACAACCGCCCACGAAGAAATTCCGGTCTAGCGCCGCGCCGAAGGGGACGAGGCTTCCGACGGGGTATGTGGATCGGGCGGCGCAGTTGCGTGCTGCTTCTTCCCGGGACTCGGACTCGGTCGCTGATAGGCACGGGGACGGGGATGGGGATGGGGATGGGGATGAGGAGGATGGGAGCAGGAGAGGGCAAAATGATGATCTCGAGAAACGCATCCGGGCGCTCGAGGAGATGGTGAAACTGGGCCAGATTGATGAGGGGACGTTTACGAAGCTACGGAGTGAACTTGGGGTTGGAGGGGATGTGAACAGTACGCATATGGTTAAGGGGTTGGATTGGGATCTGCTCCGGAGGGTGAGGGCCGGGGAAGATGTGAGTCGGTCTGAAGAGAAGGGGAAGAAGTCTACGGAACAGGAGGAGGAGGAGGAAGAAGAAGTGCTGGATGTGGATGAGGAGTTGGAGAGGGTTTTGGAAGGGATTCCGGCTGCGTCTGGGGAGAAGAAGGAGAAGGAAAAGAAGAAGGGGAATATGGCGCCCCCACCGACGCGGAAAACGAGGGATGAAATTCTTCGCGAGTTAAAGGCTCGTCGGGCTGCTGTTGCGGAGGCCGCGGCACAGGCACAGCCGAGTGAGCCTGCGCTCGGGGTGAGGTTTAAGAGGATTGGGGATTCGGCGAAGGTGGAGAAAAAGCGGTTTATTGAGAAAGATGAGAACGGGCGGCGGAGGGAGGTGCTTTTGATTACGGATGCCGAGGGCAAGACGAAGAGGAAGGTGAGGTGGTTAGATAAACCTGTGCCAGCGGATGCCGCGACCAGGACGCCGGGCTTGCTGGTCCCTGACAAAGATGCCAAACCGCTTGGAATGGAGGTGCCGGCTGAGATCGCCTCGAAAGCCAGAGCATCCATAGCTACAGAACCAGAGGACGAAGACGACGATATCTTCGCGGGAGTTGGGGCTGATTACGATCCCCTAGCGGATCTCGGGGAGGATGACGGATCTTCCGAGTCTGATTCGGGCGAAGATGGCGAAGTGAAACCGGAAGAATCCACGGCAGAGACGAAGGAGAAGCGGTCTGCTTCGGGTGAACCGGTGGTGGCGGCGGCGGCGGCGGTCAATAAACCTCGCAACTACTTTGCAACCACAGACAAGGAGGTGGAGATTACGACTACGGATGATCGGTCGAACCCTCTTACGAGAGATCCTACTCTTATGGCTGCCTTCAAGAGGGCTGCTGCGTTGAGACAAACATCCTCGTCCGTGGGTGATGACGCAGAAGGCGCCGAGCAGGACGAGGGCGTCGATCGGGATACACTCCTTCGGCGGAAGAAGTTCCTGGAGGAGGCACGACGCCAGGAGGCACTGGATGCGATGGACATGGATCTCGGGTTTGGAAGCAGCCGGGTTGAAGACGACGAAGATGACGAGGACGTGATACTAGAGGGGAGCCGTGGGGCAAAGAAGAGGAAGCGAGGGCCGAAGAAGAAAAAGGGGAACAAGGACAGTGCGGCGGATGTGTTGGGTGTATTGGAGGGGAGGAAGAATCAATAATTTTACCTTTCATCTATAGCAAATCCGACATGATGATTTCATCTAGCCTTGACTGGACCACGAACTCAAAGAAAAGGTGTTTGCTTGCTTGCTTGGTTCTTTGCCTTAGAGGGCGGCCAGGAGACCATTGTCCGACAACTCATCGTCATCAACAGCAAGCAACTAAGTTACTCGACGACGAGCTACCAGCATCACAAAAGCTAATGCGAGGGCACTCCGAGTTAATTCCTCCGTGTATTCCGCAAATTTACCCGAGTAATCGAGAGGTAAACCCATAGTAAGAGTACTCCGAAGGCGAGTCGACGTGCATGGCGGCCATGGCCCCAATTCGACCTGTCATCCACTCAGATTTAGCCCACACGAGTCTGACTCAAGAGATCTGCTCGTCTCCACCGAAGGATGTGCGAATGAAAGATCGGGGCATTATTTCTTTATTTGTTTCAGGACAAGAAAAAAAAAATCTTCCCGATGGCAAGTCGCTTGTCAGTCTTGGATAACCTTTACAAGTCACCCAGTCATTTTATTTTTCCCTCACCGATTGACCCATTTTCCTTTTGCTTTTTGGCTCGAATACTGTACCTGTAAGAAAAGCTAGGGCAGACCCAAGATCCAGACAAAGACTGGGCTGGAATCTTCCATTCGAGCGGGCGCTTAGGAGGGAACCATGGGGCCAACCAGTGCAACGAAGGGTGAACTCCGGCGATTGTAGTAAAACACGGATATGTATCAAGTTCGTTAGTTCTCTTCTCGTTGCTCCGTCGAGTCGACTATTTTGTCAGTGTAGATGGCCCATTTTAACGAGGTGCGTAGTCTAAGACAGACTGAAGTGCGTACGTTGCTTCCGGCGAGCGAACCCACAGCTGGCTGTGGCGTTTTTCAGCCCACGTCATCGAGGACGAACGATGCAGGAACAAAAAGCAAAAGCAAAGGCGAAGGCAGCGAGTGCAAAGAAAGTTCTGTTAGTTCCGTTTCACGTCGGGGATTCAGGCACTAGCAGTGTTAGTATGGGTTAGTGGTGGTTAGTGGGAGGCTTGTATCTGGCGGTCTAGACTGAGATAGATCATGAGGCGACATGTGAGGTAGAATACGGAGGACTGGAATGAATTCGGAGGGAGCCTTGAACTGATGAAGATCGATGATGATTGATATAGCGCGGGACGATAAAGAGGGTATATCCATTGTGTAGGCGAGGAAGTGTGGACAGAGTAGAAGACGAAGCGAGAAAGGCTAGATCCAACCGCCAGTCAGTCAGCCAGTAATTAAGGTACGGTACCGGTAATGTCGTTCCCTCTGGAGCGTCCGCTGTGATTGGGTTCCACCGCATTACGTCCCACGGATCCGCGCTGGATCCAACACAGTCCGAGTCGCAGGAACACAAGAGAAGTAATCAAAAGAAAAGAATAATATTCATCTGGATGGAAATGGAGGGAAACACTAGCGTCAAAGGGGAAACACACCCAAACGCCAATACAATGCCATGCCAAATCTCATCGTCAGAACCAGGGTTGCATCCCTCGGAGTATAGGCATCAGATAATACTTTATAACACAGTCTCTCCCTTTAGCTTTGCTTCTCGTCGTCTTCCTTTCCTCTTTCCATCTCTTCCCTTCCATTCATTCTCTCTTTCATTCATTGTCCTGTGCCGTGCACGGTCAATCGAATAGTCCTTCCTTTCTCTCCTTCATCCTGAAGGCACATTCCTTTTTCATCCGACCTTTTTTCTCTTCTATCCTTGAGAGCAGGTTTTCTCGGATCTCGATTCGCCATACATATTGGAAAAACAAACACACACACACAAAACCTATCAAGCAAAATGGTCTCGTTCAAGGTCCTCGCTACCGCCCTCATGGTGACCTCCGCCCTGGCCCTGCCCCACGCCAACGTCCACCCCCACCACCAACATGCCTCTAAGCGCAGCTCATCCAAGCGGGGTGCCGCCTACAACGACGCCTCCCTGGTGACCTCCCTCGCCTCTAGTGGCGCCGTCAGCTGGGCCTACGACTGGAACATGTTCAACATGGGCACCCTGCCCTCCGGCGTCGACTTCGTGCCCATGCTCTGGGGCACCAAGATGTTCGACGGCTGGGTCGCCGCCATCCAAACTGCCCTAGCCAGCGGCTCCTCCTACATCCTCGGCTTCAACGAGCCCGACATGTCCAGCCAGGCCGCCATGTCCTCCTCCGACGCCGCGAGCTACTACCGCCAGTACATCACCCCGTACTCCGGCCAGGCCAAGCTGGTCACCCCCGCCGTGACCAACGGTGGCGGCTCCGACGTGGGCCTCAACTGGATGCGCAACTTCCTCACCCAGTGCAGCGACTGCGGCGTGAGCGTGATGGCCGTGCACTGGTATGGAGACGCCTACGACGACTTTGAGCAGTTTGTCAACAGTGCCACTGCGCTGGCGGCCGAGTTTAGCCTCGAGAGCACCTGGGTGACGGAGTTTGCGCTCAACAGTGACCTTGCGGGCTCTGGCGCGACGAGCACCTCGGTGGACTTTTTAAACCAGGCCCTGCCGTTCCTGGATGGGAATGATGCTGTTGGACGGTACTCGTACTTTATGTGTGCGAGCGGGTATTTGTTGAATGGGGATCAGCTGAGTCTTTCTGGTTCGCGGTATACTTCTTAGATTTTTCTTACCCCTTCCTTTTTTTTTCTTTTTTTTTTCCCTTGTACATTGTTTTCGTGAGAAGGGCGTATTATGGGGACATACGAGTTGGGGCACGGTGTCTGGAAGTGGGGTGGGTGGTCGAGGTTTACGAAAGTCATTTCTTTCTTACGTTTTTTTTTCCTTGTGGATAAATTTTGATCAAAACGAAATTGAATTGACCAAAAAAATTACTACGTACATATTTTTTTTTCTCGGGGTAATTAGAAGTTGGTTGCAATGTTGCATGTGTCAGTGGGTCGACATTCCTTCTAGACCGTCTTAGCCTCTACATTTGCTGTCTGTCTGTCTGTCAGACACATTCCCGCCAAGCATCTTCTCAGTCTCATTCCCACACCTCACAACTAATACGCATACTAATGTGTCGTCGAGTCCAAACAGCCATGGGTCCCGAAATTACACCCAAGAGCCCAATCCGGGAAATGAGCTGGAGAATGCATTTCCTGTCCTTCTTCTCCCTTCTCCTGACTAACTTCATTGGTGTCTGCTACCATGGATCTTACCCGAGATTGTAAGCGGATTGGTTGGAGGCTGGATTCTTTAACGGGGGAGTCCATGGTAGGATAGTAGGTCCTCGGTTAGAGGCTCCTATCACCATATCTGGGTATTGTTATATTCTGCTTCTGAGTAGTCCCAGTGGGTTAATAATTTGGTCTAGTATACATGGATATGGATTGGCAAGGTCAAAATATACTACTACCCCTCCTCTCGCGCCTCGCCCATTTCCGTATCCTCGGGTTCAGGTCCAGACCCAGGGACAGGAACAGAGTCAGGGCCAGATCCTGGTTGATCCCCATCCGGTAATGTTCCGTCCCCCACTCCCTTATTACTATGATTGTTATCATCTTGGTTTCCGTGGTCCGTCATCTCCTCGTGCTGGTCCTCCTCGTTAGGGGTCTCCTCCCACACTCGTACTGTTCCATCCAGCCCACAGCTAACCAGTAACCGACTCCCCTTCTTAGGCGCACTGGTATCCACCCCAAGCACAACGTCCGTATGACCCTCAATCCGCTGTAGGACCTTCTTACTCACCACGTCCCAGCACAGGACTGCCCCGTCCTCACTCCCGCTAACCGCAAACGCATAGCCCGGGCACCGAGGGACCAGTTTCCCATATACCCCAAACCCGCCGGAGAGACTATACTTCCGGTTCGCGTGGCCCTGGTAGGTCTTCAGGCAGCGGCCCTCGACGTAGTCCCACAGCCGCACGCAGTCGTCCAGCGTCCACGCCAGCACGTACTTGCCATTCGGGGAGAATTTGACCGCCGTCACGGGCGGGTTGTCTTCGTGGACGAGAGTGCGGAGACACTGCCCTGTCGCCGTGTCCCAGATTCGGATGAGTCCGTCGGTCGCGCACGAGGCGATCAGTGTGCCGTCCCAGACGACGTCGATGCCGCTGACCGGGTCCGAGTGCGCGGGGAGGGACCGCATCACGCTAGCAGAGCGCACGTCCCAGAGGAAGACGGCCTCGTCGTAGGAGCCGCTGACGAGCATGTTGCCTTTTGGGGAGAAGGCGATTTGGTAGACGTAGTTGTGGTGGCCGACGAAGGGGATGGGATGCGCTTTGCCCTATTTTCCAAACGTTTAGTTCTGTCCCATCCCATCCATATCCCACTCTCCAAGGGCCGGGGGGGGGGGGGGGGGGGGGGGGAAGTTGAACCAAAAAAAAAAAAAAAAAAGAAATAAAAATAAAAAAAAAAACGGACAAAAACCCCCCCCCCGCCACACAAAACAAAATAGAAGAAAACCACACCAGTTGGAGGAAAAAATTTTGGAAGAGTTAGACGGTTTTTTTAAACCAAAAATTAAACGCCCCAGCGGGGCCGGGCCCGCAAACAACAAAAACACAAATG